>JAABKJ010007545.1:94331880-94422943 GCA_011634705.1 Andricus grossulariae
TTTTTTTTTTTTTTTTTTTTTTCCCCCTTTTTTTTTTTTTTTTTTTTTTTTTTTTTTTTTTTTTGACTCCTGCCTTCAGAGTCTCGGTAGGGGATTTAACCGAGAACGGAGAACGGCTTATTAATAGCAGTGGATTGACAAGACCACAAGGAACATCTTGACATTCACAACTTGAGCCATATCCAATTTAATTAGAGAAAATGTTTCACCGGTGTCTGGAATTTGTCAAAAGACACATGAAGATCACAATTTTTGGCGACTTCTTGACCCACTTCTATTTTCGTCTATTTTATTATAGAAACGAAGAAATGTTTCGTTTCCTGAAAATCTTGCTTTTTTTTTGCACCGGCAATCGGAAGGCGTGAGGTTCGATTCCCACCGGAGCGAAGGAGAAAATTATTTTTTCACAATTTAAATATGCAAGATGGCATTTTTTTATCTTTACTTTATACACTATTTCTATTTTGCAATTAAAATAAAAAATTTTTAAAAAAAATTAATAAATGCGTTTTAGTTTTTTGTATCCGTAAATGTACTACTCCATCAAGGTAGGCAACTTAAATAAAATAAGCTTTTTTTTGGCAATAGTGGACTTGAGAGACCTTTGAATATTTTTTTTTATTCTGTCAAAAACTTTGGTGATATTCTCTATTTTTTATAGCGAAAACAATAATTAACCATATTTTCAAATTAAAAAACCAACTCTTTTGGAGAAAAATCATCTCCTTTTTTTAATTCAACTGTTTTTGATTGAAAATTTGTTTTTTTATTTGTTTTTGTTTTATTTTTGGTTAAAAACTGATCTTTTTTATTTAAAAAATTACATTTTTTCGTCAAAAATTTATTATTTGCAAATTTATCTTGTCCATTTTTGGATAAACATTCGTCTCTTTTAGTTTAAAAATGAACCATTTGGATGAAAATTCGGGTATTTGTTTGAAAATGCGTTTTTTTTTTTGGTTGAAAATTAATCTATATACTTAACAATTAATCTTTTTGGTTGAAAAATCATTTTTCGGTGAAAAATTTAACTAATTTTCAAAAAATTCGTTTCTCTGTTCTTTAAAATGGATTTTTTTTTTATTAAAAAATTCAACTATGTGTTTGAAAATTTCCTTTTTTTAGAAAATTCTTTTTCTGATTTAAAAATTCATCTTCTTGATTAAAAATATAATTGTTTGGTAAAAAATTGAACTAAATTGTGAAAAATGTAACTACTTTGTTACAAATTTTTTTTCTTCAAAATTTACTTTTTACTTGAAAACTCGACTTTTTGGTAGAAATTTAAATTTCTTGTTTGAAAATGCATTTTTTTCGTTGAAAATTAATTATTTTTTTATTGAAAATTTAACTACCTCGTTCTTTTTCTTGGTTCCAAATTATTTTTTTAACTGAAAAATGTTTTTAAAAAAATTTCAGTTGTAAATTCAGTTCTTTCGATTTAAATTTATCTATTTTATTATAATTTTTTTTATTTTGAAAATTAATTTTTGAACTTAAAAATTAAGTATTTTATTTAAAATTTGTCTTTTTTGTTTAAATTCAATTGTTTTTTACTTAATATTAAAATCTTTTTTGGTCGGAATATCAACAATTTAATTTTTCGTTGAAAATTCATCTTTTTTGGTTGAATTTAACTCTTTGGTTTAAAATGAACTATTGTGATGCAAATCAGTTTTTTTCATTAACAATTTAATAACTGAAAATTTAACTCGTCCGTTTTTGGTTAAAAATTTGTCTCTTTTAGTTTAAAAATGAAACATTTGGATGAAAATTCAGGTATTTTATTGAAAATTCGTCTCTATTGTTCGAAAATTAATCTTTATAATTACAATTAATCTGTTTGGTTAAAAAATCATTTTTCGGTAAAAAAATTTTTAAAAAATTTTTTAAATTCGTTTTTCTTTTCTTGAAATTTGATCTTTTTAGTAAACAATTCAACTATGTGTTTGAGAATTTCCTTTTTTTAGAAAATTATTCTTCTGATTTCAAAATTCATCTTTTTGATTAAAAATTCATTTGTTTGGTTAAAAATTCAACTAATTTGTGGAAAATGAAATACTTTGTTAAAAATATTTTTTTTATTCAAAATTAACTTTTTACTTGAAAACTCGACTTTTTGGTAGAAAATTAAATTTCTTGTTTGAAAATGCATCTTTTTGGTTAAAAATTCATTCTTTTTTTATTGAAAATTTAACTATCTCGTTCTTCTTCTTGGTTTCAAATTATTTTTTTTTACTGAAAAGTGTTTAGAAAAATTTTTTAGTTAAATATTCATTTCTTTCGATTTAAATTTCACTATTTTATTGATTTTGTTGTTGTTTGAAAATTAATTTTTGAACTTAGAAATTAAGTATTTTATTTAAAATTTATCTTTTTTGTTTAAGTTCAATTGTTTTTTACTTATATTAAAATCTTTTTTGGTTGGAGTATCAACTATTCAATTTTTCGTTGAAAATTCATCTTTTTTGGTTAAAAATGTAACGACTTTGTTAAACATATATTTTTATTTGTTAAAAATTGATTTTTTAGTTGAAAACTCGACTTTTTGGTAAAAAATTGATCTTCTTGTTTGAAAATTCATCTTTTTGGTTGAAAATTCATTACTTTTTGGTTGAAAATTTAACTATCCGCTCTTTTTCTTGTTTCCAAATTATTTTTTTAACTGAAAAATGTTAAGAAAAATTTTTTTGTTGAAAATTCATCTCTTTCGATTTAAATTTAACTATTTTATTGAATTTTTGTTGTTGTTGAAAATTAATTTTTGAACTTAAAAATTAAGTTTTTCATTTAAAATTTGTCTTTTTTGTTCAAATTCAATTGTTTTTTACTTAATATTAAAATATTTTTTGGTTGGAATATCAACTATTCAATTTTTCGTTAAAAATTCATCTTTTTTGGATCAACGTTATACTACTTTGTTAAAAAGTAATTTTTTTGGTTGAAGATTCATTCGTTTAATGAAAATTCGTCTCTATGGCTGAAAATTCAACTATTCCATTGAAAAATTCGCTTTTTTTGGTTGAAACTCAATTTTTTAACAGAAGATTTAACTATTCTATTTTTGATTGAAAATGTTTTCGTTTTTAGTTGAAAATTCACTTCTTTTGTTGCAAATTATATATATTATTGGAAATTCAATTCTATTTATCTTAAATTTTCACTATTCTATTTTTATTCGAAAATTTATTTTTTTAGTTGAAAATTTAACAATTTTGTTGAAAATTCGTATTCTTTTAGCAGAAAATTTACCTTTTTTAGTTAGAATTGTTGGTAAATCTAATTATTTTGTTGAAAATATACGTATTTTGTTGAAAATTGAACATTCTTTTCTGAAAATTAATCTGTTTTGGTTGAGGTGTCAATTATTCTGTTAAAAATTCAACTTTTTTGTTTTAGACAAATTTTGTTGAAAAGTAACTTTTTGTTGAAAAGTAACTTTTTTGTTACAAAGTAAATTTTTTGTTGAAAAGTAACTTTTTTGTTGAAAATTCAACTGTTATTTTTGTTCAATTTTTACTTTCAGTGAAAAAGTTGATCTTTTTCGATCTAGGGTAAGAAATATTAAAAATATTGCAATTACATAATTTTAAATGACATGTATGGTATCCAATCAATTGCTATATATTTGAAAAAAACTTTAAATGTAAGGTTTTTTGTTTTTTTAAAACGATTATTCATTATTGTCTTTTAATAATCTACCATTCTTGCAAAGTTTAAACATAGAAGACTCCTAGGTCGAAAAAGAACAACTTTTTGTCTGTAAATTCTTGTAGAAAATTAAAACTACAATAAAACACAATATTGTACAAAAAATACAAACAAAGTACAAAATACCTCTTAATAATAGAAAAAAGTTGTACTTTCCTCTAATTTTGGTTTTATTTCATTGTATTTATATTTGTAGATTCCTGTAAAAATAATTTTAGTTTTCCGTATTTTTTTAAAAGTAACGAATTCACTTCAAAAGTTACAAATAGCGTAACTTTTGAGTAACTTAGTTCCTTATAACCAGTTAGTTTTTTAAAAAGTAACGAAGTTACCCCAAAAGCTACAAATAACGTAACTTTTGAGTAAATAAGTTCCTTGTAACAAGTTACGTTGCAAGTTACTTTTTTAAAAAGTAACGAAGTTACCCCGAAATTTACCCCGAAAGTTACGAATAGCGTAACTTTTGAGTAGCTTAGTTCCTTGTAACCAGGTACTTTCTAAAAAAGTAACGAAGTTACCCCAAAAGCTACAAATTGCGTAACTTTTGAGTAACTTATTTCCTTGTAACAAGTTATGTTACAAGTTATTTTGTTTAAAAAGTAACGAATTTACCCCAAAAGTTACAAATAGCGTAACTTTTTAGTAACTTAGTTCCTTGTGAGAAGTTACTTTCTAAAAAAGTAACGAAGTTACCCCAAAAGCTACAAATAACGTAACTTTTGAGTAACTAAGTTCCTTGTAACAAGTTACGTTACAAGTTACTTTTTTAATAAGTAACCAATTTATCCCAAAAGTTACAAATATCGTAACTTTTGAGTAACTTAGTTCCCTGTAACAAGTAACTTTCTAAAAAAGTAACGAAGTTACCCCAAAATTTACGAATAGCGTAACTTTTGACTAACTTAGTTCCTTTTAACAAGTTTGTAGCAAATAGCGTAACTTTTGAGTAACTTAGTGCCTTGTAACAAGTTACGTTACAAGTTACTTTTTTATAAAGTAAGAATGTTACCCGAAAAGTTACAAATAGCGTAACTTTTAAGTAACTTAGTTCCATGTAACAAGATACTTTTTTTAGAAAATAGCGAAGTTACCCCAAAAGTTACGAATAGCGTAACTTTTGAGTAACTTATTTCCTTTTAACAAGTTATGTTACAAGTTAATTTTTCAAAGAGTAACGATTTTACCCCAAAAGTTACAAATAGCATAAATTTTAAGTAACTTAGTTCCTTGTAACAAGTTACTTTTTAAAAAAGTAGCGACGTCACCCCAAAAACTACAAATAGCGTAACTTTTGAGTAACTCAGTTCCTTGTAACAAGTTACGTTAGAAGTTACTTTCTAAAAAAGTAACGATGTTACCCCAAAAGTTACGAAAAGCGTAACTCTTGAGTAACTTAGTTCCCTTCAACAAGTTACGTTACAAGTCACTTTTTTTAGAAAGTAACGAAGTTTCCCCAAAAGTTACAAATAGCGTAACTTTTGAGTAACTTAGTGCCTTGTAACAAGTTACGTTACAAGATACTTTTTTAGAAAGTAACGATGTTACCCCAAAAGTTACAAATAGCGTCACTTTTAAGTAACTTAGTTCCTCGTAACAAGTTACTTTTTTAAAAAGTAACGAAGTTACCCCAAAAACTACAAATAGCGTAACTTTTGAGTATTTAAGTTCCTTGTAATAAGTTACTTTTTAAAGAAGTAACGAAGTTACCCCAATAGTTACAAATAGCGTAACTTCTGAGTAATTTAGTCCCTTTCAACAAGTTACGTTACAAGTTACTTTTTTAAAAAGTAGTGAAGTTACCCCAAAAACCACAAATAGCGTAACTCTTGAGTAACTTAGTTTCTTGTAACAAGTTATTTTTTAAAAAAGTAACGAAGTTACCCCAAAGTTATGAATAGCGTAACTTTTTAGTAACTTAATTACTTGTAACAAGTTACTTTTCTGAAAAGTATCGCAGTTACCCAAAAAGTTACAAAGAGCGTAATTTTTTTGTAACTTAGTTCCTTGTTATAAGTTACTTTGTCAAAAGTAACGAAGTTACCCCAAAAGTTACAAATAGCGTAACTTTTGAGTAACTTGGTTCCTTTTAACAAGTTACGTTAGAAGTTACTCTCTAAAAAACTAACGATTTTACCCCAAAAGTTGCAAATAGCGTAACTCTTGAGTAACTGAGTTCCTTGCAACAAGTTACGTTACAAGTTACTTTTTCTAAAAAGTAACGATGTTACCTCAAAAGTTACAAAAAGCGTAACTTTCGAGTAACTTAGTTCCTTGTAACATTTTTAGTTACAAGTACTTTTTTAAAAGGTAACGAAGTTACCCCAAATGTTACAAATAGCGTAAGTTTTGAGTAACTTAGTTCCCTGTAACAAGTTAATTTTTATAAAGTAACGAAGTTACTCCAAAAATTAAAAATAGCGTAACTTTTGAGTAACTCAGTTCCTTGTAACAAGTTACGTTAGAAGTTACTCTCTAAAAAACTAACGATTTTACCCCAAAAGTTACATATAGCGTAAATTTTAAGTAACTTAGTTCCTTGTAACAAGTTACTTTTTTAAAAAGTAGCGAAGTTACCGCAAAAACTACAAATAGTGTAACTTTTGAGTAACTCAGTTCCTTGTAACAAGTTTCGTTAGAAGTTACTTTCTGAAAAAGTAACGATGTTACCCCAAAAGTTACAAATAGCGTAACCTTTGAGTAACTTAGTTCCTTGTAACAATTTTAGTTACAAGATACTTTTTTAAAAAGTAGCGAAGTTACCGCAAAAACTACAAATAGCGTAACTTTTGAGTAACTCTGTTCCTTGTAACAAGTTCATTTTTAAAAACCAACGTTGTCACCCCAAAAGTTACAAAGAGTGTAATTTTTTTGTAACTTAGTTCCTTGTTATAAGTTACTTTTTTTAAAAGTAACGAAGTTACGCCAAAAGTTACAAATATCGTAACTTTTGAGTAACTTAGTTCCTTTTAACAAGTTACGTTACAAGTTACTTCTTTCTAAAGTAACGATGTTACCTCAAAAGTTACAAATAGCGTAACTTTTGAGTAACGTAGTTCCTTGGAACAAGTTACGTTACAAGTTACTTCTTTAAAAAGTATCGCAGTTACCCCAAAAGTTACAAATAGCGTAACTTTTGAGTAACTTAGTTCCTTTTAACAAGTTACGTCACAAGATTTTTTGTTAAAAAGTAACGATATTACCCCAAAAGTTACAAATAGCGGAACTTTTTAGTAACTTAGTTCCTTGTAACAAGTTAATTTTTTTTTAAGTAGCAAAGTTACCCCAAAAGTTACAAATAGCGTAACTTTTTAGTAACTTAATTACTTGTAGCAAGTTACTTTTTTGAAAAGTAACGAAGTTATCCCCAAAGTTACAAATAGCGTAACTTTTTAGTAACTTAATTACTTGTAACAAGTTAATTTTTTGAAAAGTAACGAAGTTACCCCCAAAGTTACAAATAGCGTAACTTTTTAGTAACTTAATTACTTGTAACAAGTTACTTTTTTGAAAAGTAACGAAGTTACCCCCAAAGTTACAAATAGCGTAACTTTTTAGTAACTTAATAATTACTTGTAACAAGTTACTACCCAACACTGTTTGAGACACCAAATAACATACACAAGTGCATCGGGTGGCATGCGGACGCGTTTACTTTGAAGCTATAGATACAATTTTGTGTAGATTGTATTGTAGTCTTGTAGAGTAGAGCCTTGTCAGCGCAATAGCAAACACGACTTACGTCGCATGGAAGATCAAACAACGGTGTTCCAAGCCGGACAAAGGTAGGGCGTTGATGTTGCGATGCATGCTAATTGACGAATTCGCATTGTACGAACACCTGTTAGGTGTCCAATTCACATCAGCAACTTCAGGTGACGAGAAACTGTTTCCATTCAAAGAAAAAATACCACCTCTAAATATGATCGTATGGAGAAAGTCCACCAATTATTTTCGAAACAAAGGAACCTTCCTGAAGCTATCAGCTATGTTTCCAAGAGGACCATATCATTCAGCAAATTCTTTTCTTATATGCCTGTCAGCTACTACTTTAATTTTTAAAATTTCATCAAAAACATCGACGATGCAACAAAATTTCATCAAATAATAAGTTATCGGCTTAAACCCAAATTCAGAATCCTTCCATATAGATGTCTATTTGTTTTAAAAAATTGTTCAACATTAATGTAAGTTATGATCTTTTCTGACTTAAAAATATTCTACGGAAAATTAAGGAAAATTCCGTGATTTTCAGACAGTTCGAGATTTTAAACCCAGATTCAGAATCCTTCAATCTGAGTAAATATTTTCGAAAACAAATTGTTCAAACTTGGTGTTAATCATAAACTTTCCTCATTTGAAAATAATCCAAGGGAAATTAAGGCAATATCCGTGATGGTAGACAGTTCGATATTTGATACCCAGATTCAGAATCCTTTAATCTGGATGGAAATTGATTTTAAAAAATTGTTCTAAATTAATGTAAATTATGAACTTTTCTAATTTTAAAATAATCCCAGGAAAATTACGGAAGATTCCGTGATGGTAGGTAATTCGATATTTTGAACCCAGATTCAGAATCCTTCAATCTGAATGACTTGTTGAAAAAAATTGTTCAGATTTAGTGTTAATTATAAATTTTTCTCATTTAAAAATAATCCAAGGAAAATAAAGGTCAATTCCGAAATAGCAGACAGTCCGATATTTTAAACCCAGATTCAGAATCCTTCAATCTGAATGACTATTAAAAAAATTGTTTAAAATTAATGCAAATTACAAACTTTCCTCATTCAAAAATAATCCAAGGAAAATTAAGGAGATGTCCGTGATGGTAGACAGTTCAATATTTTATACCCAAATTCAGAATCCTTCAATCTGAATGACTATTAAAAAACTTGTTCAAAATGAATGTAAATTATAAACTTTTCTGATTTAAAAATAATCTAAGGAAAATTAAGGAAAATTCCGTAATGGTAGACAGTTCGATATTTTAAACCCAGATTCAGAATCCTTAAATCTGAATGATTATTGTTGAGAAAAAATTGTTCAAAGGTAGTGTTAATTATAAACTTTCTCATTTAAAAATAATCCAAGAATAATAACGGAAAATTCCGTAATGTTAGATAGTCCGATATTTTAAACCCAGATTCAGAATCCTACAATCTGAATGACTATTAAAAAAATTGTTAAAAATTAATGAAAATTATAAACTTTCCTCATTTAAAAATAATCCAAGGAAAATTCCGTAATGGTCGACAGTTAGATATAATGAACCCAGATTCAGAATCGTTCAATCTGAAACACTATTGAAAAAAAGTTTAAATCCAGTGTAAATTATAAACTTTTTTCATTTGAAAATAATCCAAGGAAAATTACGAAAATATCCGTGATGGTAAACAGTTCGATATTTTATACCCAAATTCAGAATCCTTCAATCTGAATGACTATTAAAAAACTTG
This sequence comes from Andricus grossulariae, assembly GCA_011634705.1. Classification (NCBI taxonomy): domain Eukaryota; kingdom Metazoa; phylum Arthropoda; class Insecta; order Hymenoptera; family Cynipidae; genus Andricus; species Andricus grossulariae. The sequence goes on from JAABKJ010007545.1 coordinate 94,341,048, forward strand.
TTCAAAATTAATGTTAATTATAAACTTTCCTCATTTAAAAATAATCAGAGGAAAATTAAGGAAAATTCCGTAATGGTAGACAGTTCGATATTTTAAACCCAGATTCAGAATCCTTCAATCTAAATGACTTTTTTTTTAAATTGTTCAAAATTAATGTAAATTACAAAGTTTCCTTATTTGAAAATAATCCAAGGAAAATTAAAGAAAATTCCGTTGGAAAGTTTGACATTTAAAACCCTGTTTCAGAATTCTTCAATTGGAATCACTATTATTAAAAAAAATTGTTCAAAATGAATGTAAATTATAAACTTTTCTCATTTGAAAATAATCCAAAAAAATTACTGAAATATCCGTGATGGTAGACAGTTCGATATTTTATACCCAGATTCAGAATCCTTCAATCTGTATGACTATTAAAAGAATATTTTCAATATATCATTTTTATTTCAAACCCAGATTCAGAATCCTTAAATCTGAATGATTATTGTTGAGAAAAAATTGTTCAAAGGTAGTGTTAATTATAAACTTTCTCATTTAAAAATAATCCACGAAAAATAACGGACAATTCCGTAATGTTAGAGAGTCCGACATTTTAAACCCAGATTCAGAATCCTTCAATGTGGATGAATATTTAAAAAATTGTTCAAAGTTAATGCAAATAATAAACTTTCTTCATTTAAAAATAATCCAAGGAAAATTAAGAAAAATTCCGTAACGGTAGACAGTTAGATATTATGAACCCAAATTCAGAATCCTTCCATCTCAATGACTATTAAAAAAAATTGTTCAAAATTAATGCAAATTATAAACTTTTCTCATTTGAAAATAATCCAAGAAAAATTACGAAAGATTCCGTGATTTTTAGACAGTTCGATATTTCATACCCAGATTCAGAATCCTTCAATTTGAGTAACTTTTTTTGAAAAAAATTGTTCAAAGTTGGTGTTTATCATAAACTTATCTCATTTAAAAATAATCCAAGGAAAATTATGGAAAGTTCCGAAATGGTAGACAGTTAGATCTTATGAACCCAGATTCAGAATCCTTCAATCTGAAGGACTATTGAAAACAAATTCTTCAAAGCTAGTGTAAATTATCAACTCTTCTCATTTGAAAATAATCCAAGGAAAATTACGGAAATATCCGTGATGGCAGACAATTCGATATTTTATACCCAGATTCAGAATCCTTAAATCTGAATGATTATTGTTGAAAAAAAATTCTTCAAACTTAGTTTCAATTATAAACTTTTCTTATTTAAAAATAATCTAACGAAAATTAAGGAAATTTCCGTAATTTTAGACAGTTCGATATTGTCAACCCAGATTCAGAATCCTTCAATCTGAATATTGTTTAAAAAAATTGTTAAAAATGAATGTAAATTATAAAGTTTCCTAATTTGAAAATAATCCAAGGAAAAAGAAAGAAAATTCCGTAAAGCCAGAAAGTTCGAAATTTAAAACCCAGTTTCAGAATCCTTTAATCTGAATGAATATTGTTAAAAAAATTGTTCAAAATAATATAATTTATTAACTTTTATTATTTATAAATAATCCAAGAAAATTTAAGACAAATTCCGTAATTACAGACAGTTCTATATTTTAAACCCAGATTTAGAATCTTTCAATCTGAATGATTATTGTTGAAAAAAAATTGTTCAAAGTTAGTTTGAATTCTAAACTTTTCTTATTTAAAAATAATCTAAGGAAAATTAAGGAGATTTCCGTAATGTTAGACAGTTTGATATTGTAAGCCCAGATTCAGAATCCTTTAATCTGAATATTGTTAAAAAAAATTGTTCAAAATTAATGTAAATTATAAAGATTCCATTTTTGAAAATATAATCCAAGGAAAATTAAAGAAAATTCCGTATTTCTAGAAAGTTTAAAATTCAAACCCCAGCTTCAGAAGTCTTCAATCTGAATGAATATTGTTAAACAAATTGTTCAAAATAATATAATTTATTAACTTTTATTATTTATAAATAATCCAAGGGAATTTAAGACAAATTCCGTAATTACAGGCAGTTCGATATTTTAAACCCAGATTCAGAATCCTTCAATCTGAATGACTATTGATAAAAAAAATTGTTCGAAATTATTGTAAATTATAAACATTTCTCATTTGAAAATAATCCAAGGAAACTTACGCAAGATTTCGTAATGGTAGGCAGTTAAATATTATAAACCCAGATTCAGAATCCTTCAATCTGAAGGACTATTGAAAAGAAATTTTTCAAAGCTAGTGTAAATTATCAACTTTTCTCATTTGAAAATAATCCAAGGAAAATTACTGAAATATCCGTGTTGGTAGACAGTTCAATATTTTATACCCAGATTCAGAATCCTTCAATCTAAATGACTGTTGTTCAAAAATTGTTCAAAATTAATGTAAATTATAAAGTTTCCTCATTTGAAAATAATCTAAGGAAAATTAAAGAAAATTCCGTAATAGTAGAAAGTTTGACATTTAAAACCCAGTTTCAGAATTCTTCAATCGAAATGACTATTGTTAAAAAAATTGTTCAAATTTAATGAAAATTGTAAACTTTTCTCATTTATAAATAATCCAAGAAAATTTAAGAAAAATTCCGTAATTGCAGACAGTTCAATGTTTTAAACCCAGATTCAGAATCTTTCTAGTCGATCCTCACCCTGTATTTAAAATATTTTTCTACGAGGTAGAAAGTGTATTCCAAAAATTAAAATTGTCCATGGGGATGGAAAAAAACTGAAAGGAAACTATAGAGTAATTAATTCCACTGAGTAAGTTGCACGATCGGCTGTGAAGTAATTAATTCATTGGTTCGAAGTGCGTCCTGTAGAGCAGCCCGGCTTTGAATTTTAACTCGAAGCCGATGAACCGGCCAATTACGCTTCGCTGATTGTAGCGAAGGACGATCTTAGACCCCTAGGGCGCAAATACGTCAATAGTGCCTGATTTTTTAAAACCAAATTCGAAATTGTTATTAATTATTGAAATTAATACAGCTGAAAATGCTCGATTTTATACCCAAATTCAGAATTCAGAATTACGGAAAATTGCGTGATGGTAGACAGTTCGATATTTTATACCCAAATTCAGAATCTAGAATTTAGAATTACGGAGAATTCCGTGATGGTACACAGTTCGATATTTTATACCCAAATTCAGAATTAAGGAGAATTCCGTGATGGTAGACAGTTCGATATTTCATACCCAAATTCAGAATTACGGAGAATTCCGTGATGGTAGACAGTTCGATATTTTATACCCAAATTCAGAATACAGAACTTAGAATTACGGAGAATTCCGTGATGGTAGACAGTTCGATATTTCATACCCGAATTCAGAATCCTTCAATCTGAATTATTATTTAAAAAATTGTTCAAAATTAATGTAAATTAAAAACTTTCCTCATTTGACAATGATCCAATGAAAATTGAGGAAAATTCCTCAATGATAGGCGGTTCGACATTTTAAACCCAGATTCAGAATTCATCGATCTGAATCATTTTTTTTTAATTGTTTTAACTTTAAAGTTTATTTTTATTATCCAAAGAATAACCACACACGTATAATTTTATAATTTTCTTGGTTGAAAATTTATCATTTTAGTTGAAAATTCATTTCTTTGGTTAAAAATTTAGCAATTTTGTTAAAAAATAATATGTTTTGTTTAAATTCATCTTTTTGGTGGAAAAATAAACTTATTTTATTTTATTTATTTATTTTTTTGAAGATTTATCATTTTAGTTGCAAATTAATCACACTGGTTGAAACTTTAACTATTTCGTGGAAAATTTATATATTTCGTTAAAAATTAATTTTTCAAACTGAAAATTGTACTATTCCATTTCTGGTGAAAATTTTATTTTTTTAGTTGAAAATTCAACTATTTGGTTAAAAATTCATATATTTTGTTGAAGATACATCTTTTTTTGGTAAAAATGTAATCTCATTAGTTAAAATTTTATCTTTGTGGTAGAAATTTCATTGGTTGAAAATTATTTTTCTTTTTTTCTTTTTTGTAAATTTTAATAATTTGTTGAAAATCAGTTTTTTTGATGAAAATTGATTGTTCTTACAGAAAATTGATTTATTCCATTTTTCATTCAACATTCATCGTTTTGTGTTGAAAATTTTTGCTTGAAAATTGATTGATTTTATTAGAAAATAGACTTATTTAACTTTTGGTGCAAAATTTATCTTTTTAAATTTAAAATTCAACTATTTGGTTGAAAATTCATGTATTTTATTAAAAATGTGTCTTTTTGGGTTGAAAATTCATTTTTTTTGTTTGAAAATTCAAATATTTGGTTAAAAATTAATTTTTATATTGAAAAATGTAACTATTTTGTTGGAAATTCGTTTTTTATTGGTTGAAAATATATTATTTAAACCGAAAATTTAATTATTCTTTTTTTGGATTAAAGTGTATCTTTTTAGCTGAAAACTCGTCCTCATGGATAGGAAGTTCATCCTTTTACATAATAATTTTTTGAAAATCATTTTTTTTTCTTTTTTTAATTGATTATTTTCACATAAACTTGACTTATTCTATTTTTGATTCCAAATTCATCTTTTCGTGTTGAAAATTAAACTATTTGATAGAAAATTGAACTATTTTGTTGAAAATTTGCTTTTCGGTTAAATATAAATTTTGTTAACTTAAAATTTATCTTTTTCAGTTTAAACTTCATGTTTTTAGCTGAAAAATCGACCACATATTTACGTAATTGAAAATTCGTCAATTTTCATGAAAATGCAATATTTCTAAATTGCCACTAAAGTTGTGATTGAAAATTAATTTTCCAATTAAAAATTTAGCTATTCCATTTTTGGTTGAAAATTTATGTTTTTTAATTGAAAATTCATATATTTTGATAAAAATGAACGTCTTTGAAAATTCAACTATGTTTTTGAAAATTCGTTTTTTTTTTGCTCAAAAATTAATTTTCTAAATTGAAAATGTAACCATTTCATTTTTTGGTTAAAAATTTATCTTTTTTAGTTGAAAATTCATGTATTTTGACGAAAATTCGTCTCTTTTGTAGATAATCAATTTTTATGGTTGAAAATTTATATTCTTTATCGAAAATTGAAATATGTGGTTCAAAATTTACTATTTTTTATTGAAAATTCATTATTGTAGTCGAAAATTTATTTCTTTGGTTAAAAATTTAACTTTATTTTCAAAATTTGTTTTTTTTGTGGTAGAATATTAATCTTCTTCCTCAAAAGTTCATCTTTTCGGCATACAATTCATTTTTTTCGTTAAAAATTCGTTTTTATAGTTAAGAAATTGTTGTCATCATTTTAGTTGAAAATTAATTTCTTTGGTTAAAAATGTACCTATTTTGTTGAACATTCTTGCGTTGTTTTGCTTGAAAATTAAGTTTTTCAACTGAAAATTTGATTGTTCAATCTTTGGTTGAAAATTTATCTTTTTCAAATTGAAAATTTATGATTTTGACAAAAATTTATCTTTTTTGGTAGAAAATTGAACTATTTGGTTACAAAATCACTTTTTCATTGAAGATTCATCAATATAGTTTAAAATACATACATCTGGTTAAAAATTTAACTTTTTTGTTGAAAAATTCATCATTTTGGTATACAATTTAATTTTTTTCCTCGAAAATAATTTTTTCAGCTGTAAAAATAACTATTCCATTTTGGTTTGAAAATTGATCTTTTTTAGTTAAAAAGTATTGTGTTTAATTGGAAATTCACATTCCTTGATGGAAAATTAATCTTCTTGATCAACAATTAAATTTTTTCCTTAAATATTTATCATTTTAGTTGAAAATTCATTTCTTTGATTAAAAATTTAACTATTTTGTTGGAAATTCATGTTTTTGTTAAAGATTCCTCATTTTAGCTGAAAATTCATTTCTTTAGTTAAAAATTTAACTATTTTGTTGAAAATTTGTGATTTTTCTTGCCTAAAAATTAATCTTTTGACTGAAAATTTGATTATTCGATTTTTGGTTGAAAGTTTTTTTTTTTATTCGAAAATTTGCCTTTTTGGTGGAAAATTCAACTATTTGGTTACAAATTCACTTTTTTAATAAAGATTCATCATTCTGGTTTAAAATTCATTTTTTTGATTAAAAATTTAACCTTTTTGTTGAAAAATTCATCATTTTGGTATACAATTTAATTTTTTTCCTCGAAAATCTATAATCTAAAATTGTCAACTACACCAAACATCCTCTATCTGCTTCACATGCTTGTTTTCAAGGAGGGGGACAAAATGGTATATTGTGTATCAAGGGCGTAAAGCTATTTTGCCTTCTTTACGTCCTTGATACACAATATACTATTTCTTTTTCCCCTTATTTTCAAGAAAATTCCCCTTTTTCTCGTCTTTTTCGCTTAAATGCGATCTGAATTAATAGAATTAAATAAGAAAATCCAACTATTTTTGGTTGATTCATTCTTTTGCTTAAAAATTCTTTTTGGATAGAAATTCCATACTTTTGGATTGAAAATTAATTTTTTGTTTGTAGGAGAGTCATCTTTTTTGGTTGAAAATTCATCTTTTATAGTTGCAAGTTAATTATTTTTAATTTAAAAGTATACTATTATATTTTTAGTCCAGAATTAATCTTTTTTGGTTGAAAATTCATCTTTTGTGGTTAACAGTTAATTATTTTTAATTGAAAAGTCTATTATTATATTTTTAGGTTCAGAATTCCTCTTTTATTTAAAAATTCTACAATTTGGTGGAGAATTTCATTATTCTGTTGAAAGTTCAATTATTTTGTTCAAAAGTAATCATATTGGTCAATAATTCAACTGTGTTGAAAAATCGTCTTTTTGAATAGAAAATTCGTTCTTTTGGATTGAAAATTCATCTTTTGTGGTTGGAAGTTAATTGTTTTTAATTGAAAAGTCTACTATTATATCTTTGGTTCAGAATTGATCTTTTTTGGTTAAAGATTCTACTATTTGGTGAAATTGTATTTACTTTGTTAAAAATTTAACTACTTCGTTAAAAAGTCATCATTTTGGTCGAAAGTTCAACTGCTTTGTTGAACATTCATCTTTTTGAATAGAAAATTCATTCTTTTGGATTAAAAATTAATCTTTTGGTAGAAAAATCATCCTCTTGGTTTTGAATTCATTATTATTGGTTCAAAATTCAACTGTATTGTAAAATATTCGTCTCTTTTGTTTGAAAGTTCAATCATTTGGTTGTAAATTCAATTTTTTGGTAGAAAATGAAACTATTTGTTTGAAAATTCATCTTTCTTGGTTGAAAATGACCTTTTTTTGTTAAAAATTCTTCTTTTCGTAATTATTAGTCAAATTTTTTCTGAAAAATTCGACTTTTTAACTAGAAAACTGAACTTTTTTGTTGAAAAGAATTTATTCCCCTATTTTCATGAAAAATCCCCCGATTTCCCCTGTTTTGAGAATATTTTGGGCTGTGAAGTCGGAAATCAATTTTACAATAATTTTCATTATATATTTTACCTTGGAGTTCAGCCGGAAAAGATGAAATTTTTTACCGGAAAATCGGGAAATAGCCTGGAATTATTTTTTCAAGTTTGTGTGGCCACCCTAATAGAGCGTTGAAACAGGTATAAAGTTAAAGCAACTTTAAACAGTATATAGGGTACTCGTATTTCTCTATAATGAAGAGAAAAGGATTACATAACTTCTGGCTTAAAATGGAACTGCTTTAGACACTCCTAACTCAATTTGATTTTTTTAATATTATGAATAGAAATTTTGAAAAATTTAAATTTTATATTGTTCCATTATCCGGGTGTAAAAAGAAAAATGTTTTCAACTTTCATCTGAAAATCATTAATAATTACACCAGAGAGAATCTAGAAGTTATGTACCTCTTGAAAAAAATGTCCCACTTATCGATTTTTAAGAAATTTTCAAAGTTTGGGATGATTATGATCAGCTTTTGAAAGCAAGAATCCGAAGTTTTGACCACTCGACTTTTGAGTGTACAGCAGATTTCAAGATTTCACAAAGATTTTACACAGATTTAAAAGATTTCACAAAGATTTCAAACGAGTTCGCAAAGACGTCAAAGATTTAAAAGATTATAAAACACAATGATTTCACGGAGGCTTGTACACAAGATTTGAAGAGTGATCAATCTATCGGAAGAATCGTTGCAAAGTTGTATTGTTAAGTAGGCTGGGGAACGCACAAAGCTGTTGGAAGGATCAGTGAAGCAAGCGCAACAATCAGAAGGGCGAATTCTAGCTCTTCAGCACTCCTTAACGCAAGTAGACTCCGTACTAACTGCACGTCTTGACTGTGACCTCACTGCTGATGACTTGCCTCATGACTATCAGGTCTGTCATACTTATATTAAATTTCTTCACTTAAACTCTATTAACAATTTCGAGATTCATTAGTATTTGAATTCATACTCCATACAAGCTAATCTTTTCACACCAAATACTACTTCAGTTGATAAAGTCATTTTTCCGTCTTATGCGCTACCCTTTCTCTAGAAATTGATGGATGAGATGGAAAGTCAGGAGTCAACCCTTCAAGAAATGGCGAATCAAGTTGAAACCTACAAAGCAGCTGGGAAACATGAAGCTGCTGCGAGACTTCAGGAGCAAATGATTCTGATTGAACAGAAATTTACAGAGGTTCAGCGAAAATTCCAACGTTTTCGAAGCCCGATTAATTTAGATCCTAGACTCTCGAGAGCATTGAGAGAACTTAGAGGCATTGAGGAAGCTACGTGCTTATTAGAATTGGCATCTGAAGATCCAGAAGCTATTGAAGGCCAATTAAAACATTGCTTGGTAAGAATATTTACTGATTGATTTGTGTCCAAGGCAAATAATTTGGTTGTCTTGTATGCTTGTATTAAAATTAAATTTGTTTGTAGCGCTTCTACCAAACTTTGAGCGAAATCAAGAGCGAAATCGAAACTATAATCATATCGGGTCGAAGATTAGCTGAAGAGAAAAGCGTGCCTGATCCCGAAGAGTTGTCAAATCGTATCGATACACTCAAGGAATTGTATAACAAGGTAAGCTTTTTTTTTCGTATTGATTCTTTTGGTTCATGATATTCTTTTAAAATATTTAAGATAATCTTGAGTTTTGCATTACAGTTGGGTCTTCACATAACCGAATCCAAATCTATTTTGGAATCAGCACTCGATTTATCTCGAGAAATGTATAAACACATGTCCTACATTAACATGTCTATTGAAAGTATTAACAAAGAGCTGGATACTCAGAAAAATATGCCTGAGTTACCTGTCAATGCAATTTATGTTACGGTAAGTTTTATACCAATAATATAATTTTTTTTAACTATTTTTCTTAAGTTTCTTCGTTAATCGAATCCTAAACTAAAAGAAAGTTCTTGGAATTTGGCAACCCTTTTTCAAACCTTAATGTTATTTTCGTTTCTCTTACACAGGAAACTTTGACGGAAGTTATTCCACGACTTCACGTCGTAAGAGACAAGCTATTTAGAACTCAGGATGAATTTTCGAAACTTTGCGATCCTTCCTATTTGGAACAGCTAAGAGAACGATTGACAGATATTGTCAAACGACTAGCAAGTACTGAAAAGAGATTACGGTTATGCAGTGGATCAGAGGTAATTAATTGCTTATTAATTCGAAACTTTCTTCTAAAGTTGTATTTTCCCTCTTTTAGTTTGATTTTTCCTTATCTAGTTTTTAACTCATAAGTTCTTCATTTTCAGGAGCCAAATGTCGATGAAATTAATGCTTGGCTATTCCAAATAGATGAAAAACTTAAGCGACTTGACGGAAAATCGGTAGAACAATTAAACCAGACTCATTTTGAACAGTGCAAGGTATTTTTTTATTAATTTTTTCATTTGAGTATCTAATATTTGTTTTAAATGTTTCTAAATTTTGTTTCTAACGTTAATGTAGGCTATACAGAATGAAATGATTGAGACCAAATCCAAAGTAACACAGCTGCAACGTTATTCCTTTTATCCTAAAGTCGCAGAAGTTTGTGAGAAATGGGAGGATATCTCGAGAAGAATTCAGGTAAGTATAGAGATTGTGTAATTTTAATAAGGAATTTGAATTTTGTGCAAAAAGGAAGTTTCTTATAAGACTATAACTTTTTTTTCGCTTGTTGATTAATATTTGCTTTTAACCCGCTTTTAGATTGTAACACTTGTATAGTATATGTAATGCTTGTGCTTTATTGTACCATTACGTATATCTAACAGTCTGAAATTTCTGATATTACACGCACCCTCGCATTCAGACTAAACTTATGATTACTTGATTCTCTAAGAGGGAATTATCTCTGCCAATTTCTCCATATTTTTATTATAAAATATTTATGGGTTTTCATGAGTAAAGCTTTTGCGTTTTATTTGCGGATCTACTTCGAATAATAACACTGTTATTGTGGCTGATTGATTAATTACAGGAGTATGCTTTTAAGGAGTTGAAACCTGCTTTCGCTTTTTCGACAAATCATTACTCTAAACAAGCTGACAATGATTGAAAAATTACCTCTGTATTTCACAAGTACACTGCCATAAATGCTAAATATTAAAAATAACATTTTTAAAGTCACAAAAATCAAAGAACCAGGGTGTTGTTTCGGATCGGGAAAAAATGATAATTTTATCAATCAGGGTGTCTACCTGACCGTGAGACCAGGAAAACCGGGAGTTTGATTCTGTGACCGGGATTTTTCATTCGCTAGTATTATAATGAATATTAAAAGTGATTATGATTTGGAAGGGGGGATTTTGTAATTTTGAATTTGAAAAGGGAATTGTCTGAAAGAATTATTACAGTTCTGACTTTAAACAGGAATTTTCGAACAAAATGATAATCTTAAGTTGGTTCAGGGAATTTCCCGAAGCAATTATGTGTCGTTCTGAATAGAATCAGAGAATTTTCGAAAAAAATTATATATCAGATCTGGAACAAGGGATTTTCCAAAAGAATTATAATTCAAACTTGGAAGATGAAAATTTCGAGTAGAATTATAATTCTGATTTGGAACAGTGAATTTTCAAAAAAAATTACAATTTTGATTAGGAACGGAGAATTTTCGAAAAGGATTATGATTCTGATACGGAACAGTGAATTTTCCAAAAGAATGACAGTTTTGGTTTAGACATGGGAACTTAGTTTTCAAAATGAAAAATTTACCGGGAATTAAAAATCATCCATCAAGTAGACACTGATAATCTATCTTTATACAATTTTCGAGAAATTACAAATTCGAACGTACTTTTTAAAATCATAGCGAGTCTCTGAAATGTGTAATTTTGATTTTTTAAGGAGCCTGATAAATTATTTTTCAAATGTGTCATTTTTCATAAATTATAAGATTAAAATGTTACCTTTGGAATTAAATCCCACTGAATCGACACCCTGAGAACATAAAACGAATTAACATAGTCATAAAAAACGCGGGTTACGTTAAATACGTTTGCACTTTTGTATGGAATACTCTTTTTTCTATCCAAGAGGTGTCTTCTGCTTGTGAGTTAAGCAACTTATACATGATTGCACACACCTATGTAAATGTTATATTCGCACGAGATTGTCGCAAGGTTTGGTGGCTGGATTGAATGAATATTCGTAGCACCAACACAAACTGTGGTAATGTCTCTCCCCTTCGATCACCACAGTCATAAAACTCTTTACGGAAGACCATAAACACAATAAATATAATGAATATTATCCTGGAAAGTAATTTGGTTGAAGACAGTACTATATAAATAAAAAATTTGCATTGGTGTGAGATGGACGAACGTAAGTCGGTTTCGTTCGCACTTTGAAATGCATTGTTAATTTTCTTCCTGGCCTGGTTTCCTTTTGTCATCTCATTAACCTGCTACTTCATCTAACAGTTTGTTGTGAAATTGCAAAAGCTTTATGAAATTGCAGTTATGAATCATGTTTTCGCAGGAATGGGTCCACAAGATCACTGAAAATTTATTGATTAAAAGTAAGATGAGCGAGTCCGAGGGGAGAGACAATTGCGGATCAAGCAAATCTAGACAAGAAGAATTAGTGTCTCAAAATGAAAGTAAACTGATAGACGAAAACGAGCAAATGTATGGTATAGGATATCTCAATCCTACTTTCGATTACAATCAGCAAAAACGAGCTACGACTCCCGAAAGTTCACCTATCGATGTTCCTCATCGGAGTAGAAAATCATCAGCTAAAGCAGACAAACTGAAGGGTACAGTCATTGATGTGAGCAGAACAGTTAGAAGAAGACTAGACATGAGTTCAATTCCTGATGTTGTACAGACTTCACAGTTACAAGTGAGTGAGTCTGATGATTCTTCCTCCGAATCTTCCGAGTCGGATGCACATGTTATGGATGAGGAATTTTTCCTAACAAAGAACAGCAAACTCTTTTCACAAGTTTCGACGAATACGCTCAAAGCCGCAGAAGGGAAAGGTTTGCGAGAGCCAAATTCTTTTCGTGTGGTTGAAATAAAGGAAATGGAAATAGTGAAGTCGGTCGCATCAGCCAAAGATCGAGTGGTACTGCCTCGAGCAAATGTAAGCGTTGAACAAGTACCACAAGTTGTTGAGAGAGTTGAAATTGTAGAAGACACGGAAACAGAGCCTGAATCAGCTGACACTGATGCTGACGAGAAAGAGAATCGAATGAAAATTCCTGGTTCTAAATATTATCCTGCGGAAATTCGTGGCAAGAGAGAACTGATACCGATATTGAAGAAAGAATCTTCGGATACAAGTGAAAAATTAGTTGCGACAAAACCCTCTACTTCCGCAACAAGATTGCGAATTTCTGATAGAGTTAATAAAAAGCAACAAGCTGAGTATCTTTTGCTCGATGCGAAACGTACTGGAACGAAGAAAAAAGCGAGTGGGAATTCAAATGGATTGAAAGATGTTAAAGTTAAGAGAAACGATGACGCAGGGCGAACACCTTTACCGAAGCGAATAGGAAGTTTACTTTCGGACGATGCAATTGAAGACTGCGAGAGTTTTTATGGAAGTGATAAAGAAACGGATGACGCCCTGATATTTTCCGATGATACGGAAGTTGACGTTGGTAGCTCCAGTTCAGAAGGAGAAAGTGCTAACTTAGACGAACACGCTGAACACCTCTTGGATAAGGTAATGAGGAAAGCTCTCTGCTTTCATGAATCTAGTAGTGCAGGACTAAGAGTGCATTCGTATGCTAGCGTAAATCACTTCCGCTTTATGAATTATTGTTTGCTGAGAGATTTTTGTAGGGTTTGATTATTTTCATCTGTTTTCACAGGCTAAGCTTGACCAATTTCGTGATCCTTTACTGAGTAAAGGAGACTCGAAGATGTTCCGTGAAAGGAGACTTCCAAGATCTTCTGGTGGATTGACAAGGGCGAATTTAGAGCGAGATATTCTTGATTTCGAGCAGTTTGCTCAACAAATGCTGCGCAGGATGGATGTCATGTTGATGACGATTGGTGCAGTTAATAATGAGAAGGATCCTTCCAAACGTCTGGAGGTTTGTTAAAGTTTTTTTTTTGCCAAAATCAGACCAGATCTCGAAGCCTGCTTCTAATGCCCCCTATTTCTTAATTAAATGTTAAGATGTGTAATTTCATTATTAATTTTCTTGATTTCTTCTAGGTGATTAAGAGCGAAGTAAGTTGCCTTGCTCCGGATGCAGCAAGTCTAATTAGCAGAGGCGATGGATTAGTTATGACTGTCCATGTCTCTGATCCAGCAAGAGCTGAAAAGATAAAGAAGGAGCATCAAGATAAGCTGAGAGGTAAATGGCACCAAGTTATGGCGGAAACCGAATCAAGGAGAGTGCAAGCTCAGAAAGCGGAAGAGTCATTACGACAGTATAATAAATTAGTTGCAGAACTTGAAGATTGGTTTAGAGATGCGCCGTTGAAGTTGGAGCAAGCTAACAACTACGAAGGTCAACTGGAATCCTTTACTGAAGAATTTGATGCCAGACAGGAACAGATTCAAAGATTGAACGATCTGGGCAATGATTTAAAACGATTGAATATCGCACATTCTGAGAACATGCGTTACAGGATCAATAGCAGATGGCAAGAAATCAGTACTCAGTTCAAGAGGTTCAGTGGCAGTAAAGACAAGGACAAACTTGTCAATGATAAGAAAGTTGAAATGGTGAGTTTCTCTATGTACAACCAGAAAATTTAAAACCCGAGTTTACATTTTTAATTCTTTCGTTTTGGATATTCAGGGCTCGGACTCATGCCACTATTGACACTATTTGACACTTTTTTTGAGCGATGCCACTATTTTGTCACTGTTATGGAAAAATGTCACTAATGCCATTATTTTCTTTGATTGGCCGCCAATGCCACTATTTCTTTATTTTCCATTTAAACATATTTTCGAACTTCTTCGCTGATTGGCTAAAATAACATGTCTATCATCTGAAGTACAGAAATATATAACGAAAAATAATCCCAAAGGCTAATATATGGAAAAATTCATTAAAAATATTTTTAATTCATCTACTCTTTATTTCAGCAGCTTCGGATTGTACGACGTTTTTTTTCTTTTTTACGACTTTTTGAAGAAAAATCTTTCAAAATTCTACCATTTTAATTTGTAACATTTATCGGTTGAAGATTTTAAAGTCGAAAACGTCCGACATCGAATAATTTGAAATTCTATTATTATAAAGTGAACAAATTCATATTTCATACTGCTTTAAAGTGAAATTTCTAAATAAAAGCCTTAGATGTCAATATACTTTTTAATTTAATATCGTTCAGAAATTAATGTTACCAAATTGAAAGAGTTTCAAATTATTAATTTGATTTAATCACAATAAATTTGATGAAATAATAAATTGGAAGCATTCAAGATTGAAAAAGCAGAAAATTTAACAATTTTCAAATCAATAAGTTCCAAATTTAACAATATTTGAATGTGATGGTTTCAAAAATAGACAATGCTAAATAATGCATTACTCCTATATTAACATCAAAAATTTAATATTTCAAAGTCGTCTGTTATGAAAATAGTTTAAATTAGAAATCATTCCCATTTAATCAATCTTTTTATTGAAAAATAATTCTGATATGGGTATCCGTAAAACTGGAAGCTAATTATTTTTAAATAATTTAAAGTATGTAGAAATTTCTGGGATTTAAAATCAGTTCCAAATTAAATTGATTGTGTTTAAAGGAGATTGATTAATTTTATTGGAATTAGTGAATTAGGAGTTAAATTTCAAAGCTTTTCTTTATCTTTGAACATATTTTAAATTAGAGTTTAATGACTTTCATTCTTTTTCAATGATATTTTTCTCTTCCTTTAAAAATCCTTATTTTTTTGAAATGTAACTGTCAGATTGATTGTTAAAATTAAAAAAAAATCACCTTTGAAGATATCTGGAAAAGACTTGGACTTTGTAAGTCAAAATTCTGTAGCAACGGTAGTATGAGAAATTGAAAAAAAAGTTTCATACCTAATTTCATTAAATGATCAAAAATATCCAAATCGCACCTGTATAAATTAATTTTAGAATTTATTCAACGAAATCTTTTAGAAATTCCAAATATCTCTATAGAAATTAGAATGCAGAATTATCAGTATAATTTTATGGATTTTCTTTACAATACTGTTATGTTCAGTGTGTGCATGCCATATAAATTAAAAAGACGAAATAGGTTTAATAATTAATTTCATTTGTGCAAGTATAATTTGCTTATCCATAGGATTTTATGCCAGAGAGAAGAAAATTCAATGAGACTTTTTAAAAAAACATTAGGTTGATCCGTCGCCTGTGTGACTTATAAGTTTATTATTTTAAACAATTCATGCCACTATTTTGCTACTATTTTTCAAAATTTATGACACTATTAATATTATTGTTCATCTTCGAAGTGAACCCGAACCCTGAATATTATTAAATAATTAATATTGTCGTGTTCATTATAAAATTGTTAATTTACAATTATATCTAATTTTTTTATCATGTCATTTCACAGGATGTGGGAAGAATTTCTATTCAAGAATACCTTACGAGATGCAGCAAACTTAGAGAAGCCATATCAACAATATCGAGATCTTTGAATGCGATGCCTCTGAGTGGGAAAGACTACGAATTGTTCGCAAATCAAGAGGAGTGCCTGAAAAAGATAGCAAATGCATTGAATATATTGAAGCCAAGCATTGAAGAAATGGTTTTCCTTTACGAGAGTATCGAGCCACATGCGAGGAAAGAACAAGAAGATCAGATCAAGCGTATTTCTGAGAAACTAAAAGACGAGTGGCAAGATGTGAATCGAAATTATCTTGAAAGGAATAATCGCTGGTCTAAGTGCATCGAAAAATGGAAGGAGTTACAGAATATTTCCTCTAAATTTGCCGAGTGTCTCGAGAAAACGGAAGAAATGGTGAAAAAGTTGAAATCAGAGCCACACTCTCAGGGAAGTAAAATTGCAGCTTCAGAGTTGGAGAAAGAAGTAATGAAAATGCAGAAAACCATGAACAATATTTCAAGTTCAACTGCAGAGATTGTAAACAGATCTACGAGGGAAGATGTAAAAGACCTTCAAAATATGGTTGAGGAGTTAAAAAATCGATGGCAGCGACTTATTAACGAATTAAAGATTTATAAAGAGAAGTAAGTTGAATTTTTATCAATTCCTACAAAACATCCAAGTTTTTAAGCACAAAAGATTGTTTTTATTGATAAATTTTGGATAATTTAAAATTGGGTATCCACGTTAAATATTATTAACGAAATGAAAGTCCATTGAGTATATATTAACTTTGAATGATTTCGCTGAATATTTAGAGGTAGTGAAACTGTCCTCTGTTGGATATTTTCGCGGTAATTTGATTTACATGTATACAGAATACGTTCAGCGTATTTTCGAGACAATATTATCAGGAAGACGAGATTCTCACCATAGAGCTATTTCAGTCGTAGTTTGGCTCTCGTGTCGCCGAGAACGTAATCTGAATAATTTCATCTCAAAAAGACCAAAAGTCTGTAAATATATAATCAATGAAGTGGCAATAATAAAGCGAGAAGATTTCCATGATAGCCAATTCGGTCGGGGTAAAATATTAACAACTGGGGTCTAAAAGGAAGATATATAAAAAAATATGTGTATTTCAAGTCAACTTTAAGCTCTTTTGTCATTCTTTGAATAAATAAAAGTGAACTTTTAATTAACCTAATTTTTGTGTGTATAAGGGATATCGCCATGGAAGGAAAAGTTAATAACAGTGAGAAAGCACTTGAAGCGGCACGTAATATCATCGAACAAATAAATATCTTACTTTTATCGACTGCGAATCCGTCAGATGATACGTCTCTGTCAATAAGATTGTCAATGATCAAGGTAAGAGAGAAAATAGCAAATTTTGAATTATGTTTTCTTCTAATTATAACTCTTGAGTTTCCTGACTCTGTGCAAACTGAAATGTGCCAAGACGTAAATAGCTTTGAACTTGTATTTTTGCATGACACGGACCTGTTTCATTATTTCATCTCTTCATTTTTGGTTAATAAATTCCGATTGAAACTTATCGTTTTGCAATTATTTTTATGTATTACCAGGGTGTCTACCTGCCCGTGTAACGGGGAAAAATCCGGGAAATGACTGACAGACTGATTTAGTGACCGGGATTTTCACTCTATTGTACTAAAATGAAAGTTAATAGTATTTTTATATTTTGTTACTCTCAGTTTGTTCGTTCAATCACGAAACGAACAATGAAAAATAACTTTTTGTCTTGAAATCCGGTAATGCTCAAACTCATCAATTAATATCTATCTGAAATTGTGTATATATATATATATAATCAAAGAGAGATGTACGCTTTAAAATAGAAAATAAAAATTGTGATTTGTGACAGAGAATTTAGGAACAGATAGCTGTAATTCCGAATATGAAAAGGGAAATTTCTAAAAGGATTATTATAGTTCCGACTTTGAGCAGAGAATTTTCCAAAGTGATAATAATTCTGACTTGGAAGAGACAGTTTTCAAGAAGAATTATAGTTCTGACTTGAAGCAGTGAATTTTCCAACAGAATTAAAATTTTTAATTTGAAACGGGTTATTTTCGAAAAAAAATTCTGATCCTGATTTGGACCAGAACATTTTTGAAAAGAACTATAATTATGACATGAAACCGGGAACTTGTCAAAATAATAATAATTATTATTATACCATTAAGCCACATCCCTTTCGGGGTAAGCGTGACTTACTCGGTGAGGAAGGGAGTAATGTGGGGGAGGGGGTATCGATTTTTAAATTATAATTCTGAATTATACCTGGATTAAAAATATAAGTATAATTCTGAACGGGGAATTTTCGAACAGAATAATAATTCTGACCTGGAAGAGGAAATTTTCGAGAAGAATTATAATTTTGCCTTGGAACAGTGAATTTTCGAAAAGAATTATGATTCAGATTTGGAACAAGAAATTGTCCAAATGAATGAGTGAATGTTCCAAAAGAATTAAAATTTTGACTTGGAACGGGGAATTTTCAAAAAGAATTATGATTCTGATCCGCTTGGTGGACACTGATTACATTTTGATATTTAGTAATGGAAATTAAGTTAAATTAAAAGCATGATTTCAAATAAATGAATGGTTTATATCTAAGTTATTTTAAAATATGTATTTTTTAATAGGCCAGAGAAGAGGAAATAATTAATCGCAGAAAGGAACTACAGACCATCAAAAATCAGCGGAATGTTACCAAACAGGAGGGAGAGTGTAACAAGTTGATTGCTGATATGGAAAAGGTAAATATTTTTTATCTCAATAGCGCGTCCGTTTATAAATCAATTTCGGGATGAAAAATGGCAGTTATTTTGAAAATGGGACGGTATTAGTTTAACTGATACTTTTTTTTTAATTATTGCAGACTCAATCAGGTCTGTCAGCTCACCGTGAGTATGTTGAAAATAAACTGACTTCTCTGAAGAAATATCTTTTGACTTTGGATGCTGTTATGGCGTGGGTAATGGAAACAAGAACGAGGCTTAATATTTCCCATGAATTGCCTCAACAAGAAAGCGTTAAAGTAATCGACAACATAATGGTAATTATTTTACTCTAAAATATTAATACATATTGATCAGTGCTGATGTTGTTGAACATACCGAAGGATAAATGACTTCCATTTTCGGTGAACATTAATTTTTCAGTAAAAAAAATTCATACAGTTCAATACAATCAATTCAATCTCCAATTTTTTAAACAATTTGGAAAATTTAAATCGAATTAATTTTGTATGTCATATAAAGCATTAATTGAAGTTGATCAATTCCGATTTAAAAACTTATAAACTGGAAAAATTTAAATATTTGATTAAAAATGTAATAGTTTTGAAGTGGAAACCTAGATTTCACTTATTCAAATATTTCCAAATTAGAAAAATTCCAAGTTGAAAGTGCTAAAATTAGAACAATTTAAAAATTAGAGGCGTACGCAATTGACTCGTTTAGAATTGAAGTTTTCAAGATTTTAGTGGAAAGATTGAAAAAAATTGACAGAAACTTAAATTTAAAAAATGGAACCAATTGAATTATAAAGCTGTTGAAATTGAATAAGTTCGAGTGTTTAGTAGTACAAATTCAAATTTTCTTTATTTTACAGCTTCAAAAGTAAAAAATTATAATTTTGAATCTTTAAATATTTAGAGAAATAATCAGTGGGGAATTACATTGTCCACCGAGAAGTAAATTGTAATATTTAGAAATTTGCCGACAATTTGAAATTCTCGAAATAAAATTACCGACATAAAATTGCGGACAGAGGGAAATTGTCAAATTATAAAATTTCCTAATCTAAACAATTACAAAATTGATAAATAATAAAATACTTTTATTTTATGAACATATATTTTTGTATTTTGTAATTGTTTAGATACGGGACTTTTATAATTGAGAATTTTGCTGGTGTCGGATATTTTATAATATCGTCAATTCTATTTCGGCAATTCTCTGTTACCTGGAATTTTCAAATTCGGTGATATAATAACCGTCGGAAATTTTATTATTCGGGACTTTTTCAAATCGGGAATTTCCTATTTCAAATATTTTCTTTTTCGGAATTTTTCAGTCACTCCTTTTAAATGTTTTAAATTGTTGTACAATTTCAAAAATAACAAGTTGGAATACAATGTCTTAACAATTGAAATTGATTAAAACCATTTGAATGTTCGTTTCTAATTAGAAATTTGATGAAAAATTCTAATTGTGGAATGTTTAATAGAAGGAGAATTAGCAAATTGTTCAATTTATAAAATCGTGTTTTGGAAATTGTCAAATTGTCAATGGTTTACAATTGCAGAGTGATTGCAATAACTTATGCGCGCCGATTTCAGACGTTGAAATTGGTCCCACAGAGAATACTGATTGATAATCTTAAAATACTGAAATTAATATTATTATTTACTTTTCAGGCAAGTGTCGTAGATCGCGAAATGGAAGTGAAAGACGTCTTGGAAAATTACACGAACTTGGAGAAAGAATGCGAATCTGCCAAGCAATCAGTATCTGTGGAATTACAAGTTAGTATATATTTTTTTTATTTCTATAAATTAATATCAGACTTAATGTCTAAAAATGAGAATATTATTCAATTAATAGCAATCTTAACATAATGAAATTTTAGGAGAAGCTGAAGAAATTGCGAGTTGACTGGCATTTTGTCAAAAATCGTGGGGAAGTGTCGGACGTTGAAGCCGTATCAGTTGCAGTTGCTCCACCTGTTGAAATCGGACAACCGAAAGGTAATAATGTAACATTAATTTTCGCAATATATTTGAAAATTAACTTGCAACATAGATATAACACGGAACGAGGGCATTCATTTTATTTAGCTTTTGCGTGATTCGACACACAGATCAACGTGATATCCATCGCGCACATCCTAAATATGCAGAGTAGAAACGTGTCATACATTTTGCATGGTATAATATTATATGAGAACCGTGTTTGTTTTATCAAACAGAACGAGAGCAGTAGATAAAGAATTTCCTGTAAATTGAAAACCTTCTGAAGGTTATAATTTGCGTGTGTTTCTAAGTGTTGTTTACAGAAAACGATAGTTACCCCTTAGGATATAAAGCATTACTATTTTATTTCTAGGGAATTTATCAGAATTCTCTCATATTGGATATCGTCGTGTGTTTTGTCTAGCGATTGTTCTGGGTGTAAAATTACGTTTGTCATCGTTCAGTTGTTGATGCAGAGAGTTACTCTCGTTCCGCAATTCAATCTGCTCGGGCGCTTTTTTCTCTCTGGACTCGAATTCTAGCCGAATGGAGCAGATTTTAGCTCGACCGTAAATCGTTTGTTTGCATTCATCTCGCGACATCTAACCGCCAGAGAGAATGTCGAATCCGATTCGATAGTTAAAGAGATGTGGGACACTGTTATTTCCATTCGGTTAAATTTTCAATCTGACGCGTATTGTAATCGCGCTGAAAGAATATAGCTGAGTGTAGCTTTTTAAATAAAACTCCAAATTTTGTTCATAGGAAAAAAATCCGGAAATGGCCGGGAATTTGATTCAGTGACCGGGATTTTTCATTCGATTGTACTAAAACGAATATTAAAAGTGTTTTCGTTTTGATATTGTATTACTCTTAGTTTGTTCAGTCACGAAACGAACAATGAAAAAGACCGGGAATTTAAAATCATCCGCCTGGTAGACACTCATAAATCATCCAATAATCGGAAACTATTAATCAATAATATTCTTTGAAGAGTTTAGGGATCTTAATCACAATTACTCTCGAGGAAACGAAAGCCTCGTCACAATTCTATTTTATGACATCTAAGTGCAGTTTCTTGCATAAAATATTATTACCGTCATAAAGCGTCGTCGTGCATGTCGATGACGGATTCACGAAATTTCACCTTGAAGCCGTTGAATAAGGTTTCTGAGCGAGACCGGCGAATTATTAATTATTCAGGCATCGCAAGAGCGGAAACATTATGGCTGGAGTGAAGACAATACCGATATTGGCGCTCGGTCCCTGAATAGGGAATAAGGGGATGTACAACGATACTTTTCGGCAACTTGAGAACAGACTGATTTTATGAATTATTCGTAAAAGAAAATTAGTTAATAAAGAGAAGAATATAATTCTATTAAAAAGGAATTTATTAACATTGTTTTAGGATCAGGGAAAGTTAAGGAATGTGAGGGAAAACCTGAAAGAGTTAGGGAATATTCGATAAACTAAAGGTGAAGTTTATCAAATTCTGTATGACTGTTGTACAGACTTCACACTCTTTCCCCTATTCCCTTCTTTTCCCCTTTTTAAAAGAAATACTCTTTTTCCCCCTGTTTTCAAGAAACTTCCTCCTTATCTATTTTTTTGTTTAAATGAGCATTATGTTTTTTGCTCAGAATTTATCTTGCTTGGTTAAAAATTCTACTACTTAAAGTATTCTTTCTTGGCCGAAAATTTAACCTTGCCGTATTTTGCGGAAAATGGATGGTTTTTAGTTAAAGATTCAACTATTACATTTTTCGTTAAGAAATCATCTTTTTTTTTTGTTTAAAAACCAACTAAATGGTTGAAACTTGTACCACTTTGTTAAAACTTCATATTTTAGTTTAATATTCATCTCTTTGTTTCAAATAGGTTTTGTTTTTGCTTGAACTGCAAATTTAACCATTCAATTTTTAGTTGAAGATTGATCGTTTTTTGTTGATAATTCAACTATTTGGTTCAAAATTAACTTTTTATTGAAAATTCATATTTTCGAGTTATTAATTCAATTGTTTTATAAAAAATTCGTATTTTTGGCTTAAAAATTCAACTTTTTTGTTGAAAGTACATCTTTTTTAATCGTAAATTTTATTGTTTTGGTAGAAACTTGAACTATTTCGCTGAAAATTTACTTTTTGGTTGAAAATTCGTATTCTCGCGTTGATAATTTAACTGTTTTGTAGAAAAACCGTCTTTTTGAGTTTGAATTTCAATAATTTGGTTGACATTTTTTTCTCTTTTTACTGAAAAAACTTTTTTTGTTGAAAATACAACTCTCGTTGATAATTCGTCTTTTACATTCCCATCAGAGAAGGTATTAGATATGTGTAAAATTCGACCCCCCCGTTTTTGTCAAATGTCTGTATGTATATTTGCATGTGGGGGTGTGTAGATTTTTAGTTTGTCAGCACGATAACTTTCGAAAGAATTAACAGATTGGATTGGGCTTTGAAATAAAAAATGAAGCCCAAGTTCGTTAGTTAGTTATTTTGGATAAAAATTCAAAATGTGAGCACATTTTGAAAATTTTTGAGAACACTTTTTTTTAATATTTAAAAATGCCATGGGCGGATATTAATAGTACTCAAAAAGGCGAACAAAATATTCTTATGACTTTTTTTTGATAGAAGAAAAATTACCGGAGTTATAGCATTTACAAAATTCCAAAAAACAAACGAAAATGAACATTTTAAATTGTCCGCGACTGCTTATTAATTATTGTAACCATATTTAGCAGAAACCCTTGGTACAGGGACCCTCTATCCGCAACCCGAGGACGCGTTCGGTGGTTTTGTCGTAGGCCCTTCAGTTCTATTCCAAAGGAATAGAAACCGAAACCGAATTATATATATATAAATATATTGTAACCAAGTTTTCCAAATACCTCGTGTGCACCACGGCCAATCACGTCCTGGCCGGGGATTTCTCAGGATTGGAAAACTCATTTATGTGAAATTTTTTTGGCTGCCACTTACCTCTTAGCCGCGACACAAAGACCGGATTATGCCGATTTCGTGAGTCGCTCTCTTTCGACTCACAAACAATCCACGAAGCTCTGCTAGCTCTCTGCTGTGCACGAGAAGAGGGGTGAGATCGGTAGAGTAATATTCGAAAAAGTGACGTTGGAAAATTATTTACGACTCCAGTTTATAAGATCACATAAAAACAAACAAAAACCATTCATTGAAATAAAAGGAAAATGAACACTGAACAACTTTGCAAAAGTCGTTGATGCCAGAAATGGTCGACGGATCGCCTGAGTGACCCGCTACCATAAAAATGATCGCCCGAGACGCCCGCGCTTGCACCACGTCCCCTGACGTGCACAACGCGTGCCTACACCGCGGTTTTCTTGCGAAACACCCACCTCAACTAACTATAGTCGGGCTTTGAGTCGGGCGTGCCCTACTCCTGGGTGTCGCGGGAGTCTCGGTCGACACTAATACACTCTACTTCTATTGCACACGCGGTCCCGAAAGTCACACCGCGTTGAGGCCGAGAAGTGAAGACCGAAACGGTAAGGAACTAATGAAGAGGCCACTCACCTTGCAACCATTTAGTGTATTCCTCCTTATTATTATCCATTTTGCTCTTTGTACTAATACGATTTCCAGATCTTAGTCTCTTTTTATATCCCCGGTCCGGATACGCCGGATGTACCGCCGCCACGTCAAGAAACATAAGTGACAGGTCCCGCGTTCTTCTTCGCTTCTTTCCTTCTCGACTCTTCGTGTGGCGTCGTGGTGTAGGGCTGGTCGACTCTGTAACGTTCTGCCTTCGACACTGCTTGTGGAGCTTAATGGTGTGTAGTTGTAGGGCTGGCTCGTTCTGACTCGTTGATCGATTCAGTACCGCTACTCGCCGCCGGTCGTAGCGCTGGGATATGATGTCGACGGCAAAACATGTTTCCTAGTTGTGGCACCTTCCTACTTCGTTGGTGAAGCATGACCGTCTGGTAATGATGTTGCGTTATGGTGTCGGCGATGGAAAATAGCAGCTGGATGTAGCACCTCCCCACTTCGCCGGTGAAACATGGCCGTCCGGTAGTGACGCCATGTCATGCGCGGGACTGGTGCGTCGTGTTGGTTTCGCTCCAGCCTCCCTTCCCACTTCTTTGGTGTTGGCTTTCTGCGCTGTCTGCTCAGTGTTCACGAACTGTCAGTTTGATACTCAGTTTCGATCTTCACCCCGTTTGCGCAACACTATGAAGGGCTACAATATTATTAAAATCAAGGTTAGTCTGGCGTGGATCCTAAAATATAATATCTGATGTGTTGGCTTATTCTACACTTATTTTTCCTGACTGGACGGTAAGAGTGTTCTTAATAATCTTCCCTGGCCGACCGTTCCTCGGGCTCCGAGGTTAGGTACGGCTTAGACGAAACCCCAGAAAGTTGTTTTCACAACTTTCTGCGTTTTCACGAAAGCTTCGCTACAACTCCCCCATGCCTAGCGGAAGCCTACCGGCTTTAGTTACTCGCGCTGTGACCTCGTCTCCCCTTCTTGAGCCCCTCCCAGCCCGCACTCTCGTGTGACTCCTTTAAAATGTAACCCCGGAAATATGTTACGTGGGAAAATAAACAAATCAATAAAACAAAAAAAAAACTAAATTGTAGCTGGTTTACTGTGGCTCCTCTACCAGCTCCTCCCAGATTCGCATGACTCTCGCTTACCGCGCCCAAGAACTTACCCCCCCATCGGATCGTATGTTCCCTCGAGGCTTCAGTTTGAGGGGGAAGCTTTGTAGCCCATTCTGACTTTACCCTTATCTGGAGTTATATATTATGAATTTTAAATTGTGCATTTTTTATGTCTTACAGTCCACATAAAAATTAATTAAAAATGAGCCAAAAAACATCTTTCCAACTCAGAATTTATTAATTTAAAAAAACTCCTTTCTCCATCCTTTATGTTTTGGTACAATTGCGTACCTTTCTCAAAAGGTTTTCAGAAAACCTAAATACAATAATATTCCAAGTTTAGCAATATTAAACAGAAAAAAAATAAAAATAGAAAGAATAATTAATATAAATTTATATCTGAGATAAGAATAATTTCGATGAGTAGAACAACCATCACCAGGAAAACATAGAAACTTATGTCAATTTCGGATGAATTCAAGTCAAAAATTAATAATACAATACAAATTGTTATTGAAGTCTCAAAAAAAATTGAAGAGACTTCACTCACTTTAAAAACTACATCTTAAAAATATAAAAAAGAGATCTTTATGATGGTTAGGAAGGACGAAACAAAAATTGACAATATGGAGATACAATAAGACAGTGCTCAATAGCTGCTACGTTTTATTGCAAAAGAAAATCTCGAAAAACTTCTTAAAATAAAAAATGGTCCTGTGGTCTCACATGGAAGTTAAAAATTTGGAATTTTGAGAATTTACCAATCTAAAAAAAATTATATTTTTTAATTTTTTCTTTTTTGTTGACATTTAATACCAAGAACTGTAGGTACATAAAAAAGTAACCATCATTTTTGTACCCACAGGGAAATTTTTTAAATTCTAAAAGTTGAAAACGTTTCAACTTATTGCGACATCGGAGAACCAATTTTCAATTCAAAAAGTCCTCAGAGTTTTTTATTTGTAATAATACGTAACAACTGTTCAGCACTAGCCACTTGTGACTTTCGACATTCTTGTAATTACGGTCCACCCTGCTATAGATGAAGCCGTGAAGTCAAGATGCAACTGTCATCAAAATACATAGCAAAAATAAAACTCAAGGTGTAGGTAGAATATTTTTAATATAGCTTCATCAAATTGAGTAACTGTTGAATCTTTTCAGTTTTCGGATATTCTCGAAAGCTAGTTTTTAGACCATTTTGTTTTAAACTCTTATGAAAAATTGTATAAAAGATTCTATAATTTTTCTAAATCATTTCTATACCATGAGCTATTTTACGATTCAGATATTACAAGAGAATCGAATTTTCTCGAATGTTTTTGACTGCTCTTGAATATTCTAAAATATTCAGAAATATTCAAAATTGCTCTTTAAAGTTAGCTAACATATTGTGCGAAGATGTTAGTATTGATAATTAACACCTTTCAGGGTTTAATTAAAAAATGTTCATTTCCAAGTCTCTTCTTTTTACCTCGTATATTTTCAAATTAAAGAATACTTTTTTCATGCACCGATAATTTTAAATTGAAAGCTATATCAATTAATGAAAATTGAAATTAAGGTTTGAGAAAAAACTAAAAATATTCCTTTCTCAACTCTCTACGACTCTACGAGACGTTATTCGAAAATGAATGAATGCTCAAGAAACAGAATTGTTTCCGCAAAAAATATCCCAGGCGAAAAAGTCATATATAGTTTATATATAGTGAAGAAAACACTGGTATTTCTCATTTGTTTTATACAGAAAAATTTATAAAACAAATTAAAAATATCATTGACTTGTCCACTATATATAAACTATATACAAATTTTTCACCTGGGAAGTTGTTTTCCAAAGATGTATAGTTGGCGATCGATCACAAAAAATTGAAAGTCGAATTTTTGAAACAGCCTAATGTCACTTTCTGTTCCTTTAGTATTGTACTAACATTTTAGAAATGCAGTTCTATATTCCATTTTTATTCTACTTCACACAATTTCTCCCTTCCCTTATCAGATACACAGTTGAAAATTTTAATTGCAAAAACTCCAGGTATTGCTCAACCAGATCACAAAGAAGAACCTGGTTAAAATGATAAAGAGTAGGACAAAAGAAAGTTCAGAGGGGCAAAGATTTGAGTCGCGAGTCATTTAAGCAAAGTAACGAGGCTCCAGGATCGTTTTCTGTGAATCCCTCGAGTGAAAACCGTATAAAAAGTCAGATCCCTCGTTAGCACATGTATCTCTCTGTACATCCAGGAAGCTTTCAGAGCCAAATCCAAATGTTTTACGGTAACAGTTACAGTTTGCTACATCACTTGATGGAAAGGAAAGAACTTAGGGGAAACTAACGGTTCACAATGGGATTTTTCAAGTTCTTCTCACGAAGCTCAGGCAAGCCAGGCACGTAACGCGGGTGGCCGCACGTATGAGGATCCGTAAATATATTGGGCGTGTAGTGAGTGTAATAACAAAAAAATAAGGAAAAAGGAAAATATTGAGGAAAAAACTAGTTGAAGGAGGAGTGTGATAATTCAGTTTCGGTTGCATGCACAGGGAATGAAGTCAGTGCGCTGTCGGACGACGACGAGCTAAACGGGTTTGTATCCTCGATGAAGAGCAAATTAGGTTACCGGCAAACAACCTACATGATGGGGCGAGTAGTTCAGGTGACACATGTACGTGCACACATCAATTTCCGTACCTCTAGGCATTTTATGGTAATTTCAGCCCTTCCCTCCACCATACTTTGAAAATTATGCACCAATTGAAGGCTCCAGAGAAAATGGTTGATTACGGATATAATATACGGTAAAATGCAATTATATATAAGAGCCATCCATAAATTACTTTAACAATTTTCGGATATTTTTTACTCGCCAAAAGTAAATTAGCTATTGGCTAAACACGGATTTCACGTTTTTCTGCGTTTTTTCGCGTTTCTAGAGAATAAAGTTGCCAATATGTCTATGTGAACTATAATCTTCGGTAGTGAATAAAGCATAATTAAAAATAATAAAATATTAGACTTGCCTATAATCAAAGACGAATTTTCAAAATAGTTGAATTATTAAACAAATAGTTGAACTTTCGATCTACAAAGATGCATTTTTAACCAAGTGGTCTAATTTTCAAACAAAAATGATTAAAATTGAACCAAAAACAGTTAAATTTTTAACCAAATAGTTGAATCTTTAAGACCATGGGACGAGTGGGTCACGTGATTGGCTTCCTACCTTACCGACACTTTTTTTATTTGTAAACTTATTTTCACACGAATAGCCACATAGAGTTTACAATTTGGGATGATAAATTAGAAGCATTAAGAAACGCGGCTTCGGTCCTAAATTTGTCTAATTATGAAAGAGGCAACAACCAAATTATAAAAAAAAACTTCTTTCATAATTACAAAAATTTAGGACCAGAGCCGCGTTTCTTAGTGCCTCTTATTTATTATCCCAAATTTTCAACTCGACGTGGCTATTCGTGTGAAAATAAGTTTACAAATAAAAAAGTGCCGGTAAGGTAGGAAAACGGTCACGTGACCCACTCGTCATATGGCCTTAAGCCTAAGAGATGCATTTTTTAGAAGACGGTTGAATTTTTAACAAAACAGATTGTTGTCAACCAAGAAAGATGAATTTTTAACATTAAAAAACAGTTGACTTTTCATCAAGAAAATAAGATTTAAAAAAAGTTAACTTTCTATCAAACACGTACATTGTCAAACAATTAATTTAATTCAAAATCAAATAGTTGACTTTTTGAACAAAAATATGAATTTTCTACTGAATAGTTTAGTTTTCTACCTAATTGTTGAATTTTAAGCAAAAAAGGTAAAATTTTACAAAAAAGTTCATTTTCAGCAAAAAGAGATAAATCTTCAACCAAGAAAGATTACTTTTCTACCATAAAAGATGAATTTTCAATCCAAAAGGCCGAATATTAAAAAAAATAAATGAAATTCCGAAACAATAGTTGGGACTTTTTACCAAATAGCTGAATTTTTAACCTGTATAGATGAATTTCTAGGCAAGAATATTATTTTTCTACCCAAGGATGAATTTTTAGTAAAACGCACAAGTTTTCATTCAAATTGTTAAATTTTTAACTACAAAAGATAAATTTATAGCAGAAAATGCAATAATAACATTTTTAGTTTGAGAAAATCATTTTGAAGGAATAAAAACGACTTACTAACCAGTTGAATTCAACTAAAAATAGACGAATTTTCAACAAAATATATAAATTCTCTACCATATAGTTATATTTTAAAATTATAATGAAAAAAATTTCAACTAAAAAGGGAATAGTTAGATTTTCAGATAAAAGAATTGATTATTGATAAAAAAACGAGTTTCCAACAAAACAGTTAAATTTTCAAATAAATAGAATAATTTCTTCCCTAATAGTTTAACTTTCAATCGAAAATATGAACTTTCAAAAAATAATTAATTTTCAACCAAATAATTTAGTTTGCTACCAAATTGTTAAGTTTTAAAGCCAAAAAGACATATTTTCTACAAAAATCAACATCGACTTCACTTTTTACAAAATAGTTGAATTTTCAATCCGAAAATATGAATCTTCAGCAAAAAAGGTCATCTACAAGCAAATAGTTAAATTTTCATCGAGAATTATGAATCTTTAACAAACAAACAAAATTTATTTTTTCAAAGTAGCTCAACTATAAACGAAGTAGTTGATTTTTCATCCCAAAAAGATTAATTCTTAACGAAACATCTGATAGTTGATATTTCAAACAAAAAAGATTTTAGTTTGAAATAAAAAACAGTTGAATTGAACGCAAAATGAAAGAATTTTCAACAAAATAGTTTTTCCACAACCAACGGAGATTGGTTTTCAACCAAACAGTTGAATTTTTAACAAAAAGGATGATCTTTTTGAACCAAGAAAAATAATTTTTTACCAAAAGATGAATTCTTAATAATGTAAATGAATTTTCAACCAAATAGTTGAATTTTTAACTAAAAAAGTTAAATTTTGAGCAAAATTGTTGAATTTTAAACTAAAAAAGACAAATTTTCATCCTAAAAAGAAATATTTCAACTTTCTATTTACAAATTAATTTTTAATTAAAAATGAAACAAATTTGCAGTAAAATAGTTGAATTTTCAATTAAGGAATTAGATTTTCAACCGAATAGTAGATATTTGAACCAAACAAGATGAATTCCGAACCAAAAATATGATAGTAGAGTTTTTAACAAAAAATAAATAAAAATAAATAAAAATAAATATAAGAATAACTTTCAACCAAAAATAGTTGAAGCTTCTGATGGGGTTTAATTAATTTAGTTTGCATTTAAGTGAAAAACATTCAAAAAATTGAAAGCGAGTGACCACGAAAAGAAAACAGTTTTCGAACTTTGTATCAAAGTCTTACAATTTTAAACGAGAATCGTTGAAATTTTAAAGATAATAAAAATTAATAATACATGATTTTTCCTCTGAAAATTTATAGGAGTTTCACTCGTTTCGAAATAACACAGGAAAAATGAGGAAAAGTAAGAAAAAGAAGTTCGCCTCGATTTGGACAATCTCTATAATAAATAAATATTGCTTTTTAAAATTTAAAGTATTGAAAATGGAAAATTAAAATACTTAAAATGTTATTACTGTAACTGATTACTAATTGAAAGTCTCTTAATTTGAATAAGTGTTATTCTAAGTGTTTCAAAATAAGACACTATTTTTAAATTAGGATTGTGAGCTTATGACATTAAATTGTTGAAATTGTTTCAAATTTTCTATTATTTAATTATTTAATTTTCAACAAATATAATTTAAAACCACAAATTTTTTTTTTTATTTGAAAATCGTTCAGCTTTTCTTCCACAGTTAAGTATTGTGAAATTTTAATTAATTACGTTTTTAAAGCCATGTTCATAGGTATTTGGAGAACTCAGATTTACGATTAATAAATTATAAATCGTTTAATTTTCAAGTTTTAATTTCGAAATTTTCTAGTCATGAACATTTGAATTTTATTCCCCAATTTGTAGTTAAAATAATAAATGTATTAGTCTGTAATTTTAGGAAATGATAATAAATGCATAAAGAAACGCATCTATCCAGCATGAAAAAATTTTAATTTAGAAAAATAAGACCAATTCGATTAAGTTTAATTGTATAAAAAAAGCGTCAGAATTCTAGTACTGATTATATAGGTAACTGCGTACAGTCCACTTCAAAATTGAGGAATTTAAAAAATGATTGATAAAATCGACGAAAATAGACCCAACGTCAACTTCTACGAAGTTTAAAATAAAAATCTAAGCTGGCTTTAAAAACAAATTGTTCAGGCTAAAATGTGTTATTTAAAAAAAGTTATATAGATCTATCTGTTTTAGATTCAATTTTGGATAAAAGCTACAAATCTTATCCAATCCCAATAATCAAGGGTTGGTATGAAGAAGTCTTATTTTGTTCCTTAAAGAATTCCTTACAATTATAACTTAAACTATGTTTTCAGTATCGATTTCTTTTCTAAGATTGTTTACAGTTACCAATAGAACTTTTTTTCTTGCTTTTATAAATCAAGTCAAACATTAAATAATTTTGAACATCGAGAACAGAACAAAAATAAGCGTAATAGAGGTTTTCTCACTTTCATTTTTGAATAATTTTAAAATTAATTTTCAAATTTAGAATTTTTACAAAGTGGTACTGTAGTTGATCTCTCCATACTTATATCGATTTTGATAACCACCTTTTTCAAATTTATATTTTTATTTCATATGAAAGCAGCATCGCCAGAAACGCTGGCATGCGAAAATCATGGAAATCGAAAAATATTTTCATTTTCGTCAATTTTTAAGCGAGCCAAATCAAATCTCCAATTTTAAATTACGTTTTAAATTTCCATTCTGCACTGAAAATAAAGCATTTTTTAATTTAATCTTCTGTTTCATAAATTTTGCTTCATATTGGAATACAGATAGTAGTTTGGAAAATATGTAAATAGGGGTGGTCTATTTTATTAGTTAGCCATATTTTTTCGGGGAAACCCGATTGGGGTTTCTTTCAAAGTTATTTGAGCAAACGAAAATGGTTTCTTTCAAAAAGATATGGTCAATATAGGTAAGTATGATGCGAAATTATAAAGTCATATTTTGTTTAATGATATATCAAATATTTGAGAAGATTCTTGTTTCCAATTTTTTAAGAGTATTTTTGGACTTTCGACTTTTTATCGCTCGCGTATTTAATGAAAGCGTAATAATAAGAGATATAATCTTTTTTTTTCAATAAGAAAAGTTAATAGATAATTTCATTTTCATTAAAAATTTTCTCTTTAACACATTAACCCCATTTTCATATTCAGCACTATTGTCCCTACTGATAATTTTTTCCCAAAAACATCAAAATATGGAACAACGTATTGAAATTACGTGGTCTGTCCGGCAAGTATCCGACCTTGTAGTGTACCAGGAGTGAGAGTTAATTCTGATCAATATCGATGATATCCCCTTCGAAGTACTCCCCTTTTGAAGCCACAACCTTCTTTCAGCGATTACCCACTTTCGGAAGCATTCTTAAAGTCACCTTTCCAAATAGCTTACAGCTGCTTTGTCGTATTTTGTTTTATTTCCTCTACGTCTTGAAATGTTATTCTTTTTAGAAATCACAAGGAGCCAGGTCAGGATTTTATTTGGGCCGCCGAAGTTGTATCAGGCTGTGTTTTACCAAAAATTACTGAATAAGCTGCAAAGAACGGGCAGGTGCGTTGTCGTGGTAAAGGACCTCGTCGCCACTTTGAATACTGCATCCGAAACAATAAATTTTGGAATTCCGAGGTCTTCCCCTATATTTCTCACTGTCAAACGACGGTTTCCATTTATGCACAGTCACACTCGTTTTACATTTTGATGTGTATTGGTCGTTGCGATGCTGCCAGAACGATGGTCACTTTCCACTGAAGTACGACCACTTTTAAATCGCCTGGACCACTCTTTAAATTATGTATCACTCATAGACTCATCACCATACACTTTTCAAGTCATAATAATGGTTTCCGAACATGAATGACCCAGTTTTTGGCCAAATTTATTGCACACTCTTTGTTCGGTGCATTCCGTCATCCTGAAATGCAACGCGTATGTGGTTAGACGTTTACGCAATTGCGTAGGGGAGAGTCTCCGGTTATGGGCACAGTTTTGTTTTAGACCCATAATTTTCATTTGAGTCCATATTATACGGAGATATAGATATCATTAGAAAGCTAGAGGCCTTAGCTAACTTTTAGCTAAAGTAAGTACATTGATTCCGTCAAGAAGAAAAACTTTATTACCAATTTTGTGAAATCGTCATTTTTGGCACAACAAAAAATCGTAACCGGTTGTGGGCACCCTTCGAAAATTCGCTGAAAAAGGAGATAGGTGAAGGAAAACGCATCTAATTCTAAAGAATTTCAAGGTTGATTAATTTCGAAGGCCTTTAGTGGCTTTTTCAACTAAAAAATCTTTGATCTCCTCGCCGTGCCTGGCCCAGAGGGTGCCATGCCCTCTTGCCTAAATTTTGGACCTCATCACGAAAGTGAGTCTAACGCCTTGGAAAATTCCTGATCTTCCTTTCGAAGATATAATTATCTTGGAAATCAGTGAGACTTCACCAAGGGAAGGCTACGAACATGGCCCTATCAGGTGCCCATGTAGTGATGGCGCAGAGTGGAGGGGCGGGGGGACACGCTCTCCTTATTTCAAGAATGCGCTTGATGCAACTCGCGAGGACATCCCCGCGAATTCCAGAGATCGTGCAGACAAACGCAGAACCTAACCATCCTCACCACCATACGCAATGTGAACCCACACAATCAGACCTTCAGAAAAATATGGATGGAAATTAACGGTTTTATAAATACAACTGTTACAAACTTCAGTTTTTCGCTATGCATTTCAGCTTCACAAACCATAGATCTACATATATTAAGTGAGAAATAAATACAAATGAAAATAAATGACAAAGGTGGCATATAAAATGTGACACATGAGAATTACAATGCAAGCAGGAATAGCAATCGACTGGTTGAACTTTACAATGTTTTTTTTCTTGAAAATTAGGTTCGATGAAACACAAGCTGACGCATCCACGCTTATTCGAGGGCGACGCAGGCCCAAATCTACCTACTTTTGTGACTTAAAGTATTTCAAAACAAACCTGACAAGATCTACGAGAAGAAGGAAGGCTCAATAAATGCGTGCATTGTGCAAATACACTCTCTTTTGCGAGAGTTATTTCAAATAACACATCACTTTCACCCTACATTTAGAAGAGATATTTACTATACGGAGAAGAACCCATCATCCTTAAGTCCCCTTCAGATGTCTAGCTAACCGGAACAGCTAGAAGCATCATAAATTCTCTAAATCATGATAAAAAAAAAGTCAGATAGAGGTAATACAATAAGTATTAAAAATGGTTCAGCAGATTTGCATAAAAAACCGTACTTCCTTGTAATGAGGACAGTACAAAGTGATGATTCGGTGAGACTGTGCCGCATTTGTGTTTTGATAAACGACCTCCAGAGAGTTAAATCCTCCCTTTCTCATATTTCTTTCCTTTTTTCTTTCTTTATGATTCTATTTTTTGACTCTATTCGCTGGTATTTGACCATACCGTTTGTACGAGCAATGAGGAAATACAAACCTCTGACCAGAAATGGTACTCGTCCAGTATGAAATACACAGATCCGAGTGCACCACCTTTAAAGTAGATTAATCTCTGTTTGTTGATCTCACTCTCTCCCTACAAATGAGAGAAGCGGTCCATCACGGATCCGTTTCGTGTTTCATCCATTTCACCCTACTGTTTCTTTTGCGCTCTTTTTTCTTCATTTCTTGCGCGGCTTCTTTGTTAAACGGCAAGCACCGAAATTGCAGATAGCTATCGGCGAACCCCGCTTAATGGAGCGCTATAATGAAATGGCGGTCTAGAGTGGATATAGCTAGAAGGGTGGATGGAAAGCCTGAATTGGGATGGGAGAGCGAATGGATTTGAAGGAAACAAACCCGCGTCAGCTCGTATCAGCGGTATCGAAGTTTAAGCAGTTCTGGATTCACTGTGAAGGAAGGGCGATGATACCTGCTTATTGATGCTTATCAGCCTGGATCCGAAGCTTCGGATTACATATGGTCTTTGAGCAGAATTCAATTGATGAGATACCTACATTAATCTGCTGAAAATTAGTTACGAAGAATTGAGAAATTGTACTGAAAATTCATTACCCAGGGAGAAATATTCGAAATTAATGCACTGCGTCAGACTATTCAACGTGTTGCTGCAGTA
The DNA here is from genome assembly GCA_011634705.1 of Andricus grossulariae. Classification (NCBI taxonomy): domain Eukaryota; kingdom Metazoa; phylum Arthropoda; class Insecta; order Hymenoptera; family Cynipidae; genus Andricus; species Andricus grossulariae. The sequence goes on from JAABKJ010007545.1 coordinate 94,376,696, forward strand.
CTGGAAACCCCCTTAATGATAACTATGTTCTTACAAAATTCTTAAAAATTAAAAAATATATTTTTTTCTTCAAAGAGGTATTTGAATCTTGATTTTTATATTTTAACAATATGTTTAAGTCTGGCAAAAGAGTAGCTAACAACAGGTACCAAGCTAGTACTGAGCCCACTTAAATAAATGGTACTGGCGAATATTCACTCTACATTACTGGCTTGGTACTAGTCCAGTACCAGGTCAGTACCAATACTGAAATAAGGGATTTTTCCAGCACTGGGCTATTACTACGATTTCCCCCTGGGTCAGGGCGGAGCGAAAAATATTTTCTTTTTTTTTCACATTCGGAGTGGGTGTAGAAGTTGTAGTTTGGTAACACGATTTCCCAAAAAAAGTTACAGATAAAAAATATATGTTATGTTCGCGCATCCACGATCAAGTTTAAAATAAGGAATAATAGTCACTTTTTTGTTACTTTGGTATGAAATAATTTTTTAAATAGATGAAAAGGTTTCTAAGGATTACTATTTAAAACTATAATTATCCTTCAAAAACAATACATCAATAAAAAAATCCGTCTAGATCATAAATTATCATTAAAGTTGGATTAAAGAAGAAAAATCATGTGTTTACTTGGTTGAAAGTTACTTTTTGTTGTTAAAAAGTTTGCCATTATATTTTTAGTTCAGAGTTCATTTCTTCTGGTTAAAAGTTCAACTATTTGGTTCAAAACTTAATTTATTTTATGAAAATGAATCTATTTTATTGAAAAGTAATTTTTTGTCAAAAATTAAACTGCTTGGTTAAAAATTGAACTACTTTAATAAAATTCATTTTTTTCGTTGGGAATTCATCTCTTTGATCGAAAATTCACCCATTTTCTTTCAAATTCGTTTCATTTTTGGTCGGAAATTGAATTTTTTGACTAAAAATTTAACTATTTTATGTTTCATTCGAAATTATTATTTTTAGTTGAAAATTCAACTTTTTGGTTGAAAATTCATTTTTTTTAAGTTGAAAATTTAAGTATTCAGGTGAAAATTCATATTTTTTGTTAATACTTCATCTTTTTTTTGTATGAAATAAATCTTCTTGGTTGATAAATCGACTTTTTGGTTGAAAATTCAACTCTTTTTTTGAATATTAATCTCTTTCTTTAAAATTCATTCTTTTTTTTGAAGATGTATCACTTCAGTTGAAAATTCATCTCTTGGGTTAAAAACATAACTATTTTTTTCATAAATTATTTTTTTTTTTCTGTTAAGTAGGATTAATTTTTCAAACTAAAAATGTAACTATTGCATATCGGGTTGAAAATTTATCTTTTCTGGTTGAAAATTGGTCTTTTTGGTTGAAAATTAATCTTCTTTGTCGAAAACCCATCCTTTTTAGGTTGAATTAAACTGTTTTCAATTAAAAATTGAAATATTTTTTTGCTGAAATGTCAACTATTGCATGTTTTCTTGAGAATTTATTTTTTGTTTGAAGAAGCAACTACATGGTCTTGAGTTGAAAATTCAACTTCATTGTAGAAAATTAATTTTTTTTATTCAAAATTCAACAATTTTGTAGAACATTTAACAACTTGCTTGAAAATTAACTTTTTTGTTGAAGATTCGTATTTTTGGTTGAAAATTTGGTGAAAATTTAAAATATTCATTTGAAAATTTAACTATTTTATTGGAAATTCATTTCTTTTGTTAAAAAATAATTTTTTATCTAAAAATGTAGGCATTCGGTTTATGGTTAAAAATTTTTCCCTAATGAGTTGAAAATTCAACTATTTTGTAGAAAATTCATATATTTTGTTAAAAATTTATCTATTTGGATAGAAAATTAATCATCTTTGTTGAAAATGCATTATTTTGATTGATAATTCAAGTATTTTGTTAGAACTTCATATTTTTTTCGTAGAATTCAACTGAGTCAAAATATGTTTTCTTTTGAATTGGTTTTTCTAACTAACAATTTAACTATTCCATTTTTGTTCTAAAACTTATCTTTTTCCATTCAAAAATTCAACTATTTCGCTGAAAATTTATGTATTTTGTTATGAAATTCGTCTTTTGGTAGAAAATTAATCTTCCTGGTTGGAAATTCGTCTTTGTAGGTACACAATTCAACTATATTGTTAAAATTTGAACTAATTTGGCGAAAAATTCGTCCTTCTGTATTGAAAACTTATCTTTCATGGTCGGAAGGTCATCCTTCTTAGTTAAAATTCATTTATTCTGGCTGAAAATGAACTGTTTTTATTGAAAATTCAACTTTTCGTGTTGAAAATTAAACTGTATTCTGAAAAATTCTTATTTTTGGGTTGAAAATTCAACTCTTTGGTGGAATATGTCGCGTAATATGTGTTCGAGTAATATCTGGACACTCCCTCATGCCCCGGGACCCTTCAAATATGCCGAATTTAAAAAAAGGGGAAGTATTCTAAAAATTTGACATTATTTAGTCAATAAATTAATTATAGTTTGCTAAAATAGTGAAATGAATGTTCGCCAGCTTCTAAACTTGTGGGTGCTGGAGGTAAGAAGATCCAGTACAGTTTGAACAATAATAACTTTTCAAGGGCACTAATGTACATGTAAAGCACTTTAATTAATATTAAGTATCAAAGTCGTAGGTGCCGAGAGGTGAGAGAGAGAGGATACAAGAGCCGAAACCTACAACTCTTGCTGGCACGCATGTCGCAACTAATAAGGTTATAATAGTATACTCCAAGAGATACGATCGGATACTCGAGTCCCTAGTTTAGCTATTAGCCTATAATGTATGGCCGTATGGTGTGTATGTGTAGCGGTACAGATGGTGACATTATCGGTTTTCGAAGTAGCGACAGTGCATGTCTGTACTTTCATTTCCCAATATTTGCCCTCTCTAATGGCTTGTAATAGATTTTAATAAACGGTACTAAATAAAATGCATGGAACTTTTATATTCTATAATAGTATATTATGCACAAAGGGGGGGGACTCATGGGATTTATACCAGGAAGATCATGTGCTTGAGACAGATCGCAGAAAAAAGATTGATAGTAAACAAAAAGGATTTCTGTGCATTTGTTGATCTGGAAAAGGCATTTGATAAGGTGGATAAGGTGTTCTGAAATAGTATGGAGTCAATGGTTGGCTCCTAAAAGCAATAGAAACAATATATGCAGGTAGTAAAGTGAGCGTAAGGGTAAATGGACAAGAGAGTAATTGGGTTAATTTTAGGCAGGGTTTCAGGCAAGGATGCATTGAATACACTTGATTATTTATTATATTTATGGACAAATGTGAAAAAATGGCCCTCTTCGACGAAGAAGGTGTGGATCTCGGGACAGTGAAGGTGGGTGAGTTGGCGTTTGCAGACGATAAGGTTATTAAGTCAGAATCAATTGATGGCTTGAAAAAAATGTTGAGCAGAGTGAATGCTAGCACGAGGAACATGTGTCTTAAGATTAAAGCCAATAAAAGAAATCTGCCTGTTGTGTGGGCACATTCTCGTCGCGTCTTTTTACTGTATCTTGCGTAGTTTCGTGGGAAAGTTGAATTATTACGTTTCCAGCTTGATTTTCCATGGCTAGAACCATAAATATTGGCAGTAGAAATGTGCAGAAGGAAATTCGAATCAGAAAATTTCTTCGACAGTTATCGCGTCGTCAGACAACAGACAGACAGACCGACAGACGGACAGACCTGTTCGTAAAACTATTTTTTCTGACTCAGGGTGTCTCAAAACGTCGAGAATTGATGAAAGCTGGATAGGTTCAAAATCAGATGAATCTAAGCCATTCCATCTTAATGGCGATAATGTAAAAATTCAAATTGCCAAACTATGGGTGCTACTGAAAAATTGTAACAAGAAATTTTGTAGGTTTATTTGAGACGAGAAATTTAACTGTTGCCCATTTCATCGTCTTTGGCGTTGTTTAGCTGTATATTTAAATTTTCGATTTTATTATGGCATTTTCTACGTTTAAAACAAAACCTTTTATTCCTATTGAAAAATAGTTGCAAGCAATTTTGTAGAGCTTTTGTAAACACATAATTTTGATTTTTTATCTTTTTACTGTATCTTGCGTAGTTTCGTGAGAAAGTTGAATTATTACGTTTTTCAGTTTGATTTTTCATGGCTAAACCCATAAATATTGGCAGTATAAGGCTGGCTAACGAACTTGACCTGTATTCTTACACCACAAGCTAATGTTCAAAAGGAAATTTGATTAAGAAAATTCCTTCGGAAATTATCGCGTCGTTAGACATCAAACAGACAGACAAACCGACAGAAATTTTCGTAAAAAATATTTTTTCTGACTAAGTGGGAATCAAAACATCGAGAATTGACGAAAACTGGATAGGCTCAAAACCACATGAATCTCAGAAATTCCATCTAAATTATGAGAAAATAAAAAAGTATGGTTTTTGAACCAAAGGGCATGAAAAGAGCACACTAAAAACGAGACATTCATTTTTATCCGGGATCCTTTTTTGGGCGTTCTAATATCGACGGTCCCGAACCATTTGGACGTATCTTCAGCGAATGCGTTAAAACTGTCGTATCTCGTCATGTCGGAAAAGTATCGCAACTCGCAGCCCCAATTACATCGTTTCGTATCTCTTGATAGTCTTTTAAAAGTGTCGTAACTCACTTTTCAAGGAAATATTCATATTCATATAGTCTATTGAACTGAAATTTTGTCAATTCAATGGTACTATTACTCAGTTTATAAAAAATTAATAGAAAAAATGCGACGTTATTGAAGGTTTGGTGAATTATGATTTTTTGAGTTTGTTCCGTTCCATGCTGTCATTACTGTCGCCTAAAACATTTTCGAATTAACTGAAGTAACGTCTGAAGCAGAGAAAACAGTTGAAACAGTGTTATTTCATTCGATGTTTCATGTTTAAATCTGTCAGAAATTTCGTTGCGTTTCTAGAGCTTTTAGGAAACTGTTCGTTGATTTGTTATAAGAATAAAAACATTAAATGGTTCATGAATTATAAATATAATATAAATATAATATATTATATGCCGGTAACTGTGCATCATTACCTTTGATGACCTACGTTACCGACAGTTTCTATCAGCTGGAGTACATGAATTTTAAGTTGGCAACCCTTCTCTCCTTCTCTCTCCTTCTCTCCCACCGACGGTTCTACGCGCGTGAAACTAACCTTCCGCTCGTCGGTTTAAAGCCGACCACAGACCATGGTCTTTGTCCTGCCAATACACGGAATGACCAGTCAGTAGCTGAATTTCCAAGCTATAAGGTCGAAGTTTTAGAAAACTTTTGACCTTTAAACCCGGAAAGATGCATGTTCTACCAAAAAAATGATTTTTCAAGCTAATAGTTGAATTTAGAAAAAAATTAATTTTATACTAAACAGTTGGATTTAAAACTAGGGAGATCAATTTTAAGCAAAAGTGAAGAAGTTTTGATACAATACCTGAACAATGACAATAACATTTCACCCAGAAAGAATCCACAGTCAACGAAAAAATAAAACTGCAACCAAAAAAAAAAAACAAAAAACATTAATTTCCTACAAAAAATATAATAGTTGATATTTCTAACAAGGAAATATTTTCATTTTAAATGAAAATCAGACGAATATGAAACAATATGACTCAATATGAAACATTTGAAATTCCTAAGATTTCTAGTCCAAATATATATTGCATTTTCAGTTCAATAGATGAATTTTCCATCCAAACAGACGAATTTTCGACGAGAAAAAAGTAATTTTTTACAAAGCAGTTGAATTTTCGACCAAAAAAGTTCGCTTTCAACAAAAAAATACTTTTTTATCATAAACGATGAATTTCCTACCAAAAGGCGAATTCTCTACCAGTTGAATTAAACGTAAAAAAACAAGTTAATACAAAATAGTTGAATCCTCAACAAATTAAATTAATTTTCATTCAATAAAAGTGAATTTCAAACCAAATGGTTGAATTTTCATTAGAAATGATTTTTTAAAAACCAAAAATGGACTCGTCAAATTTTTACTTTAGGAAAATAATTTTTATAACAAAAAAAGTTTTTTAAATAGATGAGTTTAACCAAAAAATACCATTTTTGAACCAAATAGTTGTATTCTGAACAAAAAGATGAATTTTTAACAAACAAGATTAATTTTGAACCCAAGAGACGAGTTTTCATAAATATATATCAATTTTACAAAAATCCACAAAACAGTTAAATTTTCAACTTGGAAATGTAATTTTTCAACAAACAATATAGTTCTCAACAAATAAGTTAAGTTTTAACAAAACATTTTTTTTAACTAAATTGTTAAATTTTCAAGCGGAAGATGAAATTTTCTACAAAACAGTTCAACTGTCAAGTTGAGAATATGAATTTTCTACTTAAATGATGAATTTTCAATCAAAACAAAATAATTTGTTTTAAATTAGTTCGCATTTCAACCAGGCGGTTGAATTGTTAACCAATAAAGATGAATTCGCAACAAAAAATGCAAAAGTTAATACTTGTAACAAAAAAGAATTCAATTTGCAGTAAAAAACAGTTTGATTCAATCGAAAAAGCATGGCATTCAACCCAAAACATGATTTTTTAACGAAGAAGTTTAATTTTCTAAAAACGAAATAATTAATGTTTTAAAGAAAACATTTAATTTTCAACAAAGTAGCTCAACGTGCAACCAAGTGTATGTGAATTTTTGACAAAAAAAATGACTTTTTAGGAAAAGAGTTGCATTTACAAAAAAAAAATCAAAGTCTTAGACAAATATTAGAATTTTCAACTAAAAGTTGTTGAAGTTTCTTATTGCATTCTATAAATTCATTTGAAAGGTATCATCAGGAAACGTAATAATTGTTATCAAAGTTCATAAAGTTATTTCTATTGCAGGTTTTCAAGGATTTCCAGGACGCTAGACACCCTGGGAAAAAGGAAAGTTTTTTTGAAAACTGGGAAAAAAGAGGAATTATTTCAAAAAAGGGGAAAGGAGGGAAAGAGTGCAAAGTCTGTGTTTAGAATATTTATTTCTACAATCTCTAATTATCATTTGTTACAACACACAGAATAATTGTTATCGACATGTTTCTCGTACGGTACAATACGTCAGAATAAACTGTAAATAAGTAATATTTAAACTATGATAGGACACTTGGATCTCGTTAATAATAAGATTGAATCCAACTTTTAGAAATATATAAAAGTTTGAAACATGTTCTGTTAGTAATTCCACTTTATTATCTGGATTAGGTGCTTATAATCTTAAAAATTGTAACATAATAATAATGATTTTAAACAAATTATCTTACAAATCTCTGTTTCCAAGATTTTTTCAATATCATTGCTACATTTCCGCAATGGTGTTTATGAGCAGATCAAGGATAAATATCGCTGTTTTAATTGTTGATTTTTCTTAAATCTGTCGACATTTGTGGAAAAAAAGAAACGCCTTTTATTTGAACTATTCTAATGTACAATTCATTAGCCATTACATGTTGAAAAAGTATATAAAATATTTTCCAGATATTTTATTAAAATATTCTTTTAATTTCTGAATTTCTTTCCACGTAATTGTTCGTTTCCAAATATCTTATCTATTGATATGTATCATATGTATCTCACACAGAAATGATATTCACTCACATATAAACAAAAAATAAATATTAGTTTTACTTTGGCCTTCGTTTAAAAATTCCTGGTTTCCTTTACGAACGCAATATTTGTCCTCGCTGATAGTACTGAACTGCTAAATAAGTTATGAAATAAAAATTAAGGAAATAAGAAAAAATACCGATTGAGAAAAAATTCTATTTGCGTTATTTAGTTTTTTTGGCCATCCATAAACAACCAAAAAAAATGAATTTTTAATTTGGAAGAATTAATTTTTAACTAAACATTTACAATAACAACTAACCGGTTCAACTTTTGAGCAAAAGGGACGATTTTTCAATTAAATAGTTGAACTTTGAACAAAATAGATAAATCTTCAAGCCGAAATCCGATATTTTTCGAAGACACTTGAATTTACAGACGTATTTACTACATAGTTGAATTTTGCCTTAAATATTTAAATTTTTCAACAGAATAGTTGATCCAAATAGTTTATTTGTAAAGCAAAAAAAAAAATAATTAGACAGGTGAATATTCAAACAGAAAAGTTAAATATTCAACACGAAATATGAATTTTCAATCTAAAAGAACAAATTTTTAACAAAATAATTAGATTTGCAACGAACAAGTTTAATTTTTAGCCAAATTTCTGTTTTTTAATGTAGAAAGATACATTTTTAACGATAAGGAATTCTCTAAAAAAAAGTTTTCTACCAGAAAATGTTAATTTTCAACAGAAAAGTTATTTCATAACTAATTAGTTGAATTTGAAACAAAAATGATGAATCTTCAAAAAAAAACTTTTCACAATGTTGTTAAATTTCAAACCAAGTTGTCCATTTATCGACGAAAGAAGATGAATTCTTAACGAAATATGTGATAGTTGATATGCGAACCAAAAAATATTTGTATTTGAAATCAAAAACAGTAGAATTGAACAAGAAATATCAATTTTCAACAGAGTAGCTGAATCGTCAACCAAGCCAGATTAATATTTAACCAAATAGTTGCGTATTCAATACAAAAAATATGAATTTTCAACCGAGAAGATTAATTTTCTACCAAAAAAGAAAAATTCTCAATATAAGTTTTTAAATTTTCCTGCGTTTCAATTGTTTCACATACATGAAGGCGAATATTTATCAATAATTTTCCAAGAGATAATTCATGTTTAATTCTCCCTGTTTTCGCCAAAAATTTTTAACATCTGGGTAAATAGGAGAAGAATTTTTTTGAGTTCCTGAAACTTTCTAATGACAAAAATGCCCTAAAGAAATCGCCAAGACGTACCCAGGAATCGAAACTGAAAATACAGCCAATTATTAAAATTTTGCTTTTGGTGCTCAATGGAATTATCTTCATAACTTGTGGTTTGAACATTTTTCTAATCATCAAAAAGATCCCGTCGACGAAATTAGGAGAACAGCAAATTTCCAAAATTTAGAATTTGGTATTTAATCGAATTATTTTCGTCACTTGCGGTATTGTAATTTTTGCAAGCATTTGTGATACTTTTAAGCATCGAAATATACTGGTAAAAAATTGACAATAGCTCTATTACAAAATAAATTCCAAAATTTTGAAATTGTCTGTAATTCTAATGTCAACTCCTGGATCCCGTGTAGAAATTGCCCTGGTTGGCCCTACTACAAGAAGGTTTCTGGCTGGATCCCTGTCGGGCCAACCCTGCTTGGATTTCATGTTTGAGAGCTGGTCGGAGAACGGTCAGGCTATTTATCTCACAAAGCACCAGCCTGGAACCGACTGGTTACTGGCCGGGGAAACACGGAGTACTTTTTTGTCAAAGCACCTCTTAGACCGGGTTGTTTTTTTATTTCGAAATAGTCACAGGTAGGTATTGGGCTCGTATATCGATTTATTATTATAACATTCAGCCAAATCCCTTCCGATGTAAGCGTGACTCACTCGGTTCTGGCCTCTTTATTGTTGAGGATTAAGGAGATCATATGATAACAATTCTCCGACCCATGTCGCTGATCATTCTCTCTAGCAAATACCCCAGGCAAACAGGTTTACAAAGTCATAATATGTCATAGATCACATAAAAATACGCAAGTTCGATAATGATTATTCATTAAGATCCATACTCCTAACTCTAATCAGAGCTATCAAGTAAAGCTCACCACTTGGGCTTATTAGTATTCAAGGTCTTTCGTCTCTCTACTGACAATCTTCGTCATATATTTCATACAAACTATTTGTCACCACGCTTTTCTGCCTTGCTATAAAGCGTGATGATGATTATTTGTTTTTTAGGAGGGCGGGTGAAAAATGTTCTACAATACACCGAGAAGGGTCCGCACTTCTCGATAGTGTGGGGATCTTAGCCGCATCACTGCAATGACTTTGACATGTATAATATTCAATTATACAATGCGTATAATTATACATCATACAAAATCAACTTTGTCATTTTAATAATGCCGCCAAAAACCCACTGAAAACCACCACCCTTTCTCCTTGGCAGGAATCCCGCCGGAACCACTTTCGCATTACTTCAGGGAGTGCCATTTCTTTGCGTACTAGGGCTTCTTCTGGTGTTATTTTTTTTTCTTTGGCCTCTTGTCCCAACTAGGATGTATGCATCGTCTTCAGTATGTGAAGTGGTACCGCACATCGGGCTCGTCGGCATTCGACATCCTGGTCGGGGGTGATAGGTTGGACTGCCTCTCATGGCCGCTGTTTTCTTCCTTCTGGGACTATTTCGCCTCATGGCCCAACCAAGATGTTACGCGTCGTCTTCAGCAGCACGAACGGGTGTCACGCGTCGAGCTCGTCGGCTTTCGGCAGCTCAGAGCTTGGGCAGTTCCCTTCCTCACAACTACACTTACGCGTCCTTAGTCATTGAGTTTTCCTTTTTCTTTCTTCTTACGTAGAATGGTTTCGACATAAGTAGATACAATCAAGACTCTATCAGCAGATAGCTTCTCAACATACGCTTGACGTACTTTGGAGTCTTAAAACCATCCAGCGACTTAACCATCTCTGCCCATCTGCCGAGCTGAAGACGTTTCGCACATCCAGCGTTGCCACTAAAACAATTTTTCTGGTGTATCGAATTTCCTCCTGTTCTCGGTCTATGGCGTCCACTACCTCTTGGACCACGTGTATCGTAGACCGTCCTTTTCTAAAACCATGTTTTCTCTCGGAGAGATCACCTCCTGCTTGGACGGCCGCCAGCAGGCGATGCTTCAACATCTTCTCCATGAGTTTCCCGGTAGATTTCAGAATGCACAGTAGTCTGTACGCCGAAGCGCAGTTCAGATCTCCTTTCCCTTTGCTGATCAGGACTAGCCTTTGGACTTTCCACTGTTTGTGGAATCTTCCAGCTCTCATACACCAGTTCATCATGTAGAGCAGCATCTTCTTCCTTCTGGGACAGTTTCGCCTTATGGCCTAACCAAGATGTTACGCGTCTTCCCCAGTAGCACGAAAATGTCGTGAAACGGGCTCGTCGGCCTTCGAACATCTTGCCTGGGCATGCGTTGATCTGCCTGGTACACCTACCTCCGCCCAACTGCACGCATCGTCCTCATCGGCTGAGTGAGTCTCACGCATTGGGCTCGTCGGCCTTCGGCAGCTAAGGCTTTTGGAGTTTTCCTTCTTTGTCAGTATGCTTGATCTTCCCTAGTCTTTAAGTTGCCGTTCTTCCTTCTTTGTACGTAGAATTGTTTCCACATAGGTAGATATCCTGTCCCACGATTCCCAACTTTCGAGCATCATCCCGACAATATTATCCGGTGTTATTTTTCCAATATCGCTTTCTAGCCTGTGTTTGAGTTGGCCCAGCTGTCACACTTGAAGAAAGTGTGGCTTGCATCATCGTTATCCGCCTCGCAATACCCACACTTTGGACAACTGAGTTTCCCCCTCTGGTATAGATACGAGCGAAAGTATCCATGCCCCGAGAGGAACTGCATCATGTGGTATTTAGTCTCTCCATGTTTTCGGTCTAATCATGTGCACACCTGTGGTATTAACATCGTGGTCCATATTCCTCGATGATCACTGCTTCAGCCTTCTTGCCATCGTTCCATAGTGGCCGCCCTGGCTTCGCTTTTGCTGTTGCCTTGATCACGTCGGGTCTCCTGTAAAACAGTTCTTTCTTCTCTTGGCCCAGCGGATCTAGCGGTATCGTCTCCGCAATTACAAGAATTGCTGGCTCTGATACCCTACTATAAGAGCACGCGATTATCAGCGCTCCTTTTTGTTACACCGCTGCCAAACGTATCTGGTAGGTCTTCTTTCTTAGAGCGTCAGCCCATATTTCGAATCCATATAGCATTATCAATAGTTTTCCGGCGCACATTTAGATGTTCACTTTAAGTGCCTTATTCCTGGTACGCCAGCTTGAGCTTTTTAAAAGAATCTGCGACCATGTAGCCCAATTTTCTTTGTGAAAGATGTACCGTTGAAGCTGCAAAAGTTGATGGCTCAACAGTTTATTCTTCTGTGAATGCAGAAAAAAGAAATGACGATTCCTTTCGAAATTTTTATCAGCCTGACCACCACCACGCAACATCAGCTTTATTACGATTAATACCATTTACGAATATGATATAATTTTTTGTACTGGACTTCATGCACCTCTGCTGTCAAGGAATAATGAAAAAACTAATTTAATATTGGATGTCAGGCGATTTCAATTTCAAGTTGAGCAGTAAAAGCAAAATTGAACTTGGAAATCTCCTTAAACACATCAAGAATGAAATACCACGTGGATTCCAAAGGAAAATGAGAACTATTAAACATTTTTGAACATAAGGCACCAGAGTTAAGGTTCTTTTTACTCTATTGTGGTCCGATTGTGTTAGAAGTCATAAATTCTAAACGCACGCCATTTAATTCACTTGGCAGACGACGTAAAATTTTTCGAATGCAGTCTTAGTATTACTACAGCATTCCCGTTTAAAAGTTTTCTGGGCAAAATTAAGAATTACCTCCGCAATGCTCATCGACCTCTGGCACAGCTATGCCGTAGATTGTTTGAAGCAAAAGGACAATTTTTCGTGACAAAATCGTATTAAAGAAATTAAGTAGAAGGAAGTGGTAATAACGACTGCGGCTCCTAACAATATAATGCTTCCTAAATACCAGACTATTATTAAAGTGAAGATCATCTTTAGAGATTCTTAGAATCCTCAACTCTTAGATGTAGAAGGTTTCGTTTGGGAGAAAGAAAAATCCTTATTCACGTTTCCATGTAATTCAGAAAAATTAGAAATGTGGGAACTGAATGTATTTACAATAATACTACTATAATAAATTATATTAATTATTCTTGATGATAGTAATCTTCATTTTTCTGTGATTCCTAAATAAAAGCTATAACATAAACGAAGTTTCAATTATTGTGTGTTTTTGTAAACCATGTAAGCTTGTACAATTGAATCTCATTCACAATAGTATATTGTGTGCTGAGGGCAAAAGTGCCTGTTGTCCCATATGCGCACTAGACGCAACTTATTCAATAACATTTCCCGAACAATAATTTAAGATATGTAATAAACATGTTTCTTCAATTGGAATTTTAGCTAGTTCGAAAAAGACTTGATACTTTATTTTTGTTTAAACTATTTCAATAGTGAAAATATTTAAATTTTTACTGATTTAAAATTTGACAATTACAAAAATATCAATTTTTACTATAACTGGGACAAAAATGGTCATTCACATTATTCTTTGATAAAATCATGTTCTGGAAAAAGCATAGAGGTTTTAGGGCAACGTTTGGCGTTCTTAAGTGTCATTCTTTCTTTATATATTAGAAATGTACTTTTGCAATTAAGTATTATTTACTGTTTGCCATTATATTTTCTGTAAAATGGAGAAAGATCATTATTCATAATTCGAAGTTGTTAAGGTCACCAAAAAGATTTGTTCTACGCTCAAGAAAGTACTTTGTAGCGCATCATCGCTCTTGTCAGATCCTCTTTCGCATAGACAACACTATCGCAATTTCTTACATCAATCGGATGTGGGAGTGCAATATCCGAAATTGAATAATTTAGCAAGACTCATATGGCAATAGTTCGAGAAGAGAAACTTATGGATCTTTACTTCATATAGTATATAAAGTCCAAAGATAATTCAATTGCTGATAGCGAGTCTCGCATTCTACCCCTAGATACAGAATGGAAATTGAATCAGGAAATATTTCTCTCTATTAGGAAAAAGTTCGGAAGATTTGACATTGACTTATTTGTAACGAATAATAATGAAAAATGCTAACTGTATGTTAACTGTATCGTGGTCAACTTTCTTCATTAATGCCTTTCACCCATTTTCTTTGATTTTGAAAGTTTTAAGAAAAATCATTGAGGATCGGGCAGAGGGTGTTTTAGTTGTTCCTTTCTGGCGTAAACAAGCTTGGTATCCTTTGTTTTAAGCATTGCTAGGCGATAAGCGTCTTTCATTTGGTCCCAAGACAGACACATTGTCTTGTCCTTTCAGGAGAGTCCATCCTCTAGCCAACAATCTTATCCTGGTGATCGGCAGTTTGTCGGACAAGCATTTCGAAGAAAAGGAGTTCCAAATGCCACAATACCTCTGCTGATAGCCTGTCTATCAAAAGGAATTATAAAGCAATATAAGAAGCCACTCAAGCTATGGTGGGATCATTGTAAAGGACTCAGTATGTCACCTTTTGAGGCCAGTGCGTCAGAAGTCCTAGCTTTTTTTATCTAATGTTTACGAACATATAGGGACGTAGGGCACACTCAATTATTATAGATGTGCCGTGTCACTATTGTTAACATGGGAGATTGGGAGGTGACCCCCTCACAAAGAGATTCTTTAAAGGCGTCTCTGTCGCGCAACCAGAAAAGCCGCGCCACGAATGTACTTGGAACCCTCATACAGTCCTTCAATATCTCAAGATATTGTACCCGAATGAAAATATCTCCAAGAGTTCAAACGCTATAAAAAATATCGTCAACTAATATAATTTGATTGATCGATTTCATTAAAATTAGGATACCTCAACGTATTAAGACGTCTAAGGTTAATAAAGCCCAGCCATGCCTTGTTATTCCGTTTTTTGAAGATCAACCACAGCTTTGTGTAGCTTCGACCTTGCAGGTTTATATCAACTGAACGGCCCCTCAAGAAATATGGTGGATGAACTGTTTTTCACATGTAAAAAGCCATTCAGAGATGCAAACACACGATCTTTAGCGCATTGGCTGGAAGTTACTTCAGAAAAAAGCGGTATAGACACTTCCTTTTTTAAGGCTCATCGCAAGGTTGTGGTCTAAACATCTGCGTTATGATCCAGGAGAACGAGGCGACGAAGTATAATTAACCGATTAAACGGACTTACATTGAGTGATGTTTAATTCGGATCATATGAGTCATCTCGTTCGAATAGATCATTCACTCCCTTCCCATATTTTATCCTGTAGAATAAACTTATGGGAAATACGTGTTAAACTTCGTGGGGCATGCGCCTCCTCTGAATATTATTTAAAAATGAATGTATTTATTAATTCGTGTATTCGAATAATTTCCTAGACGATGTGCATAAAAATGAGAGAAAAAAAAGTTTCCAATACATTTTTGGACTACCCTAATAAAACGTAAAAGTACCTTAAAAAATCATAATTTCAATTAGATAAATATACAATTATACATTTCCCAGATATTTTTATTAAATATTTTACAATTCTGTTGAACACTTTCAACGTGACTATTAGTTTTCGAATACATAATCATCCAATGTGTATTATGTTGTATAAGCTACATCGATATTATCTTCAGACATCTAGAAACTATAAGAAATGTTAATGTTTGTTTTATTTTGGCCTTGTTATCGCTGACAGTGCTCAACTGGTGATTCTGACCATAAATGAAAAATATGGAGAGAACAAAAAATTGTATAAATTAAAGTTTCTGAGACAATTATCTAGAGAAATATTACTATTTACATATCCACCATTTGGTTTTGTAGAAACAATAATGTGTTTCGGTGGTAAAATGCCTAATGTTTGAATTGCATGGAAAATTTGTTGCTAAACATGAGAGATATTTCATGTTTACAATTTTTTGTGGTTTTTAATCACTTTTAGAAAGCATTTGGTCTTTAAACCCGAAAAAATGAATTTCCAACCAAGAAAGACGATTTTTGACGAAACAGTTGAATTTAAAATCAAATAGTTAAATTTTGAAGCAGAAGTGACAAATTTTCAACAAAATATTTGAACTTTTCACGAAGTTGCTGAATTTTCAACCCAGAACTCATCCACCAAAAAAGATGAATTTTCAACAAAACAGATGAATTTCCCCCCCAAAAAAAAGATTACTTTTTAACAAAAAAATTGAATTTGCAACAAAAGAATAACGTTTTCGGCTCACAAAGGTAAACTTTCAACCAAATAGTTAAACTTTTGAAAAAATCATAGAATCTTCAACCCAAAACGACGAATTTTCAACAAATTAGTTGATTTTTAAGCTAAAACGACAAATTTTCTATAAAATAATTAAATTTTCCACACTAAAATCTGAATTTTCAAAAAAAAAAAAAAAAACAAATTTTCAATAAAATAGGTATATTTTTCAATTTTCTGCTAAAAATCATCAATTTTTCACCGAAAAAACACGAATGTAAAAAAAACTAGTTATACGTTTGAAACTAAAGAACTGAATTTTGAACAAAGTAGTTAAAATTTTCAATCAAAGTTTTGAATTTTCAAATAAAAGCGATCAATTTGCCACAAAAAAAACGCGAATGTAAACCAAAGAGAAAACCAGTTATACGTTTGCCACCAAAGATATGAATTTTCATCAAAATAGTTTAATTTTCAATCAAAATTTTTTATTTTCAATTAAAAATGACGAATTTTCCAATAAATAAGACGCGAATGTAGAAAAAAAATAGTTATACGTTTGAAACCAAAGAAATGATTTTTCGAAAAAATAGTTAAATTTTCAACCAAAGTTTTGAATTTTTAAATAAAAACGATCAATTTTCCCCTGAAAAACAACACGAATTAAAAAAAAGTAGTTACACGTTTGGCACCAAACAAATGGATATTTAACCAATACAATGCATTTTTAGGAAAGTATTTTCATATAGAAAGATGAATTCTGAATTAAAAATTTAATACTTGAATTTTCAACTAAAAAAGGCTCGATTTTCAACCGAAAACATAATATTCAAATTGTCGGTTGAAAAAATTAATTTGTAACACAAAAAAACGAATTTTCAACTAAATATATCAATTTTTAAACAAAAAGTAGGATTTTGAACCAGCGCTAAGAAACGAAAATCGTGGAACTGAAAAAAATGAAAATAGAGAACAAATAAACTTTTAAAAAATCCCTAGTTTTTCCAAATTTTTATTTTTTCAACAATTATTTTTCTCCTCAAATCGAAAGACGATTTATGATGCAAATAAATATAAAAAATAAGGGATCACAGACTTTCCTTCAAAAAGAATTGATCGATTTTTTAAATTGTTGAAAAAACTTTTTTTTTAATATAGAACGAGAAGTGCTTCAATTTGTAGATAGTAGAAATTATTGCCGGTAAGGTAAGCAATATTTCTGCATTTTACAAGATGATACACTTGAAATTGAAGAAATGAAAATTTTCAAACAGAATAAGTCAATTTTCAGCATAAAAACCTTTTAGGGTGGGTCGAAAATAACAAATTGTGGGATGCATAATCGCTACAAAATACGAAAAAGTAGCATATTGGGATCCTCAAAAAGTATAAAAAATATAAAATCGCCAGACATGCAGTTTGGTTGTCCACGCTAAAAAAAAGTGTGAAAAAGTTTCTTGTTTGCAGCAACTGTTGTATTTTTGAGCACAAAAATATAACAGTAAAAAAGCGCGCGACTGTTCGTTCTCCCGCTTCGCGCTCGATAATGTATTCACCTCGCGCTACGCGCTCTGCCATTTTATTTCTCCCACATTTGTGCGCAGCCCTTTCAAAATTAAAGGTCAAAGCATCGACAACTGTAATTAAGTGATTGTGAATTCTCTTTTGTTAAAGCTCCTTCGGCTTGAACGAATGCATTCTTATCACGTACCTCGTGCTTCGCACTCGATTTTGTCCAAAATGCGAACTTTTCTACATTATGCTACACTATTATATCAAACGTATATTGCATTTATTCCTGTACCTCGGCCTGGGCTTGTTTATTTAGATATGGCAAAATAAAGTACACATTTTATTTATCATGACAAGTACTTTTTGCTTAAATTGTAACAAATTTATTTCTGAATAAAATAAATTAAATTTTTGCGCAAACGACACAAACCACGAAAAACATTCATAGAAAAAAATTGTTTGCTCAGAAAAGAGCGAAGCACGAGGTACGTGATGAGAATGTATTCGTTAAAGCCGAAGGAGCTTTAACAAAAGAGAATTCACAATCACAAAATTATAGCGTATACCAAAGCCCAATCCAATTTGTCAATTCTTTCGAAAGTTATCGTGTTAACAGACGAAAAATCTACAGAAACACAGACCTACAGACAGACACATTCGTAAAAACCTGTTTTTCGGGTTCAGGTTGTCTCAAAACGTAGAAATTTGAAAAAAAAACTGGAGAAGGGGGCAAATTTTACCCAAATCTAATACCTTCACTGATAAGAATGTAAAAAGTGCGCATCCTATAAATAAAAAATTTGTTATTGAATAGGTTATTGTAACTTGTGTCGCTTTTCCATAAATTTAATTTCCTTATTTTCAATGCTATTTTTACGATTTAGAGCAAAATACACATCATAGCGTAAAGTGATTCTGAGAAAATTAGTGGGTACAATTTACACGAAAAATGTTGTTAAACAAAATGTTATTCTAACTTGCGTCGTTTTCCCAAGAAGTTAATTTTCCTTTTTCGGATGTATTCTTATAACAGAAGTGTAAAAGGAATTCGGGGATCTTTTTTGGTTGAACAACTCTGAAATTCTAATTCTTTTTCACCTCTGATGTCGTTTATCCAAAAATTTAATTGTTTTATTTTTAATATTACATTTTAAGAATTAATGAAAACTTACTCGTCTTATCTACAAATCATTAATAACAAATTTGTACATACTTTTTGGGTGAGTACCATTCGTTTTTTAGTTTTTTTCGTACCTTGTGTCATTTAAAAAAAGAACAATTATTTTATATTTTTAATGTGATTTTTTCACGATTAAAAGAAAAACGACGCATCCTCTAAAAAATGAATTATAACAAATTTGTAGTTATTTTTTGGGTGACTAAATTTGGTAATTTTATTTTTTTCTTAGTTTGATTCGTTTGTCTAGAAATTCAATTTTTCTATTTTGAATGCTGTTTTTTTCGAGTAAAACATATTCCAAAAGTAGCAATGACAATATTTTGGGGTGTTCAAGAAGCAACGTTTTGCTATTCTTGACTTTTTTCATATCGTGCATTGATTTCCCTTAATTTTTCATTTTCATTTGTTTTTCTGAATTTTGTAAATGCTATAACTCTGATATTTTCTTTTATCGAAAAAAATCATGAGGATATATGATTCGTCTTTTCAAGTACTACCAATGGCCGTGCATAAAATTTTCAAATTGTTACCTAGCACTCGCAATGCAGAGGCAAGGTACAATTTCGTAAATTGTTTTGCGTTTGGTAAAAGCTCCAGCACAGCTTCTCCGACGGTTATCGGAAGTCCATGCGACCATAACCCTCGATTCGGGAGTGAGAACGTTAATCGTACTTGTTTAAATTCATTCGAATTACCTCGGCCTTCAAAAGAATGGTGGTGAGGACTTATGCTGCTTCGATCGCACTGGAAAACAAAATTTTAGTATACGTTTATATTTACTTGCAAGGGCAAGAAATCAACCTGAGCGTCCGCTTCTTCCTTTTTGCTTTGTCGGTTTCGTCTGGACACTACTCTGTAGGTAACCGGTCGCGTTACCGAACTCGAAGGATACTAATTTTCACCAAAAAAAAAGGGGGTGGGGTGGGCCCCTGCTATCGCCCACTCCAGTGAGACCCAGCACACGCAGCTTCACTCGCAGGTTAATGGTCTCTCCTGCGGGAAGGATCGGGATGGAAGAGTTGAAGTGCGTTACCCATTTGGGCATTCTTACACGATTGGATAGGTAGCTACATGACGGCTAGAACAGAAAATGGCATTAGTGTGTGGAAAAAAAGCCCGCAAGCGGGAAAAAACCACTTAATCTAAAACACCTAAGTGCTATGTTTGAATATTAGGAGTAAGCGAGTAGGAGGGATATATAGGTTTTAAGAAAATATGTACTTAATATGTACTTAAATATCCACTTTCATGAGGAAATCTTTGGGTTATACATGCTTTCGCAAGGGATCATAAGGATAATCTCCTAAGGGCGAGATATGTGCATGCTTTGAATTATTTGGATCTGATTGATATTAGTTTTCGAGGTTCCTCCCCATATTGTGCATGCATATGTAATAATGGGTCTAATAAACATTTTGTAAATCAAAATCCCGTAATCTGGTTTTATACTTGAATTTCTATTAATAATCGGATGTAAACGAGAGATGACCCCCATGGCCTTACCCTTCACGTCTCTGATATGCAAGTTAAATTTATTGCGTTTTTGTATTTTTTGGCCGAGATATTTAACGGAATCTTTCCAGTTTATTGGTTGTCCAAACATTTGCGGTGGCTCTAGTTCTTTGGGTTTCTTAACAGAGAATAGTAAAGCTTCGCATTGGATGTGTTAATTTTGATTCTTCATAATTTGCACCATGCTTCTACAATCTTAAGTGCCTCATTGAGGAGTCTTAGGATTGTTTTATCGCACCATGATGATACAAATAGGACCTATCATCCGCGCATATACCCAGGAGAACTCTGAGTATTGTTGGGATGTCATTGAAGTAAAGGATAAAGAGCACTGGTCCCATTATGCTGTCCTGGGGGACACCCGCTTTGATGCATACTTTGTCTGAAAGAGTGTCATTTATCTTTACTGAAAATTTTCTGTTAGATAGATAAGAGTGCAATATGCGAATGAATTTAACTGGAAATTTATAATTGATTAGTTTCTTCAGTAGCCCTGTGTGCCATACGCTATCAAATTAAGGGCGGAAAAACTATAGGGGGTAAGTGCCATTTCCGAAATTTTACAGGGCGACGAGAAAACGTTCGCAATACGTTGTATGTAGTACCAAAGGGTGCGCGATTTTTTTTACGTAAATCTAGTGTAGATCTATGCCCTTTGTGACTTTTATCCCGTTACATGAAAAAATCAAGGCGCCACGAATTTTCAAAGTCTAAGACGGGGGTAAGTCCAGGGCATCGGAACAACTAAAAGGGTGAACTCCATCGTTTTTTCTTTTTCTCGTTCAGTGTATTTGTTTCGTCATAAACGACCGTACCCGTTTCTGAGATGTCAAAAAAAAGGAAAAAATTTTTGAAATACCAAAATGTACAAAAGATGTTCTGTTGATCAGCTGTTTTCGACTAATACCAGATTAACGAACGATGAAGAAGATGAAAACTCTCCGCCACGATAACCTACCGACGTTTTAGTATCATGTAACACCAATAGATGGAACCTCAGTCCCATAGATTTCGAGTGTACCCCCCCCCCCATTCCGTTATGAAACGCGAAATTTCCATAAGGCCCCATGAGGAGTTACCTCCAATAGAATTTCCGCTACCGTGGAGTTACCTCCCCGACCGTTTTTAGACAGCTATGAAAAAAAATGGTATTTCGACATTTTCTTAACGCAGTAGTGAGGGCCTTTACCAAGACTATTCGAAAATGCAAAAATCTCATTTTCGAAAAAAGTGGCACTTACTCCCTATAGTTTTTCGGCCCTTCAACAGCTTTTTCCACATGGAGGAAGACAGCAGCTCCTGTGTTCCTTTTTCAATTGAAATTATGGGTTACATTTTCTACGAGTTTAAGTATCATGTGTTGTGTGGAATGTTCTTTTTTGAAGTCAAACTGCTCTGGTCTAAAGATGCTTTCTTTCTCGATGTGTTTATTTATCCTAATGAGAATTATCTTTTCAAAAATTTTGCTCATTGTGTTCAGTAAGCTAATGGGTCGATAGCTATTGGGATGAAACGGGTCTTTTCCTGCGTTTGGAAGACTAGGCTATGAGCTGTTTTCCAAAAGTTTGGAAAGTAATTATGGTCAAAGCAGGCATCCCTACTGAAAATTTGCACGTGAATTTACACGTGGATTTACACGTGTAAAGTATATTTGCCGAATTTGTATGAAGTGACACATTACACGAAGGTTTACACGTGCATTTCTAGGTTAAAAATATATTGGCCAAATTTCAACCAAGTAACGTTTCACGCGTGCATTTCCACGAGAATAATAGATTGGCTAAATTCGCTAAGCGACATTTTAAACGTGGATTTGCAACTAAATTTCCACGTAAACAATATCTTGGCCCACTTTAAACCAACCCTTCTAGAAATAATTAATTAAAAACAATTCAGAACGATAGGAAGAAATTTGAATTATTTCTAATCGTGTTTCTTAATCGTGTGTGCATAATTGGAAACGATTGAGTGTTGCAAAGTTTCAATCGTTCCCAATCGTTCTCAATCGGGCCAATCTGTAGTAGGATTTTGAGTTTGTGAAGCGGCAATTTGATGGCAGCAATTTCGTCTCGCGGGAATTATTTGAAAACGTTTATTTACTTTTTTCGAAGCAACACATTTTAAGCAATATGTTCATTATCAATTTGAAACAGTATAATTGTTTACTATTATAAATTATTGACTAAATTATAGCTGTAAACCAGCTATTTTTTACTAATTAATCTTTTTGGCTTGAAAATTCAACTGTATTTTGTTCAAAATATGTTTTTTTATTTGAAAATTCATTTCTTTTGGTAGAAATTTAATTGTTTATTTAAAAATGTAACTGTTTGGTTATCTCTCAACTCAAATCAGTTTACAATTTTACTAATTTAATTAGTGACTGAATTCTAGTTACGAAATTCAAAATTCAACTATTTTGTTAAAAGCTTGTCTTTTTGGTTTAAAAATTCATCTCTATTGGTAGAAATTAAATTGTTTAGTTAAAAATGCAACAGTTGGGTTCTCTATCAATTTGAAACAGTATAATTGTTTACTATTATAAATTATTGACTAAATTATAGCTGTAAACCAGCTATTTTTTACTGATTAATCTTTTTGGCTTGAAAATTCAACTGTATTTTGTTCAAAATTCGTTTTTTTATTTGAAAATTCATTTATTTTGGTAGAAATTGCATTTTTAGTTAAAACTCTAACTGTTCGGTTTTCCCTCAATTTTAATCAGTTTACAATCTTAATAATTTAATTAGCGACTGACTTCTAGTCACGAAAATGAAAATTCAACTATTTTGTTGAAAGCTTGTCTTTTTGGTTTAAAAATTTATCTATGTTGGTAGAAATTAAATTTTTTAGTTAAAAATGCAACAGTTGGATTCTCTATTAATTTGAAACAGTAAAATTGTTTATTATTATCAATTAGTGATTGAATTATAGCTATAAACCTGCTATTTTTTACTTTTTAATCTTTTTTGGCTTGAAAACTCAACTATTTTGTTCAAAAGTCGTTTTTTCTATTTGAAAATTCATCTCTCTTGGTATAAATTAAAATTTTTAGTTCAAAATGCAACTGTTTTTTTCTCTATAAATTCGAAATAGTAAAATTATTTACTAATATCAATCAGTGACTGAATTCTAGCTATAAATCAGCTATTTTTTACTAATAATAATCTTTGTATAGTAAATTCAACTACTTTGTTGAAAACTCGTCTTTTTGGTTTACAAATTCGTCTCTATTTGTATAAATTATTTTTTTTTTAGTTAAAAATGCAACTGTTTGGTTCTGTGTAATTTTGAAATAGTAAAATTGTTTACTAATATATATATATTAGTGGCTGAATTCTAGCTATATACAAGCTATTTTTTACTGATTAATCTTTTCTGCTTGAAAATTCAACTATTTTCTTGAGCATTCGTTTTTTTTATGTATTTGAAAGTTCATATCTTTTGGTTGAAATTAAATTTTTTTAAGTTAAAAAAGCAAGTGTTTGGTTATCTGTAAATTTTATACTAATTTAATTAGTGACTAAATTCTAGTTACGAAAATGAAAATTCAACTGTTTTGTTGAAAAGTAGTCTTTTTGGTTTGAAAATTCATCTCTTTTGGTAGAAATTTATTTATTTATTTTTCGTTAAGAATGCAACTGTTTGGAATTCTAATTATAAATCAGCTATTTTGTACTGATTAATCTTTTTTGGTTGAAAATTCAACTATTTTATAGAAAACTCGTCTTTTTTGTTTAAAAATTCGTCTCTATTTGTATAAATCAATTTTTTTAGTTAAAAATGCAACTGTTTGGTTCTCTATAAATTTGAAATAGTAAAATTGTTTACTAATATCAATTAGTTGCTGCATTATAGCTATGAACCAGCTATTTTTTACTGATTAATCTTTTTTGGTTAAAAATTCAACTACATATTTCCTTGAAAATTCTTTTTTTTTTTATTTGACTGCACTCACAGTTTTATTATTTTCTTAAATATTCAACAATATTGTTAAATTAAAATGTCAATCTTTTTGGTCTAAAATTCAACTGTTTTTTGTTGAAAATTCGTCTTTTTGGGCTGAAAATTCTACTATTTGGTCGAATATTAACTTTTTTGTTGAAAATTCATATTATCGATTCGAAAATTCAACTGTGTTCTTTATTAACTGTTTTTGGTTTCAAATTAAAATATTTTTTCGTTGAAATATCAACTATCACATTTTTGTTTGAAAATTCAGCTACCTAGTTGAAAGTAAAATTACTTTGTTAAAAATTAATTTTTTCTTGATGATTGATCATTTTAATTCAGAAACCTTTTTTTTGTTTGAAAATTTATTTCTTAGGTTAAAAATTTAACTATTTTGTTGAAAATTGTTTTTTTGTTGATAAAAATTAATTTTTTAACTGAAAATACAACTATTCCATTTTTGGGTAAAAATTTACCCTTTTTAGTTGAAAATTCATCTTTTTGGTCGAAAATTCAACTATTTTCTTAAGAATTAATTTCTTCAATTTAAAATTCATCATTAAAATTAAAAATTAATTTATTTAGTTAAAAATTTAACTATTTTGTTAAAAATTCGTCTTTTTTGTAGAATATTAATCTTTTGGTGAAAAATTCATCTATTCGGCGGACAATTAATTTATTTGGTTGAAAATTGAACTATTTTGTTGAAAATTCCTCTTTTTTGGTCGAAAATTCTACTATTTGTTTCAAAATTCATTTTTTTGTAATGAAAATTTATTATTATAGTTGAAAAATCATTTGTTTGGTTAAACATGTCACTATTTTATTGAAAATTCGTCTGTTGATGTAGAATCTTAATCTTCTTTGTGAAAAATTCATCTTTTTAGTTCACAATTAATTTCTTTTGTTAAAAATTTAACTATTTTGTTGAAAATTCGCTTTTTATGATTAAAAATTAATTTTAACTGTAAATATAAATATTTCATTTTGTGTGGAAATTTGATCTTTTTTAGTTGAAAATTTATGCCTTTGCTTAAAAATTTAACTATTTTGTTGAAAATTCATGTATTTTGTTAAAAATTTATCTTTTTTTTTTGTACAAAATTAATGAAAATTTATCCTTTTTGGTTGAATATTCACTTCTTCAGCTGAGCATTCAATCCCGAAAGAAAAATTTCTAACGGTCAGGAAAATGAAAAATTGATCAGGGAAAAGTTAGGGAATTTCGTCTGGTCACCCTTAGCTTTACTTATTTTATTATTATTATTATTATTTTTTGTTTTTGTTATTAAACGATAATTTTAATTTTCAGTGCGAGGTTCCACCGGCATAAACGTAGGACAAGGCCCTCCAACTTACGATGCCGTCTCAGCATTTTCCAAAGATGACAGCAAATCGTGTAAAACGATGCTGTTCAGCCCGGAAGGCCGATTTTTTGCCTGGGCCAATGGATCCTGCGTGCAAATTGTTTTGTGCGCAACCTGGAAGGTCATAGGAAAAATTTCCAGGCCGAAAATCCAGGCGATTCGATTTTCTCCTCAGGGCAATTACCTCATGACCTGGGAGCCATTCATCGGTAGGATTTAATTTAAAAATTTTATTCAGGGAAACATATAAATCAGGGCATTTTGTTGGTCAGGAAAAGACAGAGGTTTTGACAAAAAACGGCACACTCAATTTTAGTTACTATTTTAAATAAAAATATAATTTTAGTCACTTTTCTTTAATAAATTAACTATTCAATTGAGGTCTATACCTATTTCTGAATTTTCTTGAATTCTTTTGAAATATTCTAGAGAATGTCAAAAGGGTCCTAAAATTGTTAACAAAATTTCAATAATTTTAAGGGAATTAATAGGATTTTAGAATGTTTTCAAAAATTCCAAGGAAATTTTTAAAGAGCTTTAATAAGTTTCAAGGGATTTCCAATTATTTGAAATATTTTAAGGTATTTTAAAAGATTCCAAGGACATTTGAATAGATTTCAATAATTTGAAGGGATTCCAAAGGATAGTGGGGTATTTTGAAAAATCGAATATTTTCAGGTATTTAAAAAAATTCCTAGGCATTTTCAATAGTTTAAAAAATTGTCATAGAATTTCTAAGGATTTGAATGATTTTAAGGGATTAAAAAAATTTACTAAAATATCGGTAGATATGGAACAATTTTATAGAATCTATAAGGTTTTAGTATACTTTAAAGGATTCCAAGGGATTTTATAAGATTTTTGAGAATTTAAATTATTTTAAAGGATTATTAAAAACTCTCAAGGTATTTCAAGCAATTTTCCAGAATTTCATGAAATATTTTCAGATATGTTATTTCACGGGATTTTATAATATTTTAATGAATTTCAACGAATTTATTCGCAAGAATTGAGGGATTTCGTGGGATTTCAAAAATTTTCAAATATTTCAAGGTATTTACAAAGATTTTTAAGATTTTGTGATATTTTAAAATATTCCAAGGAATTTTCAATTAATTTCAATAATTTGAAGGTATTTCAGAGAATTTTAAAGATTGTAGGGTAGTTTTAAATATTCCAAGTAATTTTCAAGAGCTTTAAAAATATGAGAGATTTCAAAAGATTTTAAAGAATTTGAAATATTTTTGGGTATTTTGAAAATTTGATTGTTTTTTATCAAGATTGGAAGGCAATTTTCAGAAACCATGAAATTCTAACTCAACAACTCTTAGTCATTTTTTTCCCAAGTCACTTTTTAGTTTCTTTTTCAAGGTAAAGTCACTATAGCCACTTTTTAAAATGAAAATATCACTTTAGTGACTTTTCTTTCAAAAAAAGAAATCCATGGGTTAACCACTGTGTGTACCGATTTCTGAATTTCCATGGATTCTTTTAAAATATTTTAGGGCATTTCAAAATACTTCAAGGAATTTTTAATAGATTTCAAGAATTTGAAGGGATTCTAAAAAGTTTAGGGTATTTTTTTAAATTTCAAGGAATTTTCAAGAGCTTTAAACAGTTTAAAAGGATTATGAATATTTTAGAGTATTTTAAAAGATTCCAAGGATTTTTTAAATAGATTTCAATAATTTGAAGGCATTCCAAAATATTTGAAATATTATAGGGTATTTTTTAAAACATCAAGCAATTTTCAAGAGCTTTAAAAAGTTTCGAAAGATTTCAAAGGATTGTCAATATTTTTGTGTATTTTAAAGGATTCCAAGGAATTTTTAATAGATTTCAATAATTTGAAGGGATTAGAAAGAATTTTAAAGATCTTCGGTTATTTTTGAAAATTCCAAATGATTTTTAAGAGCTTAAAAAAATATTGAGGGATTTCAAAATATTTTAAAGAATTAAGCATATTTTTGGATATTTTAAAAGATTGAAGAATTTTTAAATAGATTTAAACAATTTGAAGTTATTCCAAAGGATTTCAAAAGATTTTAGGGTATTCTTAAAACTTCCAAGGAATTTTAAAGGGTTTTTATAAAGTTTTAATGGATTTCAACAGATTCTAAATATTTTGAGAGTATTTTAAAAGATTCAAACACGTTTTCGAGAGATTTCAAAATGTCCAGGGATTTGAATTATTTTAATGGATTTAAAAAAATGGTCATGTGATTTTAACGAATTTCAGAATGGAACGATTTTATAGCATCTATAAGGTTTTAGGATATTTAAAAAAATTTCAAAGGATTTTATAAGATTTCTGAGGATTTCAATGATTTTAAGTTATTTCAAAAGCTGTCAAGGTATTGTAATACATTTTTTAGGATTTCAGGAAATATAAGATTTCATGTAATTTCACGGGATTTCATAATTTTTAAATGTATATTATAATATTTATTCACAAGAATTGAGGGACTTCGTAGTGTTTCAAAGATTTTATAATCTTTTAAGGTATTACGTATTATTTTTAGGTACTATAGATATTAATCAATTTAATTATTATATTGGGTATTATTATTATTACTATTAAAGCTTTTATAATTTGTTTAAATATTTTAAAAGATTCTAAGGAATTTTGAATTGATTTAAATAATTTGAAGGGATTTCAAAGAATTTTTAAGACTATAGGGTATTTTTGGAGATTTAAAAAGTTTCGAACGATTTCAAAAAATTAAAAATATTTTTATGTATTTTAACAGTTTTCAATGATTTTTTAATGGATTTCAAAATTTTTAAGGAAAAAAAGAACGATTTTATAGAACCTAGATAAGGTTTTAAGATATTTAAAAAAATTCCAAAGTTTTTATAAAACTATAACGATTTTTAAGAATTTCCAAGATTTTTGGATATTTTAAAAGATTCCAAGGAATTTTCAATTGATTTAAATATTTTGAAGGGATCACAAAGAATTTTAAAGATTATAGGATATTTTAAAATATTTCAAGCAATTGAAATTTTTTTTAAATATCTTAGGTTGTTTTTAATATATTTCAATAATTTGAAATTATTCCAAATGATTTTAACCATTTCAGGAAATTTTCAACAGTTTTAACAAGTCTCAAGGGATTTCAAATAATTTGAAATATTTTAGGGTATTTTTACAAATTCCAAGGAATTTTCAAGTGCTTTAGAAAATTTCAAGGGACTTCAAACGATTTCAAAATACTTGAAATATTTTTAGGGCATTTTAAAAGATACCAAGGAATTTTTCTATTGATTTAAATAATTGGAAGGGATTGCAAAGGATTTTAAATATTTTAGGGTATTTTAAACGATTCCAAGGCATCTTCAAGAGATTAAAAAAATTTCCAGGAATTTTAAGGATTTGAATGGAACAATTTTAGAGGACTTATAAGGTTTTAGGGTAGATTTTAAAAGATTTCTGAGGATTTGAATGATTATAATAGATTTTAAAAGCTTTCAAAGTATTTCAATACATTTTCCAGGATTTCATGAAAGAACAGATTTCATGTAATTTCACAGGATTTCAAATATTTGAAGGTATTACCAAAGATTTTCAAGAATTTTAAAGATTTAATGATATTTTAAAACGTCCCAAGGAATTTTCAATTGATTACAATAATTTGAAATTATTGCAAGAGATTTGAAAGATTTTAGGGTATAATTAAAAATTACAAGGAATTTTTAAGCCCTTCAAAATGTGTCAAGGGATTTTAAAAGATTTAAAATATTTTAGGGCATTCTAAAAGATCCCAAGGAATTTTCAATTGATGTAAGTAATTCAGTAGGATTTCAAAGGATTTTAAATATGTATTTAAAAATCTGAAATAAATTTTCTAGGATTTCATAATATTTTAATGGATTTCAAATTAATTATTGACAAGAATTGAGGAATTTCGTAGGATTTGAAAGATTCTTAATTATTCCAAGGTACTACCAAAGATTTTTAAGGATTTTAGGTATTTAAAAAGATTCCAAGATAATTCAAATTGGTTTCAATAATTTGAAGGGATTTCAAATAATTTAAAAAATGATAGGGTATTTCTTTTTAATTTCAAGGAATTTTTTAGAAGCTTTAAAATATTTCAAGGGATTTGAGAAGATTTTAAGTGATTTGAAATATCTTAGGTTATTTTAAAAATATGTCAATGATTTTAATTGATTTCAAAGGATTTTAAGGATTTTAGGGTATTTTTTTTTAATTTCACGTAATTTTCAAGAGGTTTACAAAATTTAAAACAATTTTAAGAGTTTAAAGGATTTGAAATATATTTTTGGGGTATTTAAAAGATTCCAAGGAATCTTTGATTGATTTCAAAGGATTTGAAGGGATTTTAAAGAGTTTGAAAAATTTTAGGGTATTTTAAAAGATTCCAAGTAATTTTATCAGATTTCCAGGATTTCAAGAAATATCAAATCTCATAGAATTTCACGGGATTTTATATTTTAATGGATTTTAAAGAATTTTTTCACAAAAGTGAGGAATTTCATAGGGTTTCAAGGATTTGAGGAGATTTTCAAATATTTTTTGTAATTCATTTGAATTCATTTGGAATTAAAATTGGTTTCTTAATAATTTATCCTAAATTCTGTGTGATTCTCTTGAATTTTTGTAATTCACTTAAATTATCCTACATTCACTCAATTCAATGGATTTTGTGTTTTTTTTGTAGTTTTTGTTTAATTGATCATGAAGTCTTTTTAAATCATCTTGAATTCGTATGCATTTCATCAAATCCTTTTTAATTCCCTTGAATTTGCCTAAACTGACATCAAATTTACTAAATATGTACAATAAATTTTTTCATGTCTTTCAATTGCTGTTAATTCGCTTGAATTTTTTAAAATTTAACTTAAATTCTTGTGAACTTCATCCAATTCTTCTCATTTTACTTTAATTCTTCTAAATTCACTACAATTTTACTTAACACCAATTTTTTTATTTCAGCGACTCCTACGAATCCTCAAGGTTCTCCAAATCTTTACATCTGGAAATCAGAGGATGCAGAGCTAGTAAAAAGCTTTGTCCAGAAAAAACAAACCGACTGGTATATTTTTTGATATTCTATTTTAAATCGAGTTATATATTCGTTAGTAGTTAATTTTTTTAATAATTTAGGGAACCGCAATGGTCGAGTGATGAAAAAATCTGCGGAATGCTTGTAAATAACGACGTCGTTTTGTACGAGGATGTAAACTTTGAGAAAACTGCGCACAGAATAAACGTAGCCAAAATAGCTAAATTCAGTATAGCACCTGGTGCAGTTCCTTACCACATACTTTGCTACATGCCTGGTAAAATCATTTATTTAAATTGTTTTTTTAAATTAGTTTCTTCGAGTAGGTAATATAATCCATTTTTCTTTTTTTTTTTTTTTTAGGAAAACCTGGCCAAGCATCTTTTGGTCGACTCTTTCAGTACCCAAAATTCGAATCGACTCAGTCAATAGCAAACAAAAGTTTCTTTCAGGTAAATTTACTTTTATTTAACATATTATTCCAGGGTTCACAGTCTTTCCCCTATTCCATTTTCCATTTTTCCCCTGTTCTCGAAAAAATATTAAATTTATTAAAAAATTGACCGAATTGATATATAAATAAAAACCGAATAAATGTATTAAAAAGCTAATCGAATCGTTTGAGCTGAGGGGAAAAATTTGTGGATTGGCACCCGAAAAAAAAGTAATCTTGAAATCGGTTAATATCTCCTATTCTCTTTTTTTATTTAAATATTCAAATTTATGAAAGTTAAAAACAAATCATATTGGTTCAAAAGTTATGGAATTTTTTTTATATTTACAGTTTTTGCTAATAAATAATAATAAAATGTTAGGAATTTAAAAAAGTGTTTTGCTCAATTTAGAATTTGTTGAAAACGTGCAAAAAATGTTGTTTTTTTAGTTAAATGCACCATCGAAAAACATTTTTTTGTGGTGTTTAAAACGTTCCAAAATCGCGAAAAAATCCAGAATACCAAAATCCCCAAAAAAATATTTCCGAAGAAGCAAAATGATATTATGTTTCTTTGTTTCATGCTGAATACATTTCAAGTTCGCCATATTCAACTTTTTCCGAAAGTTATTTATATGACTCAATCTAAAAAAAAACATGTTTTTTGCAAATTTTCAAAAAATTTTAAATTAGACAAAAAAACATTTATTTTTTTATGTATTCTTATTATTGACTGGCAAAAACTGTAAATCTGTAAATCAAAAAAGAGAACAGAAGATATTAACAGATTTAAGCATTTTCACTCCACCCTAATATACATTCGATTTAAATAATTAATGTAAAGATTTATCAAATTTAAACAAACTCCTTTCTCTTACTTTTTCTTAAATAAAGAAACCGAAACTTTTTCAGAAAACAGAATAAAACCAAAAAATGTTATTTTTTTTATTTAAAATTTTGAAAACTAAAAAATTTTTTATTTAAAAATTTGAAAACTAAAACAATTTTTTATTTAATATTATTTTAGCCCTCGATTTTTAATTTGAAAATGTTCATTTTGTTAAGTCCTTTAGTTTTACTTCGTATATTAAATTTTTTTAAATACATATTGTTTTTAGTGTTTAGACAATTTAAAATTAAAAGCGTTTTAAATTAAACAATTTTGATTTTGTAATATTAAATAATTTCTATACGTTTTAAATTCAACCATTTTTGAATTATCAATTGTACATGTGAATTTTTCAAATACAAACACTTTTTAATTGAAGATTTGAAAAATATGAAACATTTAAAACTTAGCAATATTTATGGAAATTGTTAAGATCTCCAGATATGTGACAAATATTGGCATCCATTAAAATATTAAAATTATGAAAGTAAAAAGTTTTTTCAATTATATTCTACTAGCTAGAAATAATAATTTCTTAAATTATTTAACTCGTTTCAAAAAGGTTTAGAATTTCTAATATTTGAAAATTTGATGTTATGGATTTTTAAATAGTTTATGTTTTTAATATTAGAAAATAAAAAATAAAAAAAATGATAGACATTGACCAATTTCAAAGGATTTTAAAAATGTTAGGTTATTTTAAAAGATTCCAAAAAATTTCAAGAGATTTTTTCTAAAATTTGTAGAGTTCCTATATGACATTTTACATTCGTTTTTTTATTTTATTTTACAGTTACATTCAAAGTATTAATTATAGTAAAGATGAAAAAAAATTGACAGAATTATTTAATTATACTTACAAGTATCACGATTTAATTATTAATTAAGTAATTTTTAGAGGAGGAAATATTTTTGATCATGAGAACGATTTAAAACAGAAATTTTTTTTATTTAACAAATTTGAGGTTTTCATGGACTTTTTATATCGCCGCGAATGGAGGTTTAACAACCTAAGTATATCCAATTTAAAAAAAATTCTTTAATTGTAGAAATCATTAAAAAATCATTTAACATTATTCAAAAACTATACAATTTCTTATAAAACAATTATTTTTTCCTCTTTTTCGCGTACAAAAATTATACTGATTATATTTCTCCTACACAAAATATTTTCTTCACAGAATATATCCTACGCATAAATTGTTATTATTTTTTTCTACAAATATTCTCAAAACACATAATGTCTATAATTTCAATTTTCATTTCCAACTTAAAAATTTTATTATTTAAAATCACAATAGATCAAAATTAAAATATCTGAAATTGGTGTCGCAATCATTAAATAAGTTCTTTAATTTTAAATGGTTACAAGATTAGAACTCTGAATTTTCATATTGAATGCTAAATTTCCAATTTTTCCCTTTCATAAGTTTTAATTTTGCTATTGAAATTGAAATGGTAGAATTTGGAATAATAATAAAAAGTAATTAAAAATTAGTTTCTATTTTGAACATTTTTTTTAGAATAATTCAATTTTAATGGTTTATAATTGAACATTTTTCCATTTTGAACGGTGAATATGACAGTGAATTCATTTTTTGATATTAAAAAAAAATTATCAATTTCAATGTTAAATTCTAATTTTTTAAAAGTAATAACAGTTTAAAATTCTAGAATTTCAGTTTCAAATTTTCAAGTCTTAATCGCTTTAAATTCAAATGATTTGAATTCACAATTTTTTTATTTTAAATTATTCAATTTTGAACGCTTTATACTATAATATATAATAATCCTATTTCCAAGATTATAATATGAAAATATTACATTTTAAATGTTTTGAAATTGTGTTTTCAAAATTTTAATCTGAATTCATTCAGTTTCGAGATTCTCCAATTCAAAATAAAATTATTTAATTTTGAGCGCTTTGAATTAGAAATGATAGAATTTCAACTCCTTTCTAATGAAATTATCCAATTTTTAAATTTCAAATTATTAAATTTTAAATGCTTTTATTTAGAAATGACAATAGTTCGATTTATTTTTATTCCATTCGAAATATATATTGTCCTTTTTCAAACTTTACTTAATCTAAAATTGATTTGGAAGGTTTTCCATTCAAAATAGTTCAATTTTTTTTTTAATTTAAAAATACTTCAATTTGAAATGATTAACTATGAGTTTTAAGAATATTTTCAGAATAAAATAATTGCTATTTAATTCTGAGTAGGATATATTATGTGAAGTAACAGCGTTTTCCCGAAAAATTACCCTATTTCCCCCTTTTTTTTTAACTCTTTTTGTGCTGAGATCCCTGTTATTCCTTTAATTATTCCTTCTTGGTAATTATCCAATATCTAAAATCATATCTTACTTAATTTTTATTTTTCGCAGTCAGACAGAGTTGACATTTATTGGAATCAAAAGGGAACAAGTGCATTATTAATGACTAGCACAGAAGTTGATAAAACTGGGGCTTCTTATTACGGCAAAACAACTTTGCATTATCTGAGTACAAAAGGCGAAACTGCTCTAGTCAGTCTCAGTGAGTATAATTTTATTTTAATTAAAAATTTATAATTCTCGCTCCCATCAAATTCTTCAGGCCTCACATTTAAGGTCCCTAAAGTGCCCTATTTTCAAGATTTGGTCCCAATGGTACCCTATTTGCAGCCCATAGTGGAATTTAAAAATTTATTTTTAAAAGATCAAGGCATTAAAAAATCAAGACTTTAAACAAAAAAGTCAGGCATTAAAAAAAGCAAAAATCAGGGAATTTCTTTAAGGAGTAACTGTAAAAAATAATCAGGGCTGCCACACAGTCACATTTAGTTTCTGTTTTCGGAAATCACTTTTTAGTCACTTTTTAAAATGAAAAGATGACATTAGTCACTTTTCTTTCAATAAATTAACTCATGTATCAATCACTATTCAATTCAGGTCTATACATATTTCTGAATTGTCTTGAATTCGTTTTAAATATTTCAGATTATTTTTAAAGATTCCGAGAAATTTGTAATAGATTTCAATAATTTGAAGGGATTTTTAAGATTAATGTATTTTTGAAACTTCTAGGGCATTTTCAAGAGCTTTTAATTTGAAATATTTCAGGGAATTAAACAAAATTCCAAGGAATTATTAATTAATTTCATTACTTTAAAGGGATTTCAAAGCGTTTATAATATTTTATGATGAAGAATTACCTAGAATTTCGGAAGATATGAAACGATTTTGCAGGACCTAAAAGGTTTTATGATATTTTAAAAGATTCCAAGACATTTTCAAGGATTTGAATGATTTTAAGGGATTAAACAAAAAATTTCATGGGGTTTTGAAGAATTTATTAGAATTTCGGAAGATGTTATTTTACAAACCCTATAAGGTTTTAGGCTATTTTAAAAGATTCCAAGGGATTTTATAAGATTTCTGAGGATTTCAATGATTTTAAGGTATCTTAAAAGCTCTCAATGTATTTTAATAAATTTTCCACGATTTCAGGAAATGTAATCAGATTTCATGTAATTTCACGGGATTTTACAATATTATAATGGATTTCAAAGAATTTATTCAAAAAAATTGTGGAATTTCGTGGTATTTAAAATATTTTCAAATATTTTATGGTATTTTAAAAAAAAAATTTAAATATGAAAGATCGTAGGATCTTTTAAAAGAATTCAAAGAATTTTTTATTGGTCTAAATAATATGAAGGGATTTGAGATATTTTAGGTATTTTAAAAGATTTCAAAGAATTTTCAAGAGATTTAAAAATTTTAAAGAGATTTCCAAGGATTTGAATGATTTTAAGGGATTTAAATCAAATTCCTTAGGGTTTTAAAGAATTTCCTAAAATTTCAGAAGATATGGAACGATTTTACAGGATCTGTAAGATTTTATGATATTTTAAAAGATTTCACAGGATTTTATAAGATTTATCGAGGATTTCAATGATTGGAAAAGTTTTTTTAATGCTGTTAATGTATTTAAGTAAATTTTCCAGGATTTCATGAAATATCGCCAGATCTCATAGAATTTCACAGGATTTAAGTATGTTTTAGTGGATTTTAAAGGTTTCAAAAATTTGAAGAGTTTTGACATTAGTTTTTCGAATTCACCCTGAATTTTTATTAATTTATCCGTATTTTTTTTTATTCTTCAAAATTTTTTTTAATTCAATTGATAAAATAATCAAAGGATTTGAGATATTTTAAGGTATTTTTGACAATTTCTTAGCATTTTTAAGAGCTTTAAAAAATGTCAAGGGATTTCAAACGATTTTAAAGGATTTGAAATATTTTAGGACATTTTAAAAGATTTCCATAAATTGTTCCATAAATTGGATTTTTTAAATTAATTTCCAAGGGTCTTATTAATTTTGAGGGATTTTACAAATTATTTCAAATCCATTTGAATTCTTTTGATTTGTTTTGTAGTCATGAGTAACTTTTTTTGTTAGAAATTAGTAGGGTTTTAAAGATTTGAAGAGATTTTCCAATACTTTTTGCTATTCATTTGGAATTCGCCCTGAATTCGTATTAATTTATCCTGAATTGTTTTGAATTCTTCTAAATTCACTCAATTCAATGTATTTTTTCACATTTTTAAATTGTTTTTTAAATTCAACTTGATTTTTTATGAATTTAATCGAATTCTTCCCATTTCCCTTAAATTCTTCTAAATTCACTCAAATTTTACCGAAATCAATGGGTTTTTTCGATTTTTCAAATTATTTCCAATTCATTTGAATTCTTTTTTGGTTATCAACTGGTAGGGTTTCAAAGATTTGAAATTATTTTTTGGAATATACCCTGAATTATTATTAATTTACCCGGAATTCATTTAAATTCTTTGGAATTCTCTTGCATTTTTTTGTTAACTTAGATTCTTCTGAATTTACTCAATTCTAATTAATTCAATAAATTCTTTTGAATTTTTAAACGATTTTATTTGGTTGATCCTGAAGTCTTTTAACCGCACCTTGAATTCTTAAGCATTTCATCAAATTCTTTTGACTTGATTTTTCTATGCTCATTTCAAATTGATTAAGTTCAATGAAGTTTTATCATGTTTTTAATTTTTTTTCAATTCATTTGAATTATTTTTTTAATTTACCTTGAATTTTTATGAATTTCATCAAATTCTTCTCGTTTTCTTTAAATTCCTCTAAAGTCGTTCCAATTTTACGAAAATAAATGGAATTTTTTTCCCCCCATTCATTTAAATTTTGTTGAATTGAAATTGAATTATTTTGTGGTCCTATGAATTTATCCTTATTTTTTTTACCCTTTGAGAGCGAAAAAGTACCCTATGAGCGTGACAGAAAGTACCCTTTGGTCTCTATATTTTATCCCCCTTTTCCCCTTTTCTCATTAAATATACGATATTTGAATCACGCGATATATTTAAAATAAGAGTTTCAAATTTTTGGAATATACAATAAAAAATCAGTCATTTTGATGATTTCCATTCGAAATTTCTTCAATTTGGATGATTTAGAATTAAAAACTTTACATTTGATCTTCAAAATCATCCAAATTCAAGAATGTTTATTTCTTCATTTGTAAAATTTAAGGGTTTTTAATTTTGAAAGTTTACAATTGAAAATTCTGTAAGTTTGATGATTTACATTCGAAATTTCTTCAATTTGGAAGATTTAGAATTAAAAACTTGACTTTTGATCTTCAAAATCATCCAACTTTAAGAATTTCGATTTATCCATCTTTAAAATAAAAGAGTTTTTAATTTTCTAAATCCACAATAAAGAAATTATTCGTAATTTTGATGATTTACATTCGAAATTTCTTCAATTTAGAAGATTTAAAATTGAAAACTTGACTTTGGATCTCCCAAATCATCGAAATTTAAGAATTTTTATTTACTTATCTTTAAAATAGAAGAGTTTTTATTTTTTTTAATTTACAATAAATAATCAGTAATTTTTATGATTTCCATTCGAAATTTCTTCAATTTGAAATTAAAAACTTTACATATGATCTTCAAAATCATCCAAATTTAAGAATTTTTATTTCTTCATTTGTAAAATTTAAGGGTTTTTAATTTTGAAAGTTCACAATCGAAAATTCTGTAATTTTGATGATTTACATTCGAAATTTCTTCAATTTAGAAGATTGGGAATTGAAAACTTGACTTTGGATCTCCCAAATCATCATAGTAATAGTATTTATATGATTTTTGAAATTTTTGATTTTCATTCAAATTCATTTTTGTAGGTAGGAAATACAACTATTTTGTTAAACATTGGTCTACTTGGACAGGAAATTCGACATTGTGGATTGATACAATTCAATTTTTTTGTTAAAGTTAAACAAATTAAATTAATTTTTCAAACTGGAAATTCTACTTTTCCATTTCTGATTGAAAATTGATCTATTTTTTTTGAAATTCAACTATTTGGTCGAACATTTAACTCCTTTGTTAAAAATTCATTTTTTTAAGATTCACCATTTTAGTTTAAAATTCATCACTTTGGTTGAAAATTTAACTATTTTGTTGAAAATTCCTTTTCTGGTTACAAATTAATTTAAAAAAAAATGATAATTCAAGCAATCCAGTTGAACAATCCACAATTTTAGTTACAAATTTATTCATCTCTTCCGCAGTTGAAAATTCAACTATTCCAGTTGAAGATTCACCAATTTAGTTTAAAATTCATCACTTCAGTGGAAAATTTAACTACTTTTATGAAAATTCATTTTTTTGTTGTAAAATTTTGTTTATTTAAAAGTTCACCTAGTTGGTTGGAAATTTATCTCTTTTTATTTAAAAATTCAAGTGTTTCGTTGAAAATTCGTCTTTTTGGTAGAAAATTAATTATTTTGGTTGAAAATTCATTTCTTACGTTAAAAATTTAATTATTTCATTGAAAACTAAATCTGAAACTTTTTTTAGTTCTACTAGACCTACAAATTCTACTATATTTCGTGAAAAATATTTTTTCACTGTAAAAAAAGGGTACCTGAAAAAATTAACTTTTTTGTTCCCGAAAACCTGGAAAAGTCCTTGAAGTCTGTAAAACTCATTTTAAATTCCTAAGCATTTCATCAAATTCTTTTGAATTCTCTTCAAATTTGCCTAAACTCATTTGAAAACTTAATTTAATTAATTTTTTCATATTTTTCAAATTGTTTCCAATTCACTTAATTGCTTTTTTATATTCATCTTGATTTTGTATGAATTTCATCGAATTGTTTTCATTTCCCTCAAATTCCTCTAAATTCATTCAAATTTTACTGAGGTCAGTTGAATTTTTTCGATTTTTTAAATTCTTTCCAATTCATTTGAATTCATTTGAATTGTTTTGTAGTCATTATACACTTTTTTGGTCAGAAATTAGTAGTATTTCAAAGATTTGAAGAAATTTGGAATTATTTTTTAGAATTGGCCCTGAATTCTTAATTCACTTGAATTCTTCTAAATGTAATAAATTCTACTTAATTCAGTGGATTTTTTTGTTTAATTTTTAAAAAAATTTTATTCAATTGATCCTAAATATTAATTGACCACGAATTTTTTATGAATTTCATCGAATTCTTCTCGTTTACGTTAAATTCCTTTAAATTTATTCCAATTTTACAGAAATAAATGGATTTTTATTTATTTTTTTTATTTTTTCCAATTCATTTGAATTTAAGTTGCATTGTTTAGAACATTTTTGTTGCTGTTGAATTTTTTTTTTCCATACTGAAAATTTAACTATTCAATTTTACCTGGAAAAATAAACTTTTTTGTCCTGGAAAACCTGGAAAAGTCCTTGATTTTTTTTAAAGAAACGCTAGACACCCTGTATAAAATCCAAAATAGACACAGGGCCCAAAATTGACATAGGACCCACAATTGATATAGGGACCAAAATTACCACAGGGCTCAAAATAGACATAGGGTCCCAAATTGATGTAGGGCCTAAATTTGGCAAAGGGCTCAAAATAGACATAAGGTACAAAATAGACACAAGGCCCAGAACTGATATAGGGCCCAGAATTAACATAGGGACTACAATTGACATTGGACCCACAATCGACATTGGGTCAACAATAGACACAGGGCCCAAAATTAATATAGGGCCCAAAATAGAAATAGGGCCAAAAACAGACACACAACCCAAAATAAACATAGGGCCCAAAATAAAAATAGGGGCAAAAATAGACACATGGCCCAAAATCAACATAGGGCCCAAAATAGAAATAGGGTCAAAAATAGACACAGGGCCTAAAATTAACATAGGACCCACAATTGACATAGAGTCCACAATTGAAATAGGGCCTACAATTACATAGGACCCCAAATAGACAACTGTCCCAAATTAGACATATCGCTAAAGTTGGACATAGAGCCCAAAATAGACATAAGGTCCAAAATGGATACAGCGTTCAAAACAGACATAGGACTTGAAATGGATGTAGGGCCTTAATTTTGCATAGGGCCCGAAATTGACGTAGAGTCCAAAATAGACGCAAGGCCCAGAATCGACACGGAGCCCATAATTGACATAGGGCCCATATTTAGATAGGGTTTAAATTTGGCATATCCATGTTAAGAACAATGGAAAAAGCAGCATGTAAGGGAGGAGGTGTTAAAAGATCATGAAAAATGTATCACGTATTTTGTGAATTGCCACATAGGGCTCAAAATGAATATAGGGTCCAAATGAGACACAGTGCCCAAAATTGATATAGAGCTCACAATTAACGTAGGGCCCAAAATTGACATAGGACCTAAAATTGAAATACGGTTCAAAATAGACACAGGGCCCAAAATTGACACAGGGCCCACAATTGACATAGGGCCCAAAATTACCATTGAGCTCAAAATAGGCATAAGGTCCCAAATTTATATAGGGCCTACATTTGGCACAGGGCTAGAAAAAGACATGGAGTACAAAATAGAAACAGGGCCCAAAACTGATATAGGACCCACGATTAACATAGTGTCTAAAATTGACATAGGACTCACAATCGACATTTATACTAAAATTAACGAAGGGCCCAAAATAGACTTCGTACAAATTAGACATAGGGTCCAAAGTAATGCTATGGTCCAAAATTTACACAGGGCCCAAAATAGACATAGGACCCAGAATTGATATAGGGCCCGAAATTGATATAGGGCCTAAATTTGACATAGGGGCCAAAAGAGACATATCGCCCAAAAAAGACATAAGGCCCAAATTCGACTAAGGGCCCAAATTTGACATACAGTACAAAATAGACACGGGGCTCACGATTGACATGGGGACTAAAATTAACATAGGGTCCAAAATAGACATTGTCCAGAATAGATATATCGTCCAAATTAGACATAGGGTCTAAGATAGAAATATGCTCAAAAATCGACACAGGTCCCAAAATCGACATAAGGCTCAAAATTTATGTAGGGCCCAAAATTTAAAAAGGACTCAAAATTTATAGAGGGTCTAAATTTGGCATAGGGACCACAAGAGGCGTAAGGTACAAAATAGACACAGGGCCCAAAACTGATATAGGGCCCACAATTAACATAGGGACTACAATTGACATTGGACCCACAATCGACATGAAGACTAAAATTAACATAGGGCCCATAATAGACATAGGGTCAAAAATATACACAGGGCCCAAGATTAACATAGGGCCCAAAATCGGTATAGTATCCAAAATAGATATAGGGCCTAAATTTGGCATAGGGACCAAAAGAGGCATATGGCTAAAAAAACATAAGGCCAAAATTCGGAAAAGGGCAAAAATTTGACATAGAGTACAAAATAGACACAGAGCTCGCAATTGACATAGTGCCCAAAATTCACATAGGGTCCAAAATTTATATTGGGTTTAAAATAGACAGAATGAAAAATAGGCACAGGGCCCAAAAATGGCAAAGGGTCCATAATTTAAATAGCGTTCAAAATAGACATGGGGTTCAAAATAGACATGTAGTCCAAAATTGACATAGGGCCCAGAATAGACGTAGGACCCGAAATTGATACAGTGCCCAAAATTTGAATATGACCTAAATTTGACATAGGGCTCAAAATAGATATGGGACCCAAAATTCATATAGATCCCAAATTTGGAATAGGGCACAAAAATATAGTCCCAAATAGAAATAGGGTCCAAAATAGACATAGGACCCAAAATTCATATAGGTCCTTATATTTGACATGGGGCCAAAAAAGACATAGGCCCAAAAAGACATAGACCCAAAAAGACATAGGGTCCAACATTGACATAGGAACCAAAATAGACGTAGAACCCGAAATTGATAGAGGCCCAAAATTTAAATAGGACCTAAATTTGATATAGGGCCCAAAATAGACATAGGGCTCAAAATCCATATAGATCCTAAATTTGAAATAGGGCCTAAAAATACAGGCCCTAAAAAGACATATGGCCCAAAATGGGTATAGGACCCAAAATTCATATAGGTCCTAAATTTGACATAGGGTCAAAAGAGACATAGGCCCAAAAAGACATATGCTCATAAAAGTTATAGGTTCCAAAATGGATAAAAGGGCCCAAAATAGACGTAGGACCGGAAATTTATATTA
Source organism: Andricus grossulariae (assembly GCA_011634705.1). Lineage (NCBI taxonomy): Eukaryota > Metazoa > Arthropoda > Insecta > Hymenoptera > Cynipidae > Andricus > Andricus grossulariae. Next base: position 94,419,026 of record JAABKJ010007545.1, read on the forward strand.
GGCCTAAAATTTAAATAAGACCTAAATTTGGTATAGGGCTCAAAATAGATATAAGGCTCAAAATCCATAAAGATCCTAAATTTGGAATAGGTCCCAAAAAGACAGGCCGAAAAAATAAATAGGACCCAAAATAGACATAGGACCCAAAATTCATATAGGCCCTAAATTTGACACATGGCAAAAAGACCTAGGCTCAGAAAGACATGGGCTCAAAATAGACATGGAGCCCAAAATAGACATAGGACCCAAAATTCATATAGGTCCTGAATTTGACATAGGATCAAAAAGGATATAGGCCCAAAAAAGACAGGCTCAAAAAGGACATAGGGTTCAAAATTGACAAAGGGCCCAAAATAGACGTAGGACCGGAAATTTATATGAGGGCCAAAATTTAAATAGGACCTAAATTTGGTATAGGGCCCAAAATAGATATGGGGCTCAAAATCCACATAGATCCTAAATTTGTAATAGGGCCCAAAAAGACAGGCTGGAAAAAGACATAGGACCAAAAATAGACATAGGACGCAAAATTCATATAGGTCCTACATTTGACACGGACAGAAAGACATAGCCCCAAAAAGACATAGGCTCAAAATAGACATGGATCCCAAAATAGACATAGGTCCCAAAATTCATATAGGTCCTGAATTTGACATACGATCAAAAAAGACATAGGCCCAAAAAGACATAGGCTCAAAAAGGACATAGGGTCCAATATCGACAAAGGGCCCAAAATAGAAGTAGGACCGGAAATTTATATAGTGTCCAAAATTTAAATAGGACCTAAATTTGTTTTAGGGCCCAAAATAGACATAGGACTCAAAATCCATAAAGATCCTAAATTTGGAATAGGGCCCGAAAAGACAGGCCCAAAAAAGACATAGGGCCCAAAATCCATATAGGTCCTAAATTTAGCATAAGGCCAAAAAAGACATAGACCCAAAAAGACATATACCAAACAAAGACATAGGGCCCAAAATATAAGCACCTAAAGCAAATTTTTTGTTTAATTATTTTAATGATTGTTTGCAGGTAATGGTAACTGTTGTGCAAAGGACTCAGGTTTCCAGATTAAATGCAAAGGTAAGCCAATTTTCCAACTGTTAATGATAAATTAATTTTTTGATAACACTCTTTCGATCATGTTTATAAAATTTTATAGGAGCAACTGGTACCTGCTGTGAAATTGATTGCGGATGTTGCACCGTTTCTGTAGAAAAGTGCGAGGATGATAACGGCTCTTGCTGCAAAATTACATGTTGTGCAGGTATGAATTACTCTGTCTTGTTTTTTCATTGTTTCAAAAAATACAAGAACGCTTGTTTTATATGGAAAAATTAAATTTTTAGATAAAGCTGAAGATAAGAAAGTATGTGTACTTCGCTGCGGAAATTCAGGTATTTCTAAATATATTTTAATTCAATGATTCCCAATATATAGATTCGAGCTGGAAAAAATTGTTTAATTCATCTGTTCTCTGATTTTTTTGCAGGTGGAAGTTCTGCGGGAAATTACTGCCTGATCAATTGTGGCGGTAAGAATAGACTTTATAAAAAATTAAGTTTTGTTTGGATTTCAGTTTTTTCGTTTCTAATGGAAATTTCATTTTTCAATTGGAAATTATTTTTTTTTTAATTAAAAAAAAGTTTCTGTATGAGATTAAATCATTTGTTATAAACATTTAAAGTATGCAGTTGCCAGAAAAAGATTCGGTAGATTTAGTAACGATTGTCTTTGAAAAATTTCAAAAGTATAAGTATTTTTGAAATTTTATAATCATTTTACAATTCTTATTATATTTATATTTTATAATTTATAATTCATTTTATAATTTTTTTTTTGTTTCAGACAAGAAATGCTGCGTTATCAAGTGTTAAAAGTGACCGATGAGCCGGAACAATGATAAATGAATTATGATTTTTTTTATCATAGCTTTCATGTATTTTTTCTTTAATTTTGAAATAATAAAAATTGATGAGCTCAAAGCTAAATTTCAATAATTTTATTGCTCGAAAATGCATTGGAAATTTTTTTTTCTCGAATTTCCATGGATTTCCCCCCAAAGTTCCAATCCACAAAAAAATAAAATAAATAAATATAGATAATTAAATGAATAATTGAATAATACAAATACAAAATATTTTGTATAAAAAATTAATACTTAGAAGTTTCGAAAACTCCATAAAGTTTAACACGTATTGCCGATAAGAAAATAGACGTTTTTGTAAATTTTATTCAGAATCTTGAATTCAGGTGAATGAAATTGAAACTCGAAATTTCTCTTCACAATTATCTATAGAATACAAATATTTAAAAAAAATATCATCCCGATAAGTTTGTTTTATAGGATCCCAAAAACCCCCATAAATGAAAAATTGGAATTTGCGAGTTTTTGGCGCTAATTATGATTTTTTTGCATTTTTTTTTAATACAAATCTTTTATAATATATGAAGTATTACCTTATATTTATTAATATATGTTCAAATAAATTGTTTAAACTATTTATTATTGTTTATAGCATTGTTCTCTTAGAATAGAGTTAGAAAGTTTTTTCCGAATTTTTCAACTTTTCAGTTAGAGCGAGGAAATAATCAATTAAATATAAAATAAATAATTGTTTAAACCATTTATTATTATTTATAATAATATTCTCTTGGAATAATGCTAAAATGTGACATTTCTTATAAAATTTTCCACTTTTTGTGCACTTTGCACTTAGAGTGAGGTAAAAATTAACGCAATTTAACAAACCTGATTGTTTAAACAAATTATTATTTTTTATAATGATCTTCTATATTATTACGAGATAGTTGCGGTTTTTCTAAAATTTTCCATATTTTGTCAACTTTTCACTCAGAGTGAGGTAATAATTAATTAAAGTTATCAAACATAATTGTTTGAACAATTTATTATTATTTTTAAAAATATTCTCTTAGAATAATGCTACAATGTTACGGTTTTCCAGAAAATTTTAACTTCAATTTGGCTTTTCAGTTATGAACAAATAATGAATAAACAATAAAGAGAATAATTTTCTAAACAATCTCTTGTTTTCTAAATAAATTTTTCTGAAATAAATCAAATATTTGAAATATTCTTCAAATGTTCTATAAAGATCATATTAATTGTAAATTTTTCTTGAAGTAGTTAATAAGAGCCTTTTTGTTTAAATTAATATTAATATTTATTATTTGTTACTAACTAAAAATTCAAAGAAAAGCTGAAAATTTCATGAAAACCCGCATCACTCTGAGCGAAGATAGTTATAAACAATAACGAATTGTTTAAAAAGTTATGTTTGTTAACTTGCATTAATTATCATCTCTCTAAGGAAAAGTGGATAAAAAGGTAAAATGTAAATTTATATAGGAGAAGATAGTTATTAACAATAATATGTTTAAAAAATTATTTTCTAACATCAATCAAAAAGAATATTATTAAAAATACTAATAAATTGTTGAAGAAATAATATAATTACCGGCTCAAGTCTTCACCAACTCAGGTCTTTACCAAATCAAGTATTTACCAAATTAAGTCTTTACCAACTCAAGTTTTTACCAACTCAGGTCTTCACCAAATCAAGTCTTTACTAAATCAGGTATTTACTAGCTCATGTCTTCATTAAATAATGTTTTTAACAAATCAAGTCTTCACCAACTCAAGTCTTTACCAACTCAGGCCTTCACAAAAAAAAATATTTCAAAATCAAGTCTTCACCAAATCAGGTCTTTGACAGCTAAAGTCTTCACCAAATCAAGTAGTTACCATATTAAGTCCTTACCAACTCAAGTCTTCACCAACTCAGGTCTTCATTAAATCAAGTTTTAACCAGCTTAGGTCTTTACTAACTGAGGTCTTCACCAAATCAAGTATATATAAAATGAAGTCTTAAGCAACTCAGGTCTTCACCAAATCAA
>JAABKJ010007545.1:95069481-95438237 GCA_011634705.1 Andricus grossulariae
AATCACAATTTACAACTCACTCTTGAGAAGGAGTCAGACAATGGAATTAGCTTCCTTGATGTTCTCATAAAAAGGGAAGGTGATCACCCAAAGACAGACTGGTACCAAAACCCAACAGTTTCAGGCCAATACCTCAATTATTTTTCACACCATCCACATCAGTATAAAGTTAACGTTATCAACAATTCCGTTGATCGAGCAATAACCTTATCTAACAAAGACTTCCACAAAAAAAATCTCAAAAAAATCAAAACCATCCTAATAAATAATAATTATCCTCTTCCCTATATCAACACAGTCGTCAAACAGAGATTGCACAATATACAGCAAAAAAAATACAGACACAGTGCAACAGACATAACTTGTCACAGTTGACACAGGCCGTACGCACACACACAACGATGCGCCCTCCCAAAGCATAGCAGGGCAACACGATAATATAGTCCCTAAAAGAAATCGCTACATTTCTCTACCTTATGTGCATGGACTATCTGAAAATATGTCTAGCATTCTCAAACCCTTTCACATAAAACCTGCATTTCGTAAAATCAACGATCTGACACCAATTTTTAAGTCAAAAAAAATCCTATTCCAAAGGAAAAAATTTCCAATGTAGTCTACAATACTGCATGTACTATCTGTGAAGCAGTATACATTGGTACGACAAAACGACCTCTCTATGTACTGGTCAAAGAGCACACAAAAGACGTGTATGGACCACCAAACAAATAGACGGCAATGCCTAAACATGCATGGTTTGAAGATCATCGGTTTGATTTTGTCGAAACAAAAATTTTGGAAAAAATTGAACACTATAAAAAACGAATGTTTTTGGAAATGGGTCATATAGTCAGCAATCCTTTTGCAGTAGAACAAAGAGCTGATACCGAAAAACTTCCCACATTCTACTTCCATTTCTTAAAAATAGCAAAATTTAAAATTTTTTGAGTTAGAATCAAATCAGAATAGCGTAAAAAGTGTTTTATCTTACTTAACATGAATTCATTTGATACGGTTCGAAAAGGACAAAAACTGATAACCGACAAGCTTTCTCAATTACACTTAATATTCAACAAAAAAGGTACAAATCAATAATTGAATGTAAATATCGAATATAAATCAATTGTTCATTCCAATTTGGAATAGAAAGTTGAAATATTCAGAAATAAGACTGATCACTTACTAAAAGAATAAGGAAAATACTACACTTGAGGAAAATCGTTCCACAAGTGGTTTCTTTCAAATTTTATTGCTGTCCCTTCCTGTTTTAAGAAAACCCCTCACCCTGCCCTCGTCGAAAGGACTGGCTTTTATAGCTGTAACACAAACTCTGATATAACAAATTTTCCTTCCGCGATCTACAATGCTTAAATTTGAAAGCATAATCAAATAATTATTCAACTACAATGTTTCTTTGGATTTATTTGTCACAACATTGTGATTGTGGAAATGATTCTACTGGCACAGAAATCATTTTCAACGGCAACAGAAAACTCAGTACGTTTCAAATTTAAAAAATTAGAAAATTTGTGTGAAAAATTAAAATTGAAAAATGATCAAAAACATACAACATTTTTGAAGTAAGATTTTAATGCATTAAACCAAGGGAAAGAAATTGTTTAAATGCAATTTTTCTTGACAATTGGTATTCTTTCTACTTCTACTTCGTATTGATACTACATACTGTTATCATAGATGACTTTAAGAACTTTTTACTGTTTAAAATGTAGTTGATTTGGATTGAAGTCCCCTTAATTTCGGGGCTTCAAAAAAAAGCTGTATTCATGTTTTTATAAACAAATATTTTTGGTCTATAGAATTGTACAATTATATACATATATATATCTAATTTTAATTTAGGTATGCTTGAAAAAGACACACAGCAGTGTTGAAACGTACGTATCAAGAATTATTTATTAAAACAAAATGTCAGATTAGTGGATGTTTTATTAAAAATAGACCGTAAGACCTAAGGAAAATTATTCGAATATATTAATATTGACGGTCTAAGGAATGGATTAGATTTTCTCTACAAATCTGTTATTGAACCTTGTTATAAATTCTTATTTTTTCATTGAATTCAACTGGTTGATAATTTTCTTAAAATAAGTTTTCTTGAATGAAAAATTATTAATCAAAATTCGTGTATTTTGTGGGAAATTCAACGAATTTGTTAAAAATTCTTCTTTTCCTTTTTAAAACTCCACTTCTCTAAAACGTTTTTTTTTAGCTTGAAAAGTTAACTATTTTGTGAATATTTGTAAATTGGGGTAGAAAAATATTCTTTCTTGTTGGAAATTCATTGATTTGTTTGAGAATTAAACTCGCTTGTAAAAATTCGTCTTTTTAATTGAATTCAACTATTTGATAATTTTTTTTTCAATTAGTTTTCTGGAATGAAAAATTAATTGTTCCATTTTAATAAAAATTTGTTGTTAAAAATCCTTCTTTTCTATTTCAAATATCAACTTCTCTAAAACATTAGTTTTTTTTAGCTTGAAAACTGAACTATTTTGTGAAAATTTGTCTATTAGGGTAGAAAATTATTCTTTCTCGTTTAAAATTCATTGATTTATATCAGAAGGAAACTACCTTATTTCAAATTTATATTTTTTCATTGAATTTAACTGGTTGATAATTTTTTTTTTTTTTTGTTTTCTCAAATTAAAATTTAATTGTTCCATATTTGGTTGAAAACATATCTTTTTTAGTTGAAAATTCAACTATTTGGTTGAAAATTCATGTATTTTGTCGTTAATTTAACGAATTCGTTGAAAATTCTTCTTTTCCATTTTAAAAGTCCACTTCTCTGAAACATTTGTTATTTTTTTAGTTGGAAAACTTAACTATTTCGTGAAAATTTGTCTATTGGGGTAGATATTAATTTTTTCTTGTTGAAAAGTCATTGATTTGGTTGAGAATTAAACTAGCTTGTTAAAAATTAGTTTTTTCTATTGAATTCAACTGGTTAACAATTTTTTTTATTAGTTTTCTTAAATGAAAGATTAATAATTCCATTTTTGGTTGAAAACATATCTTTTTTAGTTGAAAATTCCACTATTTGGTTGAAAATTCAACTATTTGGTTGAAAATTCATGTATTTTGTCGTTAATTTAACGAATTCGTTAAAAATTCTTCTTTTCCATTTTAAAAGTCCACTTCTCTAGAACATTTTTCATTTTTACAGCTTCAGAACTTGACTATTTTGTGAAAATTTGTCCATTGGGGTGGAAAATTTGTTTTTTTCGTTGAAAATTAATTGATTTGGTTGAGAATTGAACTAGCTTCTTAAAAATACGTTTTTTTTCATTGAATCCAACTTATCAATAATTTTTTTAATAGTTTTCTTAAATTAAAATTCAATTGTTCCATTTTTGGTTAAAAACATATCTTTCTTAGTTGAAAATTCCACTATTTGGTTGAAATGTCATGTATTTTGTGGGGAGTTCAACGAATTTGTTAAAAATGCTTTTTTTTCGTTAAGTTCTACTGGTTTTTAATTATTTTATTATTGTTAAAAATTATCATTTTTTTGAAAATTTGATTGTACCATTTCTTGTAGAAAATTCATTGATTTGGTTGAGAATTAAACTAGCTTGTTAAAAATTAGTTTTTTTTTCATTGAATTCAAGTGGCCGATCATTTTTGTTTTATATTTACACAAATGAAAAATTAATTGTTTCATTTTTGGTTGAAAAGATATTTTTCACTTAAAAATTTAACCATTTGGTTGAAAATTAATATATTTTGTGGGGAATTCAACGAATTTGTTAGAAATTCTTCTTTTTTTTAATGCAACGGGTTGGTAATTTGTTTTTCATTGTTAAAAATTAGTTTTTATTCAATGAAAATTTAATGGTACCATTTTTGGTTAAAAATTACCCTTTTGCTTGAAAGTTCAACTATTTTGTCGAAATATCGAACTTCCATGATGGAAAATTAAATTTCTTTTTGAAAGTTCTTCTTTTCCGCTTTAAAACTCAACTTCTGTAAGACATTTATTTTTTTTAGCTTGAAAACTTAACTATTTTCTGGGAAATTGTCCATTGAGGTACAAAATTATTCTTCCATGTTAAAAATTAATTGATTTGGTGAGAAATAAACCACCTTGCTATAAATTCGTCTATTTTTATTAAATTTAATTGATTAAAAATGCATTTCTCTGTTGATTTTTTCAACTCAAATTTCAACGATTCAATTTTCAGTTGAAAATTCAACTATTTCGTATTAAATTGACCTTTTTGATCAAATTTGTTGTTTAGAATTCTTCTTTTTCTTTCTAAAAGTACCTAATTTCTAAAAAAATGCGACTTTTTAGCTTAAAAACTTAACCATTTAGTTGAAAATGTGCCTAATTGTGTATAAAATCAATCCTGTTTTTTGAAAGCACATCAATTAGGTTTGAGGAATCAACCAACTTGTTAAAAATTCTTTTCTTGTTGTTGAATTTAACAAGAAAATGATTCGTTCTTTTTGTTGTATGAAAGCCGACGTAGCGCACGTAGCGTGCTATTTTTGTAATGACTACATAAGTTTAAAAACCTGATGAGAATTAAAAGAAGCCACCAGAAACACCTAAATTAGAGTATCTCTTTTCTTATTTCCCATCCGGATATCATGTCAATGAATGTTCCGAGAATAGAGAAAGAGTAATGTTTTCTTCATTATAAGCACAAGTGACGTGTATAATCGGAAAATCCATTTCATTCTTTTTTAAGCCAACTCCGGAGAAAGATCTATGTGAAAATTCCATACTTGGCGGCATTCCACGGGACGCGAGGAACATCTTTTATACAATTATAGTTTTTGCGCGATGCGATCTCGCCGGAAATATGAATGTGAGGAGGTGAAGGAGGTGAAGGAGGAGGATGAGGAAAGATAGAGAGAAAGGAAGGATAGTGAGAAATGAAGGATATAGAGAAAGGATGAATAGAGAGAAGGGAAGAGAGAAACAAGGATAGAGAGAAGAGAAGAGAGAAACAAGGATAAAGAGAAGGAAAGAGAGAAACAAGGATAGAGAGAAGGGAAGAAAGAGTGTGAGTGGTTAGAGGGAGGAAGAGTGATTGATCGAAAGGGGAGTGGTCGGAGAAGGAAACGAGGTAGAAGGGGTGGAAAAGGGGGAAGAGGATAATAGCCCTGGATAGAATTGTTCCAGAAGCAAAAAACCAATCCATCCCTGAGTGTTATCGGATGGTGGAGACACTCATGGAACGAGTGCCACTGAAAATACCGAGATCGCTTTTCCCTCGGACAATCCTGGCTTCGTTGACCATAACTGAATCGAATCGTGGTATCTCTTTGCTCATAGATTAGTTTTTAAATGATAATTAAACACGTCCGATGATCGCTCCGCTTCTCTTCCCTCTTGTCTGAAAATAAAATATAACTGAAGAAACGATACGAAAAAAGGATAAGCCACGAGTAGAAAATAAATGAAGTACGAAAGCAGGAAATTGAAAGCTAGTTTTCAATTACTCGGGCAGAGAAAATCTAGACCTTGTGTTTGGTTTCGATGATTGATTTTGAAAGTTGGGTATTGAGAAGCTTCAATTTGGATGTACAATTACTAAAAACGTGATTTCTTTTAAAAAGAACGTGTGATATTAAAATCAATTTTGAAATACAGGAGATTGATACTGGTCTCGAATTTCATCTAAAATAATTCAGTTTTGCAAGATTGAATTTCAAGAGAAAATCCAGCAATCATTGTTGAAAACCTGATTGGTTTATCATTACTTGAAATTCTAAGGACGTCGTTTCAAATTAAAACTAATCATTTTTGATAAAAAAAGCTTTTAAGCTCACCAAAAAAATATATTACAACACTGTTTTCTGAAATTATATTTTGTCTTATTACCACTTCTTACTCATTTTTGAAAAATGGTTAAATGTAATAATTGAAAGCCAATATTTTTAGGCAAAAAATTTTTTAAAATTCTTCTGTTTCCAATTTTGAAAGTACATTTTTCTGTAGCTGAAATATATAATACATGTTTTTTTAAAGAAAATATATTTCTTCAAATAATTATATTTGATGATTATTTACTTATTTTTATAACTAAAAATAGTCAAGTTGTGGAGAAAGTTTTCCTTTAAAAAAAGCCATGATTTATCAAATTTTTACTATTTTTGTAAAATTGGTAAGAAGCGACAGTGAGAAATATTCAATTACAAAAGCTATAATTAAAATCATATTTCTTGTAAGTTTTAAAGTTTTCTTTATAAAAAAAAGGTCTTTTTCTTTCATAAGACATGACTAATACATATTTTACGACAGGTATTTTCGCTGGAAATGAGTATTGAAAAAAAATTAACATAAGATTATAAAGTTTTGAAAGGAGTTACAATTTCTAAAATTTTTAGATTGTGTTAATTTTTTTTAGCGGAAATTTTCATTTTTAAACAAAAATCTTTAGGCTTCCCAATTTTCATAGGTCATTTCATTACAAAATTATAAGATTTCAAAGACATCATTTTTTTAAACAAATTATGTTTTACGGGTTTGTTTGAGTATTTTAACAGAATATGACATTATTTAAGAAGAATCATTATATTTTGAAGGTTTGTAATTTTTTTAAATAAAATATTACGTCAGCATTTTGCACAAAAAATTGGTATTTGCAAACAAAAATCATTATTATTCGAACAAGATTTTTAATTTTCGAACAGCTTCAGATTATGTTAAGGTTTTTCATACGAAATTGGTTATTTTAAACAAAAATATAAAATAAATCAATCTTTTCTCTGAAAGAAATTCAAGTCATCAAAAATTATTTGTAGAAAATTTTTTTGTTTAGATTGAACTTTTTTCTTTTATTACTTCTTGTCAAATTTTTAATAACCGTGGAATTTCATTAAATCATAGTTTATTTTCTCTAGATAAAGATTCTCTGCAATTTTGCTGTATTCAATTCTCTTAAATGATTAAATTAGTGTCGAATATAACTATTTGCTTAATATTGCTTCCTTCATAAAATTATTTGTTGATGATTTTAGGCATTAAAAAATTATTTTTCAAAAACTGAGTGCAGAAAAATTGCAGAGAACATTTTTCTGGAGAAAAGAGGCTTTTGTTAAATGAAATCGAATCACTTTTTTCAAAATTTGATAAGAAGCGATCAGAAAAGGAATTTCAGTCAAAAATAAATGTTATTCGATAAACAATTTTTCTATGTTTCAAATTTGTTCATAAAAAATTATCTTTTTGATCTTCAAAAATACCATCGAAGTTTCACAATTTTGGAACAATGTATGGTCGCGAAAACTGTTTCCACCAAAAAATGGTTATTTCAACAAAACAACAATTTCTAAGAAGATTTACAATTGGAATCACTTTTGAATACTACTTTAGTGTTTTTCATCAAAAATTGGTATTTCTAATTTCAAAAAATCATAATGTTTTTCAGATTCTTATTGTTTTTCATATTATCATTCAGTTTCATTAAATTGGTAATTTTCATCGTTATTGGCGTTTTATAACATAAATTGATAATTTTAATAAAAAAATTATTGGATTTCAAAGAATAATCACGTATTTTACAGGAAATCAGTCTAGATTCTAATCATGAGGAAAATCCGTTATTCCAAAAAAAAGCATCAGGTTCAAAAGAAGATTTGAAATATTAAATAATTTTTTGTTATGTTATTTGAACAACAATATAGTATCTAAGCGCTATGCACCGGAAATCGTTTATTTTATATAAAAATAATTTGACACAAAAGAAAATGCTTTTCTTTTCTAACATTTTATATAATAGATACAGTAAAATTCTAGTGACTGTAACAAATTTCTGTCACACTAAAAATGACTGAGAATGGTTTCTGAGATTCAAGTGGCAAATAATTGTGACATATTTTATCAATTAAAAAAGAATTTAACTTATGTTATAATTCTTGTAAATTCTAAACATTATTACTTATTTTGTGTGACAATGATAGGTCACTGACATGAAAGCAATTCGTATGGCAAGAAAATTATGGTAGGCATCACGGAAAATGATTTTATCTTAATTTGATTCAGAATACTTCCGTCAAAAGTGAAAAGACCACACTCGATAGAGAATTGAATATTCATAATGTGCTTTCCTTCATACGGACAGGATTATATAAGATGTCAAACTTTCATATACTAATATTTTTTTGTTTGGCACATAAAATTTATCGATGCATATGCCAATTATCTGTCAAACTGGGTGGTCGAAAGGGAGTAAAGAGACAAAAGCACGCTATAAGTGAGCGGAAACATACGGGCTTTAATTTGGACAAAGTGAATGAATGAAAATGAAGATCATTATTATTAATTAGTCAAACAATTATTTGTACAACAAATGAAATGAAATATGGTGGCGAAATAGCCGGAACAAAATAAAATTTTATTGCTTAATTCTACTACTTCTACTATCTACTAGAAAAGGGACTTATAGGCGGTACGTTGATGATACCATTCTTATCATTTCAATATACCAAATTAAAGAAATAATTCATGATTTTAATTCGTACCATTCTAGACTCCAATTCACTCATGAAATTGAAAATAAATATTCCATTAGTTTCGTATATATTGAGATTATTCGAACAATGGCAATCATATTAAAACCAATTGGTTTCGTAAGAACACTTACTCAGATAGACTATTTAATTTAGATTCTAATCATCCTACACAATACAAGATTTCAATTAATTAAAAAACATAGTGAAATTAGCATTACTACTTTTCGAAAAAACTTTTCACGATGATAATCTAGATGTAGTTGAAAATACACTATATAACAATAAATAATCATTTAAATGATTTTACTAAACAATATTTAAAATATGACAAGAGGAAATACACAAGAAACAAGAGACAAAAAAGTAAACGATTTCAGTTAAATTCCATGCAGACATTTTAGAAAATATTCAACATCTACTGAAAAGATTCTATATTACAATTTTTTACGAAGTAGATCCCAAACTTGATAAATTCATCAAAATTGGCTGACATTTAATATAATTTCATAATGGGGATTTAGCTCATATTGATTTTAATCATATTTAAATATTACATTAAAATCCAAATTACCATAACTGATCTTTTGCTGAGATCATATGTATTAAAAAAAAAGGAAACAATAGTTTTAATAAAATTCAGGATTTGGAACACTATAATGCAGCATACTATCTTCTATACCATATATAATCATAACAAAAATTGGCTGAAAATTATTATTCTAAGAACATTTATTTCTTCCATGTGTAAAAAATACCATGTATAACTCTGCGATGAAAACTAATACTAGCTGTTCTCATTATATATACCTCAACAGTATGATTGTGTTCATCTCCTTGTCTTTACGGTGTAAAATAAATATCTGTGTTGGAAAGTGCTGAGCTCATGTCACTAGGTACTTGCACTCAGACAATTTTGATTATACATCTAAAATCAAAATATTTGCAAAGTAACAGTTTAAATATATCAACAACATATTTGCATACATAAAAAAATTTACTATATAAAACACACTAGTAACTTCAATATCGAAACAACATTTTTGGAAACCATTCTGACTTTAAGAATGAGGTAAGCATTCTGTTCAATAAAAACCAAATATTAAAATTCACAAATGTAACTATTTTGATTGACAAAAATTTATATCCCAATCTAGCTACCAACACAATGTTCTTAACCAACAACTAGGTAAGCAAATCGTCCTCACTCTTCTACGTAACTCCAAATGTGGCTGATGTTCGCGAAACAACCACATATTATTGTTAATCATAACTATTATATATGATGCAATATGATACAAAATAATACAATATAATGCCATATCATATACTATGATAATATATGATACAGTATCATACAATATAATGCAATACGGTGCAATATGATACAATATGGTGCAATATGTTACAGTATAATAAACAATGACATTATATGGCACTATATGATACGATATAAATCAATCTGTTGATATATGATACAGTATGATACAATATCACATGATATGATACAATACAATAAACATGATACAACATGGCACATTATAATACAGTATTGTACAATATGATACACTATCACACTATATAATATAGTATGATACAATATGATGTAATATGATACAAGAGTTCCAAGCAAAACCACTTCAATTTACATCATACAAAGTTATTACTTCTGCCTGGCGTCTCGCGACGGCTCACGTGTTTCTTCTTCCGTTAAAATCGGTACTTTTTTGTAAAAAAAAGTGTACAAAATTTAACAAAAAAATACAGTTAAATACAAATAGCTCATTTTTTCTTGTATTTTATTGTAGAAAAGTAAAAAAATTACCAATTAGGTATAAGTTTCTACAACTCAAACATTTGTATAACTTTTTATTGATATTTTTTTACTTTGTTGTGGAAATCTAGAAGGTATTACACAAAGCTAAAGAGCTTTACATTTTTTTTTTTAATTTGGGTATTTAACGTCATAAAAAAATTCTTAATTTTGCGTACATTACTGTAGAAAATTACAAACATATATAAATTTTTACAAAGAATACTTTTAGAATCCGCTGTAGTTCGATTATTGAAAATTGAACAATAATTGATTTTATAGGACGATTCTAGATCTGTTCAAAATAAGCAAGTTACAGATTTTAACGTTGAAAATTGAAAGTTTTCAATTTGAAAGCCTCAGTATTTAAACAAATGTGAACATTCGATTAAAACTTTATAAAATATTCTGAGTTTTAAAATCATTTCAAATTAATAGATTCATAATTTAACGCTCTTATTTAATTCAGAATCCTATTAAAATATTGTTTTAAACTGAAATATTCCATTTTAAACCATTTAATTTGCAATTTTTTAATCAAGGATGATATTTTTCTGAGTATTTAGTAATAATTTACTCTTAATTTAAGATAAGCAACCATCAATCAAATATTAAAAACAATTCTAATTGTTCTAATTGTTCTATTTAACAAATTTTTAATGAATGTGTGTGAAATTTTCGAATTTTAAAGCCGAAATAACAATTGAACAATCATCCATTTGAAAAAAATTTGAGTTAGTTTAAAAGATATTTGCAAGTTTTGGGGAAATCCAAACTTAATTTAAAACTAGAAAAGATTTCGAAAAATAAAAAACTAAATTTAGACTTTTGAAGGTTTTGAAATTAAATTTTGAAGCTTTTGAAGAATCTATATAGGTTATAAAAAAATACAATTCTTGGGTTTTCTGGGAAAATTTTAAATGATTTTTTATTTGAAAAAAAAATTAATTTTAAGAGAGTATTCAAAAAGATTTGAAACAAATTATAGCTAATAATAAATAACAATTGGACAATTATCAATGTGGAAAATTTTCAAGAAATTTAAAAAAAAAATTCAAATTTTTGAAAAAATTCCAAAATAATTTAAAAAGTGAAAAGATTTCAAATCATTTAAAACACAATATAAATTTTTGAAGATTACAAACACAAAATTTATAAGCTTTTCAAAAATTTTAAAAGGTCTTAAATGAATAACAAAATTGTAGTAAAATTTCTAGAAAAACTAACAATAATTTTTTAGTCAAAAATGCAATTTTGATAGAATATTTAATAAGATTTCCAAAATGTTCAAGAAAGAATCTGGATGGTTTCAAGGTTGATTCTTACTTTTGCAAGATTTTCAAAAAATTGTAGGAAAAATTCGAGTTCCAAGATAATAAAATTATTATTAGATTCTTGAAAAGTTTTTAAATGAGTTTTTTTCACATTTTTAAGAGAATATTCAAAAAGATTTCAAAATAAATTTCAAAATAAATTAAATTTTTTAATTTCAATTATCGTTTTATAATTGAATAATTAATAAAAATGAATGAAAAAAATAAAAATAAATATTTAAATTATTTTTTTGTTGTTGAAAAATTAATTTTATGAGCATATTTAAGAAGATTTGAAACAAATTTTTTTGATTGATGAATGACAATTGGACAATTATCAATTTGCAAAATAATCGAGTAAGTTTAAAATATATTTGGAAGTTTTGAAATTATGTCAAAATAATTTGAAATGTGAAAAGATTTCAAACCATTTAAAACACGATACAGTTTTTGGAAGATTTCGAACACAAAATTTAATAGATTTTCAAGTAACTGGAAAGGTTTTCAATGAATAGAAAATTTGTATAAAAATTTATAGAAAAACTAACAATAATTTGTTTTATAATTGATTTTCAAAGAATATTTATTAAGACTTTCAAAAAGGAATCTACATGCTTTTAAGGTAGCTTTTTTACTTTTGCCGGATTTTCATAAAATTAGAAAAATTCGAGTTTCAAGATAATAAAATTATTATTAGATTCCTGGGATATTTTAAAATGATGTTGTTTAAAGAGATTTTTACGAGAATATTTGAAAAGATTTCTAAACTAATTTTGATGTATAAATTGATGTTTATAGCTCAAAATTGCTTAAAATGATATAATTTTGAATAATTATAAATTTTTTGATTTATTCTTCAATATATAGCATCAAAAATAATGGCGTATATTTCTATTTTTTTTTAATCTTTGAACTGTACATTATATAAAAGTTAAAATTTCAAATTGTTCAGCTTAACGGCTTTTAATTAAAGAATTTCCAATTAAAAAGTGGTTAAAGCTACCATTTTATACGCGTGAATTATTGAGCATTTAAATTTACTCTTTTCACGCTTTAATTTTAAAAGTTTAGAATTCAAAAGTATTTATTTCATTTTGAGTGCCTTAACTTGTGATTATGTTTTTATAGCTTCAAGTGAAAACTTTGTAAATCTTTAAGAGTTCCAACCTTTCAATTTCAATGATTATGATCAATTTTTTCTTAATTGTTCAATTTTTGGCTGCAGTCAAAAAGTTTTTCTTTTTCAACCTATTGAGAACATTGTAATGACATAATTTCAGATAAAGTATATGGTATTTGAAGAAAAACTTCAAACGCAAGGTTTTTTTGTTTAATAACGATTATTCATTATTGTCTTTTCATATTTTAACATTCCTTTAAAGTATAAACAATGAAGCTTTTTTTGTAATAGAGATCATGTAGACATCTTAATGTAAAGTTAGCTAATTGCTATATTCTCAATATTTGACATCCTATGTCGAAAGAGAACAACTTTTTGGCTACAAAAAAAGTGTTGTCATTATGGAAAATGGATTCGAGGAACTTTTTGGGTATATAGGTAATAATTAGAAAATAATACAATATTTTCAAATCTAATTGTGATAAAGTATATAAAGTGACAGTATTTGTTTGTAATTCTCGTGAATTATTTGAGAAATTTGCATTTGAGATGCCATTGTATGGACGATAGCCTAATATTCGTCGGAACTTTTCCTACGAATTCAAAACTCCAGTGTTTTGTATTACAGTTTGTAAGGTAATTTAGGCTCTTATAGCTTTTGAAACAACATTTTTTTAAAGATTTTTATTTATTCCAACACTTCTACGTGTTGACTAAATTTCTTAAAAAATTAAGATAGACTAATTCTTATCCGTAGCGGAACGATAAACTAATGCTTACTCGTAACGGAATGATAGTCGCTTCCTTAATAGTAACGGAACAATATCCCAATATTCATAGAACCCATAGATTCATTATATTTATTTCTAAAATTTCTCTACAAATAGTTTCAGTTTTCTATACATTTTTGTAAATAATTTTTCTACCAGGGATGTTCCCCTCGGAAAATAGGAAGTCTTTTACACTGTAAAAAAAATTATTATTTCAAGACTAACTTTGGTTATTGAAAGAGGCCTCAAACAATATAGTCTCGGGTGGCTCTATTCTAATGCCTCTTCATTTTTATGCCACTAAACGAAGTTTCAGTACAACTTTTTTGGATCAAGGCAGTACTGAGGTGAGAATCAAATTTCCATGACGTAACGTAGCACATGGGAACGTTAAAAGTGCATGAACTGTCACTGAAATATAGAATCTGGGTTATGAACAATGTTAGAAGTTTATAAATCCTGTTTTAATATAATATGTTGATTAGCACTGAGAATTTATGGTCAGTTAAGAATAAGGAGACTAAGAAGAAGATGTAAGCATTAAGAAGAAGAAATGCGCACTAGAAAACGAAGTAAACCACAAGACGAATCCTTAGTGTAAAATAATTATGTTTGTATTTTACGCAGAAAGTCTCCGATTTATCTTCCACAAAACAAGAAAATTTTTTAATTCCAGTCCGAGAAATTGTTCACAAAATACCAGCTATTCTGTAAAATTGCAGAAAAATGAAAAATCACAATTTGTGAATGTTATTTTTACACGAGACATGGAGAAAGCAGCAGGTCGTGCGCATGTGATTTTACGCTGTCCGAGGTAATATACATATTATATTACTGTAATTGACGTTGAAAATCACTGCTATTTTTTGTCTAATCATTCTTAGAATTTCACGTCCAATTTTTTTCAGTATTATAACACTTTCTGATTGGATTAGGTTATATTTACAAGTTTCATGTGATTTATGCATTGAAGTATAAATTAAAAGGATTAAAGATTTCCCGATTATAAACAAATTGTCTTAAGATTCCTGGGAAAATTTTTAATGACTTTTTATTTTGAAAAATTATTTTTAATTGAATATGAAAAAAGATTTCAGAAGACATTAAAAATGAGCAACAAATAATTTGGAACATTTTAAGTGATTTTTTTAATTTTCCAGGATTTAAACATTTTGTAATAAAGTTTTGAAGCTGTTTAAGGATTTTGAGGTTTCAAGGTAAAACAAAAATTTACTTAAGACTCCTGAAAAAATTTCAAAAGATTTTTTATTTTGAAAAATAATTATTTTAAGAGAATATTTAAAATAGATTTCAAAAAAAATTTTGATTTATGAATAACAATTGAAAAATTATAAATTTGCAAGGACCTAAAATTCAAATAATTTTACTTCTAATTTAAGAATTGTTCAGTTAAAAAAAAAAGCTTTCAATTTTTAATGCTTCTAACTTAAAATTGCTTAAAACGATATAATTTTGAAAATCCCTAAATTCGTGGATTCACTCTTCAGTTCAGAGAATTAAAAATGATAGTGTGGATTTATATTTTTTTTTTAGTCTGAATTGCACAATTTATAGGAGTTTGACTATTATTTATTATTATCATTATTGATTATTAAACTTTAGATTTGAATTCAAAGAAAGGAATACCTTCTTTCACAATGTAAATTTTAAATAACTAGAATATTGTGCGCGCTACGCGTGCACTAATTACCCTTTCCTTAGAATAAAATCTACTGAGTGGAACCACTTTGTTAAAAATTCGTTTTTTTTTTGGTTCGTAATTCATCATTTCAGGTGAAAAATCTTTTGTTACAAAATTCAAATATTTTATTAACATTTTTCGAAATTATTTTTTTAACTGCAAATTTAACTACACCAAACTCTCGATTTCAGTCCCCTCGGTTTCCGCCTTCCTAGAACTGCTGAACCGAGAGTTTGACTGAAACCGAGGGTTTGGTGTATTCTATGTTTGGTTGAACATTTATCTTCTTCAGTTGAAAATTCAACTATTTGGTTGAAAATTTATGTACTTTGTTAAAATTATTCTTTTTTTGTAGAAAATTATTCTTTTTTTGTTCAAAATTATTCTTTTTTTAAATTGAAAATTAATTTTTCAACTAGAAATTCAAACATCATGTTTGTTTGAACATTAATCTTCTTCAGTTGAAAATTCAATTATTTGTTTAAAAATTTCTGTATTTTGTTGAAATTTTGTCTTTCGTGGTAGAATATTAATCTTCTTGGTGACTTATTCACCTTTTTTCTTGAAAATTCAACTATTAGGTCAAAAAAGCAATTATAAATTAAAATATTTGTTTGAGAGTTCATGTATTTTGTTAAAGATTATCCTTTCTTGGTAGGAAATTATTTTTCGTACTAAAAATTAATTTTTCTTTGGTTTTAAATTAGTGTTTTGATTGAAAATCAATTCTTTCAACTACAAATTTAACTTAATTTTTGGTCGGAAATTTATCTTTGTGAACTTATTTTATTTGTTTAAAAATTTATTTCTGTAACTAAAAATTGAACTATTTCATTTTTTGTTGAAAACTGATCTTTTTTTATTGCAAATTCATCTATTTTGTTGAAAATTTGTCTTTTTTGGGAGAAAATTAACATTTTTGGTTGAAAATTTCATTAAAAATTAAAATATTTCGTTGGAAATTCATGTATTTTGTTGAAAATGATTCTTTTTCGATAAAAAATTAATTTTTTAAAAATAAAAAATCAATTTCTTTTAACTAAAAATTTAACTTAAAAACTTATTTCCTTAACTTAAAATTAAATTATTCTATTTTTGTCAAAAATTTATCTTCTTTAGTTGAAAATTCATCTATTAGGTTGAAAATTCATGTATTATGTTAAAAATTATTATCTTTTTGGTTGAAATTTCATTCTTTTAGTTGAAAATTAGTTTACTTTTTATTGAAAATTAATTATTTCAACTACAAATTTATCTATTCAATTTTTCGACGAATTTTTTTTCATAGACATTTAATCTTTTTGGTTGAAGATGCAGAATTTTAGTTAGAAGCTCATTCCTTTGGTTCAAATTTTAACAAATTTCATTGAAAATTCATTGTTTTTCCCGTTGAAAATAAAATTTTCAATAAAAAATGTAGCTATTTAATTTTTGCTAGAAAGTTGATATTTTAATCAGTTTTAAGCTATGATCTTTAATTTATCAATCAAAATTTGTTTTGAAATATTTTCAAATATTCTCTTAAAAATTTGTTAGTAAAAAATCATTTATAAATTTTCCAGCAATCTAATGGAAATTTTGTTATCATCTTGAAACTCAAATTTTCCCTACAATTTTTTGGAAATCCTGCAAGATTAATGTAACTGTTTTTTTTAATTTTTTAAATTTTTTTTTGAACATTCAGGAAAGCATTTGATATATTCTTTTCCAATTAATTAAAAGAAAAATCAGTTTTAGTTTTTCTAGGAATTTTGATAATTCATTAATTAAATTTTTCAAAAATCTTTTCCGATATTTTTAAAGATAAAAAAACATAAAAAAATTTTCCAGGAATGTTAAAAATTTGTTTTTATTTTCTAAACGCGTTTAAAGATCCTTGAAGGCTTCAAAATTGTATATAAAAATATTTTGTAATATCTTGTAGATTTTTACAATAAAGTAAAGAAAAATATATAATAAAAGTTTATAAAAATTGTTAAAAAGTACAAACTTGTACTTTATTGTTTATCTTTCTACTTTTCTGCAAGAAAATATGAGAAAAAATGAGCTATTTGTATTTAACTGTTTTCTTTTTGTTAAATTTTGCACAATTTTTTTACATAAAAGTACATGTTTTAACAGAAAATTACAGTTGTAAGAATGTTGTGTATTCTTGTAAAAAAATTTTCCACCAGGGACTAATTCAAAAATTGTGATTTGAAATTATACAATTGAAACTCATTTACCATTTTTCGAAAAATTAAAAAAAATCAAAATATTACAAATTTTTCAAGTTTTTCAAAATTGAAAGCATATACAGTAAATTCCAGCATATCAAATCATTGCATACCATTTTGTTTATCAAAATCAGGTTAAATTTTCAGTAAATAGTGAGAAAGAAAACAATTTTCAACTAAAACAAAAGAATATAAATTGTTAACCAAAGAGATGCATGTTCAACTAAAATGGTGTATCTTTAACTAGGATAGTTTAACTTCCAGTAAAAAAATAATTTTTAGTTAAAAAAAAAATAATTTTTAACAAAATAGGTAAATTTTCAATCAAAAAAATTAATTTCCAACAAAATCCATGAATTTTCTACCAAATAGTTAAATTTTCATCCGAAAACGTTAAATTTTTAACCAAATAGTTGAATTTTCAACCAAGAAGATTATTTTAATACAAAAAAATAGACGGTTTTATTTTTATAATTTTTAATTTTTAACCAAAAACGAGAAATTTGAAAAAAATGTAATAGTAGACTTTTCAACCAAAAAGAATGAACTTTCAACCAAAAATAATTATATTTTCATCCAGAAGTGAAATTTCTATCAAAAGAATTTATTTTTCGACTAAAATTATGAATCTTCAACCAGAGTAGTTAACTATCACTTAAAAAATTAATTTTTAACGAAAAAAACAAATTTTCAACAAAATAGTTAAATTTTCAACTGAAAAAGATTATTTTTTCAACCAAATAGTTAAATTATCAACGAAAAGATATAAATTTGTAACCAAAAATGAAATAGTTTAATTTTGAGAGAAAAATAAATTTTTAACTGAAAAAACTGATTTTTCAAAAAACTAGTTACATTTTCAGCGAATGAGATGAAATTCCAACTAAAATGATGAATCTTTAATTAGTTAAATTTTCAGTTAAAAAAATTAATTTGCATTAAAAAAAATTGAGTTTTAAACGAGAAAAACGAATTTTCAACAAAATATTTACATTTTCAACAAAAAACTAGTTACATTTTCAACGAATGAGATGAACTTTCAACTAAAATTATGAATCTTCAATCAGTCAAAATTTCAGTTAAAAAAATTAAGTTTTGAACGAGAAAAACGAATTTTCAAAAAATAGGTAAATTTTTAACTAAAAGAATTAATTTTCTACCAAAAAAGACAAATTTCCAACAAAATGAATAAATTTTCAACCAAAAAGTTGATTTTTTATCTAAACAAGTTAAGTTTTTAGGTAAATAGTTGAATTTTCAACCAAAGAGATGAATTTTCGACTAAAATGATGAATTTGAAACCAAAAAAATAAATTTTTAACAAAATATTTCGAATTTTACCAATGAGTTAAATTTTTGAACCAAGAAAGATGAATTTTGCCTGATAAATGTAATATTTATGAATTTTCATAAAAATATAAAAATGTTCAAAGAAAGAGATGAAAGTTAAACTAAAATGGTAAATCTTCAACTAGAATAGTTCAATTAGGTAGGAAATTTTCGAAAAGAGTTTAGAGGCAGTGACTTTTCGAAAAGAATTATAATTAGGGACATAACAATTTTCGAAAAAAATTATAATTCTGCATTTGGGAAGGGGATTTTGGTAAAGAAATATAATTATGACTTCGAGGTAGGACATTTTCGAAAAGGTTAAGAGGCAGGGACTTTTCGAAAAGAATTATAATTCTCAATTTCGGATGGTGATTTTGGTAAGGAAATATAATTATGAATTTGAGACAGGAAATTTTCAAAAAGATTTAGGAACGGGGAATTAAAAAAAAAATTATAATTCTGAATTTGGGAAGGGGATTTTGGTGAAGAAATATAATCATGACTGTGAGGTAGGAAATTTACAAAAAGGTTTAGAGGCAGGAACTTTTCGAAAAGAATTATAATTCTGAATTTCGGAAGGCGATTTTGGTAAGGAAATATAATTATGAATTTGAGACGGGACATTTTAAAAAAGATTTAGGGACAGGGAATTTTCGAAAAGAATTATAATTCTGAATTTGGGAAGGGGATTTTGATGAAGAAATATAATTATGACTCTGAAGTAGAAAATTTTCGAAAAGATTTAGTGGCAGGGACTTTTTGAAAAGTATTATAATTCTCAATTTCGGAAGGAGATTTTGATAAAGAAATACAATTATGAATTTGAGACAGGAAATTTTCAAAAAGGTTTAGGGGCAGGGAATTTTCGAAAAGAATTATAATTTTGAATTTGGAAAGGAGATTTTGGTAAGGGAATATAATTATGACTTTGAGATAGGAAATTTTTAAATAGTTTTAGGAACAGCGAGTTTTCGAAAAGAATTATAATTTTGAATTTGTAAAGGAGATTTTTGTAAAGAAATATAATTATTACCATGAGACAGGAAATTTTCAAAAAGGTTCAGGGACAGGGAATTTTCGAAAAGAATTATAATTCTCCATTTCGGAAGGGGATTTTGATAAAGAAATACAATTAGGACCATGAGACAGGAAATTTTCAAAAAGTTTTAGGAACAAGGAATTTTCTAAAAGAATTATAATTTTGAATTTGGAAAGGAGATTTTGGTAAGCAAATATAATTATGTCTTTGAGATAGGAAATTTTTTAATAGTTTTAGGAACAGCGAATTTTCGAAAAGAATTATAATTTTGAATTTGGAAAGGAGATTTTTGTAAAGAAATACAATTAGGACCATGAGACAAGAAATTTTCAAAAAGTTTCAGGGACAGGGAATTTTCGAAAAGAATTATAATTCTGAATTTGGGAAGGGGATTTTGGTAACGAAATATAATTATGACTATGAGGTAGGAAATTTTCGAAAAGGTTTAGAGACAGGGACTTTTCGAAAAGAATTATAATTCTTAATTTCGGAAGGTGATTTTGGTAAGGAAATATAATTATGACGTTAAGACAGGAAATTTTTCAAAATAGATTTAGGGACAGGGAATTTTTGAAAAAATTATAATTCTGAATTCGGGAAGTGGATTTTGATAAAGAAATATAATTATGACTTTGAGGTAGGAAATTTTCGAAAAGTTTTAGAAGCAGGAACATTTCGAAAAGAATTATAATTCTCAATTTGGGAAGGGGATTTTTATAAAGAAATATAATTATGACTTTGAGACAGGAAATTTACAAAAAGGTTCAGGAAAATGGAATTTTCAAAAAGAATTATACTTCTGAATTCAAAACATTGAATTTTCTAAAGAATATTGATTTTTTATTGGATACAGAAATTATTGACATGGTACGAAAAATTTTGGAAACTAATTTTAATTCTGATTAATATGAAGGTACAAAAAAATGAAAAATTCCTTTTCCAATTCTCAATCAGTCAGATTTTTTAAATTGCTTCTTCCAAGTCATAATTTTTTTGTAATATTCAAATTCTTTTTCCTCGCAAATTAAAATTTGTCAGATTTTGAATTTTCTTTTTTCCAAATTTTAGAAAATGGATGTTGTTAAATTTCTGATTTTTGATATAAAGTGTTGTGAAACGGAAATTTTGTAAACATATTTTATCCTGATATATAAGAAGGGAATATAAAACAGACCTATTCAAAATTCAGAATAATGATTCTTTTACAAAATGTTCTGTTCCAAATTATAAATTTTATTCTTAGGACCAAACATGATTTAATTTTCAAAATCAAAATAATAATTTCATTTCCAAAATTTCCTGTTTCATATCCAAAGTGTTTTAAATTTGTTAGCATGTTTAGAAATTTCTGCAAATCTTTGAAAAAAGTTTGTAATCATTTGAATATTCTAAAACCTTTTAAATTGACCATGAAAACTTGGTAATTAACAATTGGTTAAAAATTCAAAATTTTTGTGAAAAATTAATTTTTTTGTTTGAGTTTAACTAAGCCTAACGTAAAATAAAAATCTTTTACGCTTCCAAGATCAAGTATTATGTTTATTCTATTGCATTAATCTTTTTTCATTGAAGCTCATCTGTCTGTTTGAAATTTGAACTACTTTGTTGAAAATTCTTTTTTTTTTCTTTTTAAATTTTTGTTTTTAGTTTGAAATTCATTTTTTTGTTGTTAAAAGTTCATTTTTTGAGGGTAAACAATTTATTGTGATGTTTTAATCCTATATTTTGAAAAAGAATTTGTAAAAAAAAGTATGTAGGTATTGATAACGATTTATTAAAGAAACATCTAGACTTACACTCTTACAGCCTATAGAGTGTTATTTTCTACAGTCTATATAAAGTAGACTCTAGACTTAGTGTAAATAAATTATGAAAAGATTTCCTTTTCTCGCTTGGATAATGTTTTTTTTTCATATTTAGAACTTTTCTTCGTTTGATATTCATTTGATAAATCGAGAGTATGGGATAAAAGTGTTTCTCATTTCAAATAATTTCGTAATTGGAAAACAATTAAATTAATTATGGTAGCAATTTTACAGTTTTAGCTTTTGATTTCAAATCGTATTTTAAGGACTAATTGTAAAATAATTTAATTTTTATGGCTTGAATTTGGCAATTTCAATTTTTAAGTCTCTAAATTTTTCATTGTTTAATTCAGGATGTTCGTAATTTGAAAAGTTGAATGTTTACTTTAATAAATTAATTTTGTTACAAAAATAATAAATATATTTGAAATTGACAGTTTCAGATTGAAAACCTTAATAGTTAAATGATTTTCAATTTATTTGAAAAAACGGCATTAGATTATATTTACTGAATTTGTTTAGAAAATTATAAATTATTTTCTAACACCAGATGATCACATTCAAGGCTGATTTTTTATTATACTGAAGGCACCAAATCTTTCTAATAATAAATACACAAATTATGCATTTGTTAAATAAATTTTTTAATAACAATTAAAAAATTGTTAACTATGACAACTATCGAAAAAAGTTTTTCAGTAGCAGCACAGGTGTTAAAATATTAATTGAATTTTTTATGAACAAACAGGAAGATGAAAATTATTAAATCAAAGTTAATAAATAGTTTTTCATTTTATAAACAAATTTAATAAACAATTATTCATCATATGGATTGATGAGTAAATACAATAAGTTTTATCTACGGAATCAACTGAAAATTATTCAAATTTTTCTAACAAATGGTAACCAAATTTTTTCGAAATTTTTAGAATTCTTTTTAAATCTTTTCGAATTTTCTTCAACAATTAATTATCCAAAATAGAAAATCATTTCAAATTTTGAGAGGAATGCTAAGGAAATATTTATATTCTCTTGGAACCTTTCAAAATTCTTAAAAAGTTTTCAAACTTTTTTTTTGTGAAATGTTCAAAAACCTATATTCAATTTAAAATTTTGTTGCATTCCCTTCAAATCATAAATAATCTTTAAACAAGTCTTTCAAACTAACTTGAATTTTTCTAAAGGTTTGGAAAAACATTCAAAATCACTACAATTGCCTTGACCTCTTCCTTATTTTTTCCGACATTTTTAGAAATTTTGTCATAAATAATCTTTAAATTTTTTCAAAACGTCAATTTATTCGAAATATCTTTTAAAATATTTCGCATTTCTCCTGAAATTAAGAAAAAATCTGCCCAATTAAAAAAAATACCTCATTAAAATTTCCAGATTCTATTTGAGACAAGTTTGCCAATCTGTTAAAATTAATTTATGAAAAAGGAAAGAAATTTTTGGTATTTATCTAGGAAACTAAAGACAATTTTTTATTTTGTTCATTCATTTTATTGAAATCTTTTCAAATTTCCAATTTGAAACCATTAGAAACCGAAAAGACGAGTTTTCAACAAAAGAGTGAAATTTCCAACAAAAATTTAATTTTCAAACGAATAGTCGAATTATTTACCTTTTCCAAACAAACAAAAAAAGAATTTTCAACAAAAGAGTTAGATTTCTAACAAAAAGTTCATTTTCAACCAAATAGTTGAATTTTCTACTATTTTCAAACCAGAAAGACGAATTTTTAACAAAAGAATCAAATTTCCAAC
Source organism: Andricus grossulariae (assembly GCA_011634705.1). Taxonomy (NCBI): domain Eukaryota; kingdom Metazoa; phylum Arthropoda; class Insecta; order Hymenoptera; family Cynipidae; genus Andricus; species Andricus grossulariae. The sequence continues at coordinate 95,092,845 of JAABKJ010007545.1, forward strand.
AAACAGATCATTTTTAACCAAATAATTGAATTTTCTACCATTTTCAAACCAAAAAGACGAATTTTCAACAAGAGAGTTAAATTTCCAAGAAAAATTTAATTTTCAAAGGAATAGTTGAATTATTTACCATTTCCAAACAGTTCAATTCATTCAACCAGTAGTTGAATTTTCTACCATTTTCAGACTAAATGGACCAATTTCCAACAAAATGTTAATTTTTAACCAAATAGTTGAATTTTCTACCATTTTCAAATCAAAAAGACGAATTTTCATCAAAATAGCTGAACCCTCTACCAAATCAGATTAATTTGTTACCAAAGTACTTCAATTTAAAAAAAAAAAGAGATTTTTTCACCAAAAGAGATAATATTTGAAACGGAAAAGCCGAATTTTGAACGAAGGAAGAAAAATTGTTTGTATATATTGTTGTGTTTTTACACCAAAAAGACGAATTGTCTACAAAATGGTTGGATTCTTAAGCCAAAAGTATGAATTTTCTACAAAAAAGTTACTTTTCGACCAAATAGTTGGACGTTGTACCAAAATAGTAAAGTTTTTAACAAAATGCATGAATTTCCAACTACTCGGTTGATTTTTTCTACCAAAAATATTGATCTTCAACGATACAGTTAATTTTCAACCAAATAGTGGCATTTTTTTACCAAATATATTAAGCCTTAACTGGAAAAAAGAAGAATTTGAAACAAAATAGTTAAATTTTCAACAAAAAAAAATAATTTTCTACTGAAATTATCAATTCTCAGCGAAACAACTGAATTTTTAATAAAATAATTGAACTTTCAACCGTTTAATTAAATTTTTAACCAGAAAAGATGAATTTTCAACAAAATAGCTGAACCCTTTACAGAAAGTTGAACTTTAAAAAAAAGAGTTGAATTTTTAACAAATATATGAATTTTCAACAAAATAACAGAATCCTCAACCAAACCAAAATAATTTTCTATAAAAATAGTTGAATTTCCAAGTAGTTAAATTTTCAATGCAAATAGATTTTAATTTTAAATCAATCACAGGACAAATTTTCAACAAAATGGCTGAATCCTCTACCAAAAGAAATTAATTTTGTACCCATAACTGACCCATAAAACTCTCTTAATAGGAAATATACAAAAAAGTGAAGGTAATTTAAAGTAACTAAAATTAAGGTTCCAAGTTACTACGAAAGTCGTAGCTAAGTTACGTTACAGGTTACTTTTTGATATAGTAACGAAGTTACGCTGAAAGTTACAAATAACGTAACTTTTTAGTAACTTAATCACTTGTAACAAGTTACTACCCTACACTGGCAGTATAGCTATAACTATAGAAGAAGGGCAGATGAGAAAGCAGGTTGGATAGGATATGGTAGGATAGGGTCGGATCCGGTAGAATAGGATTGTATATGATCGGATTGGATCGAATTGTATTGAGTAGGTCCGGATAGGATCGTATAGGATTGAGTAGGGTAGGATAAGATAGGATCAGATCATGAAAGCGTATGGAAGTGCATGAAAGTGTATGAAAGTGCAAGAAAGTGTATGAAAGTGCAAGAAAGTCACCTGTCTTGGGTGGTATCATAGCTACAGCAGAAGGGCACCTGACGGGATAGGATCGGATCATTAATTCGAAGTGTGTACGTAATCTTAATTTCGAATTAAAAACCTAACCGTGTCATTAGAGTGTATGAAAGTGCAAGAAAGTCACCTCTCGTGGGTGTTATCATAGCTACAACATAAGGGCACCTGATGGGATAGGATCTGATCGTTAATTTGAAGTGTGTAGGTAATCTTGATTTCGAATTAAAAACCTAAACGTGTCATGAGAGCGTATGAAGGTGCATGAAAGTGTATGAAAGTGCATGTAAGTGTATGAAAGTGCAAGAAAGTGTATGAAAGTGCAAGAAAGTCACCTCTCGTGGGTGGTAACATAGCTACAGCAGAAGGGCACCTGATGGGATAGGATCGGATCATTAATATGAAGTGGATAGGTAATCTTGAATTCGAATTAAAAATCTAACAATGTCATGAAAGTGTATGAAAGTGCATGAAAGTGTATGAAAGTGTATGAAGGTGCAAGAAAGTCACCTGTCGTGGGAGGTATCATAGCTACAGCAGAAGGGCACCTGATGGGATAGGATCGGATCATCAATTTGAAGTGTGTAGGCAATCTTGATTTCGAATTAAAAACCTAACCGTGTCACGAAAGCGTATGAAGGTGTATGAAAGTGCATGAAAGTGTATGAAAGTGCAAGAAAGTGTATGAAAGTGCAAGAAAGTCTCCTGTCGTGGGTGGTAGTATAGCTATAGCAGAAGGGACGTTGAGAGAACTCGCGAGGACAGTCGCGGAGAGGAGTGGGTGAGCGACGAATATATAGACGGAAGGTTGCAGGGTAGTGGACCATCGAGCGATGTCGGGTGGAGGGTGGGAGTTTAATCGGGTGGGGGTGAGACGACTCAGGAGGGGGAAGAGTCTGACCCGCTGGTAGTTACCCGTTCTCTGTCCTTCCTCTCCAGTGTGCGCCGTGACGTGAGACAATGGCGGTAGTCCTGATTGCCAAACGGTGTGTTGTCCTGATCAGCTGATCGGCCTTCGCCAAGGACCAGCACAGGGACGCCGCTCGCCCGACGACGAGACGTAAACGTCAGTGTCACTGGATGAATGACACGCTGATGTTGTTGACGTGATCGGCCCCCCTCGCCCCCGTCCACCCCCTGTGCAGTGTGTGTAGTGTGTTCAGTGTGTGCAGTGTGTACAGTGTCCTATTCTCTCTAGAGAGCGTGCATCCTGTATCCGTTTTTTCGTTTGTTTGTTTTGTGAGTGATTTAATTTTGGTGGTGTTTGTAAATTAGTGTGATTGGCCAAAAAAAAAGGAATAAATGTGTCTCAACCATGCCATCACGGAAGTACTACAGACGAGATGTCAGCGAAGTTAGTTGCTTCCTGAAGTACATGATCTTTGGATTTAATGTTTTATTTTGGGTAAGTTGAACATTCAATTAATTGTCAGTTGCACATTAGGGTGGTCCAAAAAAAATTTTGTTTTAATTTTTATGACTAGCGCCTGGAAATTTGTTTGTAATAGTTTATTAATGTTGTGAAACATAATTGTTTAAACAATTTATTATTGTTGTTAATAATATTCTCTTGGAATAATGCTAGGAATTTGCAATTTTTGTGAAATTTTCAGCTTTGTTTACTTTTCACTTGAAGCGAATTGAATAATTAATTTGAGTTGACAAGCATAATTGTTTAAACATTTTATTATTATTAATAATATTCAATTTGAATAATGCTAGAAAGTTGGGGCTTTTTCTCATCTTTACAACTATTTGTCTAATTTTCACATAGAAGGAGTTAATAATTATTCTAATTCAGCAAAAATAATTATTTAAACAAATTATTATTGTTTATAACTATCTTCTTCTTTATTAATGCAATACAGTTGCGGTTTTTTCTGAAATGTTTAACTTCTTACCCACTTCTTACATAGTGAAATAATAAATAATGCAATTTAACAAACATAATTGTTTAAACAATTTATTATTGTTTTTAATAATATTCTCTGCGAATAATGCTAGGAATTTGCAGTTTTTTTTTTGAAATTTTCAGCTTTGTTTACTTTTCACTTGGAGCGAATGAAATAATTAATTTGAGTTGACAAGCATAATTGTTTAAACATTTTATTATTGTTAATAATATTCAATTTGAATAATGCTAGAAAGTTGGGGCTTTTTCTCATATTTACAACTATTTGTCTAATTTTGACATAGAAGAAGTTAATAATTATTTTAATTCAGCAAAAATAATTATTCAAACAAATTATTATTGTTCATAACTATCTTCTTCTTTATTAATGCAATACAGTCGTGGGGTTTTTTCTGAAATGTTTAACTTTTTACCCACTTTTTACGTAGTAAAATAATAAATAATGCAAGTTAACACACATAGTTGTTTAAACAACTTATAATTGTTTAATACTATCTTCTCTCAGATAAGTGCTAAAAAGTTGCCTTTTTTTTAACTCTTAAAATTTTTGTCCACTTTCCACATAGTGAGGTAATAATTAATGCAAGTTAATAAACATGCTTATTTGAACAATTAACAATTTTTGCTTGTCTCCCAATGTTTAGAAAATTAATTTAAATAAAAAAGCTATCTTTATTTATTATTTGTTCTTAACTAAAAAGGCAAAGCAAAGGTAAACAAGAAACCGCAATTTTATAGCACTTATCTAAGAAAAAATAGTTCTAAACAATAATAATTTGTTTAAACAATTATCTGTGCTCGAGTAAAATAATTATTAAGTAATTCCAAGTGAAAAATAGACAAATAGTTGAAAATTTCAGAAAAAAACGAAACTTCCTACCAATGAGCAGGAAGAATATTATTAACAATAATAATAAATTGTTTAAGCAATATTTTTGTCAAATTAATTATTACTTCACTGAAATTGAAAATTGGACAAAAAGTACAAACATTCAGAAATAATCGCAACTATCCAGTATTAATATAGACGAAGATAGCTATAGAAAATAATAATTTGTTTACGCAATTATTTTTGCTATATTAAATTGAATAACAACTCAGCTCAAGGGAAAAGTGAACAAAAAATTGAAAATTTCTGAAAAACCCTGCAATTTCTAGCATTATTCAAAGATAATATTGTTAACAATAATAATAAATTGTTCAAACTATTTTTTTAACTTGCATTAATTATTATCTGGCTAACTGATAAATGGATAAAAAGGAAAAAATTTCAGAAAAAAACCGCAACTATCTGGCATTAATATGGATGAAGTCAGTTATCAACAATAATAATTTGTTTAAATAATTATTTTTGCCTAACATGAGTTAATTATTACTTCACTCTGATTGGAAGATATACAAAAGTTAAGAAATGCTGAAAAAACCGCAACTATCTAGTATTAATATAGAAGAAGATAACTATAGACCATAATAATTTGTTTAAACAATTATTTTTGGTGTATTAAATTGAAAATTAACTAATTAATTAATTAACTCATTAATTAGACAAAAAGTAAAAGAAGTTTTGAAAAAACCGCGACTTTCTATCTCCATTCTAAAAGAAAATGGCTAAAAAGAATAATAAATTGTTTAAACAATTTATGTAAAAATCTAATTATCCGTATGAAGTAGTGCTTTATGTATCAGAAACAATTTGTATCAGAAAAAACGCAAGAAAAGTCATAATTAGCTACAAAATCTCGCAAAACCCATTTTTTCACTTATGGGGTTTTTTTGGGACCCTATAAAACAGACTTATAGGGGTGTTATTTGACAAATAATGTTTTATTCGTATTCTATAGCTAATTGTGCAGAGAAATTTTGAGTTTGAACTCGATTCAGCTAATATTGAAGATTCTGAATAAAATTTACAGAAACGTCCTTTTTTTCTGATGGGAAATTTTTGGACAACCCTATTGCAAATACCTGAGATGTAAAAATTAAGCGAATTCAACCAAATTTCATTTTGGAATAGTAATTCGATTTTTATGAAAAAAGTGGTATTTCTTTAAAAAGTGGAAGTCGATTTTTTAGTATCAAACCTAATTTGTCCAGACATTAAATGAATTGTCAGTGACATAAAAATGATAAACAATTCTATCAACAATTACTTAATTTTGGTTTATATTTCTAGAGGCCACACTTTTCGTTCCCACTGGACGAAATTGACACTGTTTAATGATTATTATTTAATGATTATCAATTGCGAAATATTGTTAAAAGTGAATCCAATTGTTTATAACAATTATATTAAACAAATATCCCTATTGCATGGTTTTTTGTGGAAAAAGTTATGTTTTCCATAAAATCTTCTTGGTAGCAAGCTTGTGTTGATATTCCATCATAAAATGTTGCCAATAATTAATTTAATGATTGTTATAAACAAATTGTTAGATAAATGTGCAAAAACAACAAAATAATTTGCTTATAACAATCATTAATTTAATAAGCAGCAAAATATATTGAGGGAATATAAATAAAAGTTTGCTTCGAAGAAGATTTATTTGAAAAATTAACTGCTTTCTACGAAAAACTATGCAATTATGACATTTTTAAACAATATTTGTTATAAACAATGAAATTTATTTACTTTTAATAATATTTCACGCTAATTAAACATTTCTGAAACAGTTTGAGTTTGGTACAATGGGAAGGAGAAGTGTGGCCTGAAAATAAAAACCAAAATTGAATAATTGTTGATAAAATTGTTTATAACAATAGAAATTGTAGATGTATATTAATGACTGGTTAGTACATATCGATCCACCAGTCAATGTAATAAATTTTGCATGAAAAAAATAAGTTTTTCGACAGATAAGCACCACAGACAAGAATTTGTTTATAATCATTGTTCCTAATAAATAAGCTAGCCAAGTTTTAAGGAAATTCATAGAAATTTTATTTGAAAAAAAAATAAGAAAAATTTTATAGAAAAAAAGCTTTAAAATTCGTTCATAAATAGAGCCTGTAGAGTGCGTAGCCAGAACTTTGAAAAGAAGGGGTTTGAAAGGCTGAACGGAAAGTCCGTTACTACTTACAGGGGAAAATTATGATAATGTAAGACATAAAATTAATAAATATCATATTAGAGTGGTCCAAAAGTGCATTGTAAATTTTTTTTCCCGAATTTTCATGCATATTGACCAGATATATGTTTGAATTAAAAAAAAAAAATGATATTTACAGGTGGCGCAAACCCCATGAAGCTTAACACGATATTTCCCATAAGAAAAAAAGACGTTTTTGTAAATTTCATTTAGAATCATCAATATTAGCTGAATCGAGTCAAAACTCAGCAATTTTCTTCACAAATTGCCATAGAATACGAATAAAATATTACTTTTTAAATATCACCCCCATTGGTCTGTTTTATAGGTCCCCAAAAAACCCCATAAGGGAAAATATGGGTTTTGCGAGTTTTTGGCGCTAATTATTTTTTTTTTGCCGTTTTTTTAATGCAAATTATTTCTGATACATAAAAAACTACTTTGTAATGATAATTAGATCTGTACATAAATTGTTTAAAAAATTTATAATTGTTTTTTAGCAATTTTCTCTTAGAATGGAGATCGAAAGTCGCGATTTTTTCCAACATTTCCCACTTTTTGTCAAATTTTCAATTAGAGAGATGTAATAGTGTATTAGTGTTAACAAATATAATTGTTTAAACAAATTGTTATTGTTTATAGCTATCTTCTTCCATATTGATACTAGATAGTTGCGGTTTTTTTCTGAGTGTTTAAACTTTTTGTCCATTTTTCAATTAGAGTGAAGTAATAATTAATTTAAGTTAACAAAAATCATTGTTTAAACAATTAATTGTTGTTGTTAAAAATATTCTATTTGCTTAATGGTAGAAAGTTGCGGGTTTTTTCTGAAATTTTTAACTGTTTTTCTATTTTTTACTTAGAGTAATTTGATAATTACTCAAGTTGAGCAAAAATATTTGATTAAACAAATTATTATTGTTGATAACTGGCTTCATCTATATTGATGCCAGATAGTTGCAGTTTTTTTCTGAAATTTTTTACTTTTTGTCCACTTTTCACTTAGCATGGTAATAATTAATGCAAGTTGACAAAAATAGTTGTTTAAACAATTTAAATGGGCATCAGGGGAAAATATATTGTCAACCTATAAACAATAATAATTTGTTTAGATAACTATTTTTTTAAATTGAATTAATTATTAACTCCCTCGAAGCGAAAAGTAGACAAATAGTTGTAAATTTCAGAAAAAACTGCAACTTTCAACATTATTCAAACAGAATATTAACAATAATAATAAATTGTTTGAATAAATGATGTTGTTAGCTTTAATTAATTATTTAACTCACTTTAATTGAAAATTGGACAAAAAGTGAATTTTTTTTTCAAAGCTGCGACTTTATATCTTTATTTTATGAGAAAATTCCCAAAAACAATAATTAATTGTTTAAACAATTTAGTATTGTTTATAGCAATTTTGTCTTAGAATAGAGTTAGAAAGTCGCGGTTTTTTCTATATTGTTTAACTTCCTTTCAACTTTTCAGTTAGAGTGAAGAAATAATTAATTAAAATTAACAAACCTAATTGTTGAAACATTTCATTTTTATCGTTAATAATATTCTCTTTGAATAATGCTAGAAAATTGTGGTTTTTTCTTAAAGTTTTAAATCTTTCTGCACTTTTTACTTACAGTGTCCTAATCATTAATGCAATTCAACAAACAATTGTTCTAAAAAATTGTTATTGTTTATAACTATCTTCTCCTGTAACAATGCATTGCAATGTATTGTAATTTATTGTTTTACGAAATTAAGTATATTAAAATGTTACTTTCTACTGACAATTAAATTTTGAATAAATTGATCAAAAAATATATTATTTTTTATAAAATAATTGTTGAAAAATTTTAATATTATTTATAATAATATTTTCTTCGAATAATGCCAGAAAGATGCGGTTTTTTTCTAAAGCTGTTAAATTTTTGTTCACTTTTTACTTGGATCTTGGTAATAATTATCTAATGGAAAAAATTATTGTTTAAAAAAATAATTATTATTTATAACTCTCTTTTCGCATATTAATATCTGATATTTGTGGGTTTTTCTGAAACTTCCAGCTTTTCTTTTCCAAGTATTTTTTAACTAACTTTTAATAATTCAAAAAATTATTATTTTCTAACAGAAACTTTTTTCCTTATAAAAGGCAGTTTGTAATTATTTGTACAATTAATTATTATCCACTTCCGCCTTTTCATAGAAAGAGTGGCCAAAATTTTTTTTATTCATTTCTTATACTATGTTTCTTATTATTCTTCATTTTTTATCTTAGAACTTATAATCTAATTGTTTAAATAATAATAATTGATTAAACAATTTTGATTTTGTAATGCTAGGCAATTTCTAGACACTTTAAACTAAACAATTTCTGAAGTATCCATTGTACATGTATTTTTTTTTGAATATATACAATTTTTAATTCCAGATTAAAAAAATATCACTGTTTAACTCTATTTAACTCTTTTCACACATTTTTAAAACTCTTAATATATAAAAATGTGATATTGATTTTTAAATGGTTAATTTTTTTAATATTAGAAAATAACAATCCAGGTACATTTGTTTCAAACGTGTTTTTTAAAGAGAAATTTGATAAATAGTTTTAATTTTAATCATATCCAAGGAATTTCAAATGATTTATACTTATTTTAATGGGTTATTACTATTTCAAAAAATTTTAATGTATTTTAAAGGATTTTAAGGAATTTCTAGAATACTTTCGGGCATAAAACTAATTTTATATGAAGGGATTTCTACGGATTTTAACAGTCTCAAGAGATATAAAGGAATTTTATTTACTTTATTTATTTATTCAAAGAACGATCCAATTATAGATTACAAAAGAAACTCATAATGCATGATTTCAAATTGTAGTTGCGATAACATTTCTAGACAAAATAGGATCGGGAAAAAATATTTTATTCATTTGAACATTCAGAACATTAGGTAATTCTTTTTTCATTTTTCAAAAATGTGATGAGAAGATTAGGAACAAAATTATAGCCTCTATTATTAAAGAATAATTTGAAATTCATATTTACTCTTTTAGAAACAAAAATATTTAGTACTAAAATTCTTTATTTGAAAATTTTAATTCACAAACTTCCAGAAAATTCAAGAGAACAAACTAAAAGCAGAGACAACAGAAAACACGGAAAAAAATTAATGAAAGTGATATTCAAGGGAGTATGAAACCAATCACGTTTTCAGCAACAATGTATGCGAGATCTCGTGATCAAGATTTCTTAAGATAAGATTACTGGTCTCGAATATTTTTTATATTTACGATTCTAAAATTCTTTTTGATTGGGTGAGTCCTGCCTGAGGGAGATTCCTTTGTTTCCGCTGAAGGCATGTCTTTAATAGCGCCACTGTTTATGTTGATTTTCACCCGTCTTTCAGACGATCGTCCAAAGTAATGTCTGATTGTAAATATCCCACGAAGAATTGTATTATTTTTCTCCAAAATTGCAAAGACGTCACCATTGGATGTTGATACCAGTCTTTCTTGGGTTGGCATAGGCTGATGGACCTGATATTCTCCTTTCAAGCGAATTGGTTTATCTTGAGGAAAAGTGTATCTGCGAATTTCAAATCGCCGGTTCGGATTAATTTCAGGAATCAACCGAATAAATTCCAGAGCTTCAGGATCAAAACCAAGTATGTATGAAAAAAAGAGAACGGTAGGAGGAAATCTGGAATTCACGTGAAGAAGAGGCTCAGCAGGACGGGAAGGCTTGACTGAAGAATGTGGTCTGGCAGGAGGAGACCTGAACCTGACACGAAGAGGACGCTCGGCAAGAGAAGAAGAACTGGCCGAAGAATAAGGTCTGCCAGGAGAAAATATTAAAATGAAATATATACAATACAGATATATTATCATAGTATATTTTAATTATTAAAGTATCAAATGAAAGAGACCTTTCAGGCGAATAATGTCTGTCAGTAGAATCAAAAGGTCTGGAACGAGGAACATATGAAATAGGAGCGCTATTAGGTAAGCAATTGAAATGTGAACTCAATTCTACAACAAGAAACAAAGGATTATATTTTCGATAATTGTTTTCGATAATATTTTAACGGATTTTAATTTTCTCTTTAGCCCTATTTTTTTCTTAGGGAGAGGGAATTATCTAGCCTCATTTCGTCAAATGGAATCGCAGGATTATATGCAGGATGGCAAAAATAGATAGTAACATTCCACCCCAAGGGTTGCTTCAAAATCCAGATTTCGGAATTCCCTGACTGCTCCTGAACTATCTTTCCACTTTCCCTGATCGTTTTACATATTTCTTTAAATATAAAAACTACTCTGTACCTAGTTATACATACTTTTATTGTGGGGTATCCATAAATGACGTAACAGCATTTGGGGGTGGAAAGGGTTTGTAAAATTATAGTGTCAAAATATAAATTTAAGGTTACAAAAAATTGTCTTGAGCCCAAAAAAGAAATTTTCAACAAAATTGTTTAAAAAATAATCAATTTTGGACCAATAATGGACTAATTAAATTTTCAGTTAGGAAAATTAACTTTCAACCAAAAAAAATGTGTTTTTAACAAAATAGGTAAATTCTCAACCAAAGAGATGAATAATTAAACAAAAGAAATTAATTTTCATCCAAAAATATTTTACTTTTCAATCATAAACATTAGAATTTAACCAGAAAATACGAATTTTCAAGAAAACTGTGAAATCCTAAACCAAAAAAGAATGATTTTTAAACCAAAAAGAGAAATTTTTAACCAAAGAGTTTAAATTTTAACCAACAAAGATTTCTCAATCAATAAGGAAAAAACTGTCATCCAAAATGTTGAATTTTCAAGAAAAAACAATATTTTACAAAGCAGTTGAATTTTCAACCCGAAAATATTGATTTTCATGTAAAAAGTTAATTTTCTAAGCACTCTTAAATTTTGAAGTACAAAAAAAATATTTTTTTTTAAAGAAAATGTTGAACTTTCAACCCAAAACTATACATTGTCTACCACAAAATGGAATATTTACATTTTCAGTTACAAAAGTTAATTATCTAGTAAAACAGACGAATTTTCATAAAAATACATCAATTTTCAACCACATAATTGAATTGTCTAAGAAAAAGATTTTTTTTCAAGAAAAAGGGTAAATTTTCAACCAAGACAATTAATTGTTTACGAAAAAAGTATAATTTTAACAAAATACGTGACTTTTCGACAAAATAGTTTAATTTTTAAACAAACAAGTTAGTTTCCCACCAAAAACTAAATTTTAAATTCGAACAGAACAGTTAAATTTTCAGATAAAAAAATTAATTCAACCAAATAAACTCAATTTTCAACTAAAGTGATAAATCATTATCCCAAAAAAATAAACTTTTAGCCAAATAGTTGAATTTTTAAAGAAAAAGATGATTTTTTAACCAAAAAGTTAAATTTTTAACCATGAAGATTAATTTTTTTTACGGAAATTAGAATCTTTTAACAAAATGCATGAGTTTCGAACAAAATAGTTACATTTTTAACAAAATAAATTAATTTCCACCCATAAAGATTTAAAATTCGAGTAGAATAGTTGAATTTCCATTAAAAACAAAAATTAATTTTCAACCAAATAAAATGTATTTTCAACAAAATAGTTGAATAAAAAAAACACACAAGAAGATTAACTATCTGCCAAAAAAATATGAATTTTCAACCAAATATGTGAATTTTCAATAAAAGTTTTAACCAAAAAAATGAATTTTCAACTAAAGTAATGAATCGTTAACAAAAATCTTCAGTCAAATAGTTAAAGTTTCGAATAGGAAGATGAATTTTTCACAAAATATTTAAATTTTCAACTAAGAAGATTAATTTTTTACGAAAATATAGTACTTTTGACAAAATACATGATTTTCCAACAAAATAGTTGAATTTTCAACCAAAGAATGAAGAATTTTCAACAAAGCAGTTAATTTTTTAAGAAAATTAAATACTTTTTAACAAAATTGTTGATTATCTATGAAAGTACATTAGACTGCCAGGGGGTTTTGAGGATTTCTGATAAATGTTGATAAACATTTTTTTTTAAATAACAAATAAAAAAATTGAAATGATTCAGTTTATCGGACATTCCCTGAATCTTTCAGGTTTTCCCCGACACTTCCTGACTTTCCAGAATCTCCTAAACTGCGGAAACCCTGTTCCCCAGATCAAATGTTTAACCCTTTTTCATCATATACTTTGTTGCAAATTAATTTTATTTGTCTAGGAACTAAATTTTTAACTAAAAATTAAACAATTCTATTTTTTGTTGAAAATTTATCTCTTTTAGTTGAAAATTTATTTATTTTGCTGAAAATTTAATTTTTTTTTGGCAGAAACTTAAACTTTTTCGTAAAAAAATCAACTAATTGGATGAAAATTCCATTACAAATTAAAATTTTGGGTTTAAAATTCATTTACTTGATTGAAAATTAGTTTTTGATTAAAAATTAACTTTTTTAACTAAAAATTTCCGTAAATTTTTTTCGAATTTTTTTTTATATGCATTTAATCTTTTTTGTAAAAAAATTTTCTGTTTGGTTGAAAATTCATTTGTTTGATTTAAAATTCATCTATTTTGTTATAAATTCATTCTATTTGCCTAAGAACTTAGTTTTCTAACTGAAAATTAAACAATTCTATTTTTTCTTGAGAATTTATCTCTTTTAGTTAAAAATTGATCTATTTTGTTGAAAATCCGATTTTTTTGTAGAAAATTAACCTTTTTGTTTGATAATCCAACTATTAAGTTGTTAATCCCATTAAAAATTAAAATGTTGTGTTGAAAATTCATTTACTTGGTTGAAAATTAGTTTTTTATTGAAAATTAATTTTTAACTGATACATTTTTAATTTATTTAATCTTTATTTATTTATTTATGATTTAATATTTTTGGTAGAAAATTTCTTTCTTTCGTGAAAAATATATTTGTTTCATTGAAAATTCATCTATTTTGTTGAATAATTTCCTTTAATAGTAGAAAATTCATCTTCCTGGTCTAAAATTTTTCTCGTCGAATATTTAACAAATTTTGTTGAAAATTCTTTTTCTTAAATGAATTTTTTTGACTAAAAATGTAGCTTTTTCATTTTTTCAAGAAAATTGAACTTTTTCAATCGAAAATTGAATAATTTTGGTAGGAAGTGAATATTTTTGAGTTGTAAATTCGACTTGAAAACTGAACATTTTGGATAAGATTTTTTTTCTCCATTGATTGAAAAATCTTTCTTGGTCGAAAATTCAATTCTTTCACTGAAAATCAGTACCGTTTGCTTTAATTTGAACTTTTTTAAAATTGTAAACTAAAATATTTTTTATGGAATCTCAACGATCACACTTTTTGATAAAAATTCTTTTTTTTCATCAAAGATTCACCAGTTTGATGAAAATTTAACTATTTTGTGTAAAATTCTCTTCTTCTTGGTTGAAAAATAACTTCTTCAACTAAAAATGTAATAATAAAATTTGAAATGAATAAATCTTAAATTTTTGTCAGTTCTGTTATACAGATCAAGCTAAATATTTATTAATTTCAAACCTGACGTTGCAAATAAAACAGCAAAAAAAAAATATAATAAGAAATTTCCAGTAATACCAAGGGGGAACATACCATGAATTAAAAACCCATATCGTTATTTTACAGTAAACTAAACAAACATGACAGAAATATTTTGAAAAAAACTTGAAAATAAAGTTAAGCAACTATTTCTCACTCGCCTTAACGAAAATACAAAAAATTACTTCCTAATATAAATATTATTTTAATTAAAATTTATCCACACAACTGGAACAACCAGCCTTTGAAAAGAAGTTTGTTATTAATTTTACAGAAAAAAAATGGAATATCTTTCGGATTTCCATCCAGCAAAAGGAAATCAGATTATAAAATATAAAATTACGAGTGGCCCTGTTTCCCCAATGTGTCCCGGTTAACCCCGTTTTACAGAACAGGTTTCCTCTACCTATTTATCTTTTGATAATATAGCATGGAATCCATTCACCTCAAAGTAAACCAAAATTATCGCCAATGTACATTAAGTACAAAAATACAAAAAGAAGCAAATATCTTACCAAGTATCTTTCACGAATATAAAAAAATTAAGCACACTCAATTTCCGAGTAACACGCCTGCTTGTTAAATCTCCAGAGAAAATAGTAAAAGTAAGTACGGTAAAAAGACCATTCTTAAAGAAAATGAAATGCACATGGCGCAATAAGCGCGATAATGAGATTTTCGCCTCTAATAACAGAGGCGTTCAGTTAAATCGGTTATGACTCTCGTCGCAGCTTCTTATGTGTGTCGAAACGACTACTTTCTCGGATGGATAAAGACAATTGGCGGTCGAGTGCCACTACGGATAATGTGAAAGGATAAAATAAACCCATACCCGCATGCCTGAACCGAAGAAGTTAAAGAGCTTGAAGGAGATGAGCTGGCTTATATTAAACGGAAATATGGAGGGGGATGACGGAGGGGAATTTGCACGCCCACGAGGGGAAAAGGGGACGGTAATTGATTATGTGATAATGGACAAGGTAAGAGAGAAGGTCAAGAAACTAGAGGCTGGAGATGATATAGATTCGGATCTCTTTCCCATAATTGTGACACAAGAGTGAGAAGAGATTCATGATAACAATAAGGATAAAAAAACCCATAACATTCCATAGCAACGGACAAGAACACCATCTAGCAACGGTCAGTAACAAACCATAACAATGATCAACAAAACTTAGAAAGGAACAAGAATTACACTTAGCAACGGTCAACATCCAGCTTTAGTGACGCTCAATAATTTCCCCTAGCAACGGTAAATCAGAACACCTAACAATGGGTAATAACATGTTCTAGCGACGGACAATAACAATCATCAGCAACGAGCAATACAACTGTATCGCAACAGACAGTGAAAACCCTGAACAACGTTTTATAACATCCTCTAGCAAGGGTCAACGACATCCCTTAGAAACAATTAATACAACTCTGTAGCAACCCAACAACAACCCTGAGCAACGATCAATAATATAACCTAGCAACGGGTCATAACATTGCCTGGCAACGAAAAATAGCAAACCCTAGTAACGGTCATTAACAACCCTCAGTATCGGTCATTAATATTTTCTAGCGACGATCAATCCAACTCTCTAGCAACGGAGAATAACATCTCTTAGAAACCGTCAACACAATTCCAATGAAACGGACAATAACAACCCTCGACAACGGCTAATAACAACCTTTGGTAACGGTGACTACCATTCAATAGCAATGATAACAAATTCCCTAGCAGCAGACAATAATAACCCTCAGAAATGATCAATCATATCCTCTAGCAATGGTCAGTAGCAAACCCTAGCAATGGTTAATTCAACTCCCTAGAAGCGGACAATACCTATCCATAGCAACGATCAATGCAAATCTTTAGAAATGGACAATAACAATACTTAGGATCGGTCCAAAACATCCCCTAGCACGGGTATTAACAAACTTTAGCTACGCTCTGAAACAACTTTTAGAAATGGGTAATAACATCCCCTAGAAACTGTAAATCACAACCCTAATCATTGACTAATTACATCCCCTAGTAACGAAAAATAAGCATTAGCAACGATGAATACAACTTTATATCAGCGGACAATAACAACCCTGAAAAACTGTTTTCATCATTCTCTAGCAAGGGTCAACAAAAACCCTTAGAAACGATCAATACAGCTCTACAGCAATGGGCAACAGCGACCCTTAGGAACGATCAATAATATATCTAAGCGACGATTCATAACATTCCTTAGCAACGAAAAATAGCAAACCCTAGTAACGGTTATTAAAAACCCTCAGTAACGGTCATTATTATTTTCTAGCGACAATTGATATAACTCTCTAGGAACGGGGAACGACAGTCCTTAGAAACCGACAATACAATTCCATAACAACGGACAATATCAACCCTCGACTACGGAAAATAACAACTCTTAGTAATGGTCATAATCATTCTATAGCAATGATAAAATTTCTCTACCAGCAAACAATAATAACCCACAGAAACGGTCAATCATATCCTCTAGCAATGCTTAGTAGAAAACCTTAGCAATTGTGAATTCATCTCCCTAGAAAGGGACAATAACTATCCTTAGCGACGATCAATACAACTCCTTAGAAATGGACAATCACAATCTTTAGCTAGAGTCCTAAACATCCCCTAGCACAGGTATTGGCAAACCTTAGGTCTAAAACAACCACGAGAAATGGTTAATAACATCTCCTAGCAATGAAAAATGACAATTCTTAGCAACAATGAATACAACTCCCTAGCAATGGACAATAACAACCCTAAGAATCACTCAATATAACTCCCTAGCTAGGGAGAATAATAGCCTTCAGCAAACGTCAATAAAATTTGATAGCAATGGACAATGACAACCCTCAACAGAAGCCAATAAAAAACTATATTGACGGTCATTACCATTCTCTAGCAAATTACTGTAACAAACCTCACCAAGCTGCAGCACCGTTTTCTAGCAATGTTTATTACCATTCGTTAGCTATAACCAATAACACCCTGAATAACGGCTGTTGAAATCCTCTAGCAACGGGTAAACGGATAATGACAAATATTAGCAACGGCTAATAACATCCTCCAGCAACGAAAAATGAAAACCTTTAGCAACGATCAATGCAATTCCTGAAAAACGGCGAATAACGACCCTTAGCTATGGCTAATAACAACCCCTAGCAACGGAAAATAACAAATTTTAGCAACGACCAATACAAATTCCTAGAAGAGGTCAATAACAAATTTTAGCAACGACTAATAACATCCACTAGCAACAAAAAATGAAAACCTTTAGCAACGATCAATGCGATTCCTGAAAAACGGCGAATAACAACCCTTAGCTATGGCTAATAACAACCCCTAGAAACGGAAAATAACAAATTTTAGCAACGACCAATACAAATTCCTAGAAGAGGTCAATAACAAATATTAGCAACGGCTAATAACATCCACTAGCAACGAAAAATGACAACCTTTAGCAACGATCAATGCAATTCCTGAGAAACGGCCAATAACAACCTTTAGCTATGGCTGATACCAACCCCTAGCAACGGAAAATAATAAATTTTAACAAAGATCATAAGGTAAGATAAGGGTCAAAAATAGCAAAATGGGACAGGGAAATGTGATTTATGAGATATAAATAATGACAGAAGAATGAAAAAGATTTTTCTAGGACACAAGCAAACAATAAGTTAGTAAAGAAGGTGGTAGGAGTTGATGGGACAAGGAATTTAAAAACAAGGAAAAGAGAAAGGAATGAAGAAAATGAAAACAATGGAAAATTAGTAAAGAATATTGAAGATGAAAAAAGTAAACTGAGATATCTGATAAAATAGAGGAGGAAAATAAAAGGTACAAAGAAGAGGCAGAGAAAGCTAGGATGGAAGAAAAGGTTTGGAAGGCAGTCAATAGAGAGGTAAAAGGGCAAAAAAATGTAAACCAGGATATTGAGATGGAAAAATGGGAAAAATATTTTATGGATTTGCTAGGAAGATTAGAGAAGAATGGCAAGAATTGAATTGTGTGAAGCAAGGGATGTAATGCAAAAAGAAAGAGAACAGACATTGAGGAAACTATGAATGGAAAATGAAACGAACGTGGCGAAGGTTTTAGGGGAACATGAATTGGATGAGTAGTCTAAGGAGTACCAAAGTATTGCAAAAGATATGAGGAGAGAGAAGATAAACAAGATTAGCAAGATTTAGATTGGGAAATGAGGAATTTAATATAAAGGAAGGTAGCAAAAGAATGTAATGAAGATATAATGGAAGGATAGAGTATGTGAGGAGTGAATGAGAGCATTGAAGGGGGCTAATTGAACGAATAAAACCAAATAAAAGAGTGAAAATAAAAACATATTGTAAAAAGAAAAAATAGAAAAAGGTGGATAAAGACAAGTGGCGATTGAGTGCCGCTGTGGGTAATGTGAAAGGATAAAATAAACGCATACCCGCATACTTGAACCAAAGACGAGCGATCCTTTGGTCATTCCACAGATGTCGGAAGAACAAGAACGTACTCGTTATATTCTTACTCGTAAATATACGCTCTAAGGGTGCATTTAAGTCGGGCACTGCTATTATAGGTTCAGCGTGTGCGCCGTATAAATAATGAGTGATTACGAACCACTTAGGCTCAAAATTTATGTTATACGTTCACCAGAAAGGTGTCCAGTTTGCCGATGTAACCGGTATATGCAAGTTTCCAATTGAAATGATTCCTTTCCGAGAATCTCATGCAAATTTCATTCAAAACGAATGACAAGTGCTGAGCTCAGACAGTAATCAGTATCAGTGGTCTCTATCATTTTACTGAACTTGTTGCACTTGTAATGACGAAATTGAATAAGTTTTTACAAAGTAAGGTAATTTATTCCCATTTTTGTTGAATGTAATTACGGAAACGCCTAGAGGAATGCAAATAAGTGCAATTAATGGATTCAAGGTCATCACAAAGTAGTAGATTCTTATCTTGAAAAGTTGGAAGATATTACAAGCAAGGAAACTGTGATTAGAAGTTATATTGGCATCATTACAATTCTTACAATTTCAAAAGGAAGTGTTTAAATACCGGAATAAATGAACGACACTCCTCTTTTGTAGACTCATGGTGCCTACTTTTACTAATTTTGTTTGCACTGATGTTAATTTTCTTTCTCGAATCTTGAATAATCTTGATTATCAAAATCCTTCATCCTAATTCACTTTCCACTTCGACTTTAAACCGAAAGTTTTTTATTCCGCAATGAAACTGTATTTCTGGATGGAAAGAAAGTTTGAAAACCAGACAAGGGATGTATCTCAATCACGCTTCGACAAAACTCGAAGCAACTCAAGCTCTGTAAGCGACTCGGTATTCATTCAATACCACATCAAATTGGAAGTTCAACGAATACTGGTATGCAGAGTGCTGGCACCGCAGACAGGGAGGCGCTATCAACGTAACTCATTGTGCTATCGTGTCGGCGTTGCCCGAGCGGGAGTGCAGAGGACTGATACGAACCACCATTACCCATCCCATGTGTTACCCTTGTTCAAGCCCTATGTACAATCTCCACGTGGATCCACGGAAGCACCGGGAATCGCCGATATATACTGGTTAGCATCGAGTATGGGATGTCGTTCAATCTATGATCTTTTTGAGCCTCTGCATCCCAAACAAGCAAATGTATTGGTTCTTTTCATTTTCGGAATTGAACCAGTATTTATGGATCTGAAAATAAATATCCAGTCTCGTGGTTCCCTATCTTGCAAACTAACAGCGTCGATTTTTTACGGTGCTAAAGTTAAGGAAGAAACAAACTGAAATATCATGTCTGATGTTAGATACTGCGACAATATCGAAGACTTTGAAACTGGCATACATAAAAGATTTTCAGAAAAGAAACCTTCGAAACAGGTCAAAATATATTTTGTTAATGATGTCTAATCCGAGAGTATCAAAATTCGCTGTGGTAACTTTTGCATCATTCGACCATTTTTCAGTAGAAAAGTTTCGTTCATTTATCAGAATCAACTATACAATTTCCACTGATCATCATTTGGTTCAGATATTATGCTTTTCAATAACAAATACTCATTATTTATATAAATTCGATAAGCAAATTCGTATTACGGCTATTTTTCAGTGGATAAGCTTTGCTTCTTCCGCAGAATCAATTACTAATCTCTCCCTGATGGTCTTCTGCTGTAGATATTGTGCTTGTCAATTACAATTGTTCAAAATCAAAACCAATTCAGTGTAAAAAATAATACTGAAAACTAATAAAATGTTGACTTGGTTTGTTATATTTGTTTAAATAATAATTAATGATTTCGATTGAAAAGCACAATATCCAAAGCAAAATACCATATTGCTTCTGCCGAAGAAACGAAACTTATTTCTATTGGAAAATTCTCTGATTAGGAATTTGATTAATACGTATTTATAAACAATTGGCAATTCATGTTAAACTTTTTATCATTCAACTTAAACATTCTTTTGCTTCCTGATTTTAAAAAAATATAGGTCAAAAGTACTTCATTATAGCAAATAGAGAAAATATAACTTTTGTTCACTACTTTGTTCACAACAGTATCATACCCTAAAAATTATACGATTTTTTTCGAGGATGACTCAAATTGTAGGTTTCGGAATTTAGAATTCTATTAAGAAATAAATTTTTATATGACAGAATGATCCTTTTTTTGTAATCAAAGATTGATAACTGAGGAAAATTAGGAAATTTCATTTTTTAGAACCCTATTCTGTAATCCTTTCTTTTAGATCGATTGTCGTCAAAGGTAGCTCAAATTGAAGAATATGGCATGTCAATGTTGATTGAAAAATCATATTTGTTATGCAAGAATTTTTTTTCATCAGTGGGTAAAAAATAGTAAAATGGGAAAATTTCAATTTTTAGCACACTATGCTGAAGTTTTTTCTTTTAAATTTATTCTCCTCAAAGATAGCTCAAATTGAATGTCTTCGCATGTGAATGTGTATTAAAAAATAACATTTTCTATGTCACTCCGATGTGTTTTTGTTATCTAAGGTTGAAAAATGAAAAAAGTAAAGAAATTTCGTTTGTGAGACGATTGTGCTGGATGCTTTTCTATTAATTCGTCTTGTTCTGGTTTCGTGATGGTTGTTATTAATATTGCTAGAGGATGTTATTGACCATTCCTGAAAGTTATTAACAAGCTTTGATGAAGGTTTGTTGATAACCCTGACCTATGGATCTAATTGACTGTTGAGAACGTTTTTTATTAACATTATTTATAGACCATTGATATGTTATTGTCTGTTTCTAGGAGATATCATTACAATTGCTAATAAATGTTATTGGCCGTTTCTAAGGTTGTTATTGATCGTTGCTGAAGGTTGTTATTGCCCGTTGCTAGGGGATGTTATTATCTATTGCTAAAGGTTGTTACTGAACATTAATAAGAGCTGTTATCGTCTATGACTAAGAGTTGTTATTGCTCATTGCTAGGGAGTTGTATGGATAACTTTAATGTGCTGTTTATTATAATATTTATGAGCTGTTGTTGTTCTTCGTTTCTAGAGAGTTCTATTGATCGTTCTTAAGGATTTTCATTGTCCGTTCTCAAGGAATGTTATGATCTATTGATAAGGGTTTTTATTTTCTGTTTCTAGGAGATGTCATCAGCTATTGATAATAAATGTTATTGACAGTTGCTAAGGTTGTTATTATTCGTTGCTAATTTTATTATTCGTTGCTAAGGGCTCTTATTGTCCGTTGCTAGAGGATGTTATTATCTATTGCTGAGGATTGTTACTGAACATTAATAAGAGCTGTTTTCGTCTATTGCTAAGAGTTGTTATTGCTCATTTCTAGAGAGTGGTATGGATTATTTCACAGTGCTGTTTATTATAATATTTGTGAACTGTTGTTATTCTTCATTTCTAGAGAGTTCTGTTGATTGTCTTTGAAGATTTTTATTGTCCGTTTCTAAGGAATGTTATTATCCATTGATAAGGGTTACTATTGTCTGTTTCTAGGAGATGTGACTAGCGTTTGCTAATGAATGTTATTGACCGTTGCTAAGGATGCTTTAATCGTTCCTAAGGATTTTTATTACTCGTGGCTAAGTGTTGATATTGTCCGTTGCCAGGGGACGTTATTATCTATTGCTGATGGCTGTTACTGAACATTAATAAAAGCTGTTATCGTCTATGACTAAAGGTTGTTATTGCTCATTGCTAGGGAGTTGTATGGATTACTTCAATGTGCTGTTTATTATAATATTTATGAGCTGTCGTTGTTCTCCGTTTCTAGAGAGTTCTATTGATCGTTCTTAAGGATTTTCATTGTCCGTTTTCAAGGAATGTTATTATCTATTGGTAAGGGTTGTTATTGTCTGTTTCCAGGAGATGTCATCAGATATTGCCAATGAATGTTATTGACCATTGCTAAGGTTGTTATTGCTAAGAATTTGTTGCTAAGAATTATTATTTTTACCTTTCCAGGAGATGTTATTATCTATAGCTAAAGGTTGTTACTGAAAATTAATAATAGCTGTTTTCATCTGTTGCTAAGAGTTGTTATCGGTCATTGCGAGGGAGTTGTATGGATTGTTTTAATGCGCTGTACTTACACGTTGCTAAGTGTTGTCATTCTTTGATTCCAGAGTGTTCTTGATCATTTCTAAGGGTTGTGACAGTCCGTGTTATTGTCTATTGCCAAGGGATGTCATTATCCGGCCACAGAAAGTTTTATTGATCGTTCATAAGGATTTTTATTGTTCGTTGCTAATGGTTGTTATCAATGTTGCTAGAGGATGTTATTGACCATTACTAGAGGTTGTCGTTGACCTTTGCTAAGGATTTTTATTGCCAGTTGTTAGGGAGTTGTATTGATTGTTGCTAAGCGTTTACACTGACCGTTGCTAATAATTATTATTAACGTTGCTGGAGGATTTTATTGACTATTGTTAATGATTGTTGTTTTCAAATTCCGAAAGAAATTTTATAATTGGAAATGTGCCAATTCATGCAAATCGATATTTAATGTACGCTTGTTCGAAAATTATATATCTGAAAACCTTCTTATATGAAGGAATCTGAATTAAAACTGTTCAATTTTTCAAATTGGTTAGTTTAAAATTGTACAACTTTATACATTTAAAACTGCTACCATTTGTGAACATGCTTGAAATTCCTTCTTGAAAATAATATGTTATCAAAGGTAGTGAGATGAGAATAGATTTTTTAATTTGGCCTCAAACAACTTATGTTCGTGGCTGACTATAGACTTCTATTTCAACATTAGTTGTATTTTTGCTTTTTTTATACTCAATTTTATTTACAAAATTTGGAACAAGACAGCCGTTTTATCTTGATATCAAAAATTTTTGATAAAGCTCATCACTAATATCAAAACGAATATAGATCTCTGCTGAAACCTTATAAAAAGAGAAAAGATAAGAAAAATCATGAAATCTACAATCAGAGACTTCAGTAGCTTGAAAAGGGTTCTCAAGAGTTGTGAGTAAAAAAATTAACTTGTTTTTAAAAAATTCCTAATCTCTACCGAAGTCGTAAGTTTGACAATTTTTAAAACTGCTGCTTCCAAGTTCCGTCCATATTTTTCCCATAAAATTTGAGCAGTATGCAATAAAACTATATATCTCTGAAAAATGTAGGCGCATAAAAAATGTTCATTAAACATTTCGGGCGATATAAAAATTTTCAGTGATTTTTCAAACTATTTTTTTATTATTCAATATACAAGTTTTCAAATAATAAAAAATGTTGTGCACTTGCTTTTAAAAAGTTCCCAACCTCCACCGAAGTCATGAGCGTGAAAATTTTTTCAATTGCTACTGACGAGTTTTGAACACCATAACGATGACATTTATTATGCAATAAAACGACATACCTCTAAAAAATGTAAGCATCCCAAAAATGTTCCTTTATCTCTTTTGGTGTAATTAAAAAATTTCAGTCATCTTTTTATTACTTATATACTTCTTATTATTCATTATTGCTCTTATCCTTTTAAACTAAAATATTTATTCTTTTCCTACTTTTCCATAATATCTAGAAAGAAACACATATTTCTTTTGTCAAATTTTTTGGTAGTCCCAAAAGCTTCAAACTACGACTTTGGCTATGTTGGTCCTTCATGTATGAACCCGAATTTAAATTTTATTCTTAAGGTTTTGTAGCCCCGGGCAGAAAACCCTTACAGTTTTTACTGATCGTTTCTGAAAGCTTCTATTGTCCATTGATAGGTGGTTTTATTAGCCGTTGCTGAGGGTTGTTTTTGAATGTTGCTAGACAATTGTAAGAATCATTTCTGAGAATTTTTATTGAGCATTGCTAAGGATTGTTATTAACCGTATCTAGGGAATGTTACTGACCGTTGCTGAAAGATGTTTTTGACTGTTTTACGGGTTTATATTGTATGCTGCTAGAAAGTTGTACTGATGGTTGAAAAGGGTTATAATTGATTGTTTCTGAGGGTTTGTTATTAAAATTGCTAGAGGACTTTTTGACCATTGTTAGGGGTTTTGAATAATCGTTTCTGAGAGCTTTTATTGTCCATTGCTAGGTGGTTTTATTAGCCTTAGCTAAGCATTGTTATTGAGTATTGCTAAGGATTTTTATAAACCGTATCTAGGGAATGTTACTAACTGTTGCTGAGAGATGTTATTGTTTGCTTTAAGGGTTCATATTGTACGCTGCTGAGAAGTTGTATTGATCTTTGAAAAGGGTTATGATTTATTGTTGCTAAGGGTTTGTTATTAAAATTGCTAGAAGATTTTCTGACCATTGTTAAGGAATTTTAATATTCGTTGCTGAGAGCTTTCAATGTCCATTTCTAGGTGGTTTTATTAGCCTTTGCTAAGCATTGTTAATGAGCATTGCTAAAGATTGTCATTAACCGTATCTACCGAATGTTACTGACCGTTCCTAAGATATGTTATTGACCCTTTGAAGGGTATATATTGTATCCTTCTGGGGAGTTTGATCGATCGTTGAAAAGGGTTATGATTGATTGTTGCTAAGGGTTTGTCATTAAAATTTATAGAGAATGTTTTTGACCATTGTTAACGGTTTTTAATGATCGTTTTTGAGAGCTTTCATTGTCCATTGCTAGGTGATTTCATTAGCCTTTGCTGAGGATTGTTATTCACTGTTGCCAGGAAGTTGTATTATTCACTTCTAAGGATTATTATTGAGTGTTGCTAAGGGTTGTTGTTAACCGTTTCTAGGGAATGTTACTGATCATTGCTTAGGGATGTTATTGACAGTTTTATAGATTTATATTGTATATTTCTAGGGAGTTGTATCGCTTGTTGCAAAGGGTTTTGATTGATTGTTGCTAAGGGTTTGTTGCTGAAATTGCTGGAGGATGTTTTTAACCATTATTAAAGGTTTTTACTGATCGTTTCTGAAAGCTTCTATCGTCCAGTGCTAGGTGGTTTTATTAGACGTTGTTAAGGGTTGTTATTGACTGTTGCTGTTAGATAGAATTTATCACATCTAAGCATTATTATTGAACATTACTAAGGATTCTTATTAACCTTTTCTAGGGAGTGTTATTGACCGTTACTCAGGAATGTTATGGACCGTTTTGACGCTTTATATTGTATGTTGCTAGGGAGTTGTATTGATCGTTGCTAATGGTTTTTATTGACTGTTGCTTAGGGTTTTCACTGATCTTACTAAAGGTTGATATCAGCCATTACTAGAGGATGTTGGTAACCAGCTGTTGATAAAGGTTGTTATTAACCTTTGCTAGCGGATGCTGTTGACCTTTGCTACGGGTTGTTATTCACCGTCACTAAGGGTTATTCTTCATTGCACGGAAAGGTTTTCTGCCATTTTTCTGTCCCATCGACAAATTTTTTAGTAAATGCGAGCGCTCCTGAGAAAAATCCGGTTTCAGATTGTATGGGATTCAGGGACCTACTTCCATTCATCTTATTCCTTTCTTCCTCCTTCCTTCTTCTTCACTCCTTCCTATTGCTCCCCTATTCGTCCTCTTCTATTCTCTCCTATTCTCTCCAATTCCTCCTTATCCCCCCCTCCTTTCTACCCATTCTTATTCTTCCTTCTTCCTTCTGATTCCTCCTCCTATTCATTCCTTACACCTAATATTCCTTTCCCTGTGCCTTCCTTCCTCCTTCCTTCCCTTCCTCGTATACCCATATTTATGTAACTCTAATTAAATAAATAAATGCTTGACGAAAATGCTAGTATAGCTAACTATGTTATGTATCCCTCTCAAGATATTTTATTTTGAAGGCTTGACTTAAATTGACTAGTTCACACTTGAATTCACTAAAAATTAGTTTCAACTGTCTGCAGAGTTTAATTTGAAAATATAGAATTCAATTCGAATTTTTGTAATTCAATTTCTATATATTTTAATTCCATTTAAATTGTCATGAGTAAAATAGGTCTTGAAATTATTTGATTTAAAAAAGTTTTTCTTTGCAAAATTGTGATCTTTAAATATACATATGACGGGGCATTTTGCGTACTTTTTAAAATATAATTTCTAAAAAAAGTTTTGTAAAATTTGGAAATTTTACTAAATTTTGTTTTGATAAAACTACTTCACTGCGATATATTTAAAAGAAATGTATTACCAAAGGAAATGTTAAAAATTACTGGGTCATGAAACGGAAACTTCTTATATCTACTTTTATAACTAATTAATTATGTAACAATATTTCAACTAAATTATGAATAGAGATTGTAAAAAATCGAATAAAATTCATTATAATTGATCAAAAATTGTTATTTCAATGTTTAAAGGTTTAAATGAAGTGAAATGAAAATCAATTTTTCAATTGGACCTCAAACAACTTATATTTCCGTCTGACTATAAACTTCCATTTCTACTGCAGTTGCATTTTTGATTCTTCTAAAATAAATTTCATTTAAAAGTGACTATTTTTTCCGCGATTCACTCAAATTTGAAATTTTAGTTAACTCTATTTTATGATTTCAATGAAGGATAATTTGTTTTAAAGCATTTTCATCGAGTTGAAAGAGAGTAAATTTTAGTTTTCAAAGTTTTCTGAATTGGAAGACGGAAATTTTTTATTTTTAGCATTTTTATTGAGCTGAAAAGAAGAAGATTTTTGTATTAACATTTTTCTGAATTGTAAAAGGGAAATTTTTAAGATTTTTATGTAGTTGAAAGAAATGAGACTTTGTTTATTTTTTTCTAAATTGAAAGAAACTTGTTTTTCGTAATTGTGACAGGGAATTTTCTTATTTTAAGATTTTTATGGAACTGGAAGGGGTGAAATTTTGCTTACTTATTTTTTTATGCATTGAAAGAAGCGGTTTTTCAGTTTTAATATTTTTGTTGATTTTACGGAAAGATTTTATATTTTTTTCTGCATTGGAAGAGGAAAATAATTTATTTTTAACATCTTTATTGACTGAATGGAAAAATTTTTTGATTATTATTTGTTTTCAGCTAAAAACATCAATTCATGAATCAAAATTTGTTTTGAAATCTTTTTAAATATTCTCTTGAATATTTCTGAATCTAGAATTTTGGATAACATTTTTCGAAAATCCTGGTAGATTAAAAAAATTGACTTCAAATCTTATATATTCTTTTTTTTGAAATTTTAAAGATCTTTAAAAAAAAATTTTTTCAATTCTTTTTTCAAAAAAACAAAATCATTTTCAGTATTCCTAGGAATTTTTATAACAAATTTTTATTATATTGAAACCTTTCAGAATGCATTTAGACTTCTCAATTTTTTGTTCGAAATCTTCAAAAATTTACATTTTGTTTAAAATGTTTTTAAATCTTTTCAAGTCTTAAATTATTTTGTAAACTTTTCAAAACTTTCAAATATATATTTCAAACTTCATCGAACTTTTTTCCAATTTAATAATTATTCAATTTTTATTTATTAATAAAAATTTGTTTCTTATCTTTTCAAATAGTTCTCAATATAAAAAATCATTTTTAATTTTCCCAGCAATCTTAAAATATTTTTCTTATTTTCTTAATACCTTCAAAGATTCTTAAAAAGCATTTCCCTGTATAAATTTATTTACATAAAATTATTTTAAAAAATTAGCTAATGCCCTACAAGATTATCATAACTTTTCGATTTTTTTTTTGATGAATCGAACATTCAAATTTTGATCGCACAAAAAATAATAAAAATCCAAAAATTTAATTTGAGGTCAAATAATCCCAATGAGAAAAAAGATGTTAAGACAAAGATCGCGCGCTCAAGAAAGATCTACAAAATCGTTATTGATTACTCTTCGATAGGACGCGTATTTTTGTTTTATTCATTAAAAAACAAAAATTTAAAAAATTAAATTTTTGGACTCTAAAAAGATCTATAAATTTCTTATCAATAATTTTTTCATGGAACGCGTACTTCTTGTTTTAATCGTAAACAATATGATTGAAAATAACAAACTAAAATTTTTGGATAAAGGACACAAGCTACGAGAAAATATGAATTGAAAAAAATTGTGCACCCAAAAGAAAAGGTCTACACATTTTTTATAATTCAATTGTTGATAGGGCGCGCAATTTTTGGTTTTAGTCGTGAAAAATAAGATTAAAAATAAAATAAAAATGAGAAAAGACGACACAAGGTACGAAAAAAAAATTAATAGACAAAAGTTGTTTACCAAAAAAAGAGATCAAAATTTGTTATGAATCACTTTTCGATAGGACGCTTAGTTTATGTTTTATTCCTTAGAAATAACATTCAAATTTTTTTTGAATGGTGAAAAACGACACAAGGTAAGCAAAAAAAATTAATAGACAAAAGTATTTTTTGTTCAAATCGTAAAAAGCAACATTGAAAATAAAATAAATAAATAGGATACGCACATTTTTAATTACAAAAAAGACTATAAAAATACACTTCTTTCAATATTAATGCATATTATGAATTATGATAATATCAATTTATTGAAATGATACATTTTTTAGGGTAGCTGAGAATGAAAATTGATACAAAACGAAGTACAAATATTTAGGTTCTCATTAAAAATAAAATTTGTATTTTTTTTGCAATATCTGAATAAGCAGTTAAAGACCGACCTACAGAAATAAATAGAAATAAATAGAATATACGTTAAAGCCGAAGGAGCTTTAACGAAAGAGAATTCACAATTATCAAAAGAGAGTTGTCGATTCTTTGACCTTTAATTTTAAAAGGTCAGAGCACAAATGTGGAGGAACAATAAAGACGGAGCGCGCAGCGCGAGGTAAATGCATTATCAAGCGCGAAGCGCGAGAATAATATATTATCGAGCGAAAAAAAATTAATAGACAAATGTTATTCATCCGAAAATGATATAAGAATTTGTTTTCATGCTCTTGATAAGAATGTGTTTCTTAAAGCCGAAGGAGCTTTAACAAAAGAGAATTCACAATCATCAAAAGACAGTTGTTGATTCTTTGACCTTCAATTTTAAAAGTTCTGTGCACAAATGTAGAGGAAAAACAAAGACGGAGTGCGCAGCACGAGGTCAATACATTATCGAGCGCGAAGCGCGAGATGAATATACTATCCAGCAAAAAAAAAAATAATAGACAAAAGTTCTTCACCCGAAAATTAGACACAAATTTGTTATTAATCACGTGCTGAGAATGTGTTTGTCAAAGCCGAAGAAGCTTTCACGAAAGAGAATTCACAATCATCAAAACACAGTTGTCAATTCTTTGACCTTTAGTTTTAAACAGTCTTTACAGAAATGCTGAGGAAGTACAAAGACGAAGCGAAAAGAAATTAATAGAACAAAGTTGTTTGCCCAAAAATGAGATACAAATTTGTCATTAATCACGTGCTGAGAATGTGTTTGTCAAAGCCGAAGAAGCTTTCACGAGAGAGAATTCACAATCATCAAAAGAAAGTCAAATTCATTTTTTGGATAGAAGTTTAACCACATGGTTGGAAATCTGTATTTTTGTTGTAAATTTATATTTTTGAATTCAAAATTAAGGAATTTGGTTGAAAATTTATGTATTTTGTTGAAAATTTGTCTTTTTTGGTAGAAAATTGATATTCTTGGTGTAAAATTCATGTTTTTGGTTCAAATTTAAACTATTTTGTTAAAAACTTGTATCTTTTGGTGAAAAATTAATTTTTATAACTAAAAATTAAACTATTCCAGTTATAGATTTATCATTTCAGTTGAAAATTCATATTTTCTAATTGAAAATTTAACTATTTTGTTGAAAATTTTTTCTTTTCAGGATGGAAATTAATTTTTCTTAACTGAAAATTGAACCATTCTAGTTGAAGATTCGTCATTTTAGTTGAAAATTCATCTCTAAGGTTGAAAATACAAATATCTTTTGTTGAAAGTTAATTCCTTTTGGTTGAAAAATCTACTTTCATATTTTTAAATATTTTGTTAGGAAGACATTTTTGTCGTGCAAAATTCAACGATTTTTATGAAAATTTATGTTTTTTTCGCATAAATTCAAATATTTGGTTGGAAATTAACACTTTTGTTGAAAATTCATATTTGCGGTTTAAAAATTCAACAACTTGGTTGAAACTTTTTTCTCTCTTGTCTGAGAAATCTTTCTTGGTTACAAATTCAACTGGTTTTAATTTTAAATTAAAAACTTTTTGGGTTGAGATATCAATTGTTACATTTTTCGTTAAGAATTCATATTTTTTATTGAAAATTTATCTATTAGGCTAAAAGTCTAACTTTGTTGAAAATGCATTTTCTTGCTTCAATATTCACTATTTTAGTTAAAAATTCATCTCCTTGGTTTAAAATGTAACTAATTTGTCGTAAATTCCCCTTTTTGAGTTGAGAATTCAAATATTTTAGTAGAAAATTCAACTACTTTGTTGAAAATTAAATTTGTTTTTGGAAATTCATATTTACTAATTGCAGATTCAAATTTTTTTTTCTCCTTGGTTTCAAAATTTATCATTTTGGTAGAAATATAGTGTTTTTTGGTTGAAATATCAACTACTCGGTTAAAATTTGAACCACTTTGTTAAAAATTGATGTTTTGGTTGAAAATTCGTCGTTTTTGATAGAAAATTAACATTTTTCAACATTAACATTCATCTATTTTGTTAAGGATAAAATACTTGTACTTGAAATATTAGACATTTGAAGAATTTTAATGTAATATTAGTACTTGTAATTATTTTATTAAAAAATGTATTCCTCTATTTTCGTGAAAAATCTACTCATTTCCCTGTTTAGGAAATATTTAAAATTAGTTTCACAAAAAAGAATCTCTTTAAAAACTTCTTGTTATGCAAAATCTGGAATTTATATTAATGATTTATAAGGAATGAATCGGCACTTTATAAAAAAGGGAAAAATTGGGTCAAAATTATGGATTTTAGGTATTTTAGAGAATTTCTTAAATTTAAGGGGAAAAGAGGAGATTAAGTAAACCCATGTATGAGATGTAGGGAAAACCAGTACGAGGTGGATACCAGTACGAGCTGAATAATGTAAAAAAGTGACTGGGTTTTGAAGTCAAAGTCCTCTGTAGTAGTTTTTAATGGGTAGCAATATCAAAAAGAAGTTTTATATTCAGAATTTTCACCATTCCCTCATTATTTATAAATTGAAAAATGAACAAATGTGTTTTTGACATGGCAATAAAAATTTTTTTCGCTAACACATAAACTTCTTTTTTTGGAATTAAATTGCTTTTACTATTCTTTCACTGGTTCTTTCGATTCATCAAACTTTTGGTTTCAAAACTGTTAAAATATCTCCTAATTTCCATCGAAAATATTTTTCTTCGTGTTTCTACTAGAAGTGTGATTCGGTACGCGATGAATAAATTCTTGACAGGTTAGGCTTGGGTATCAAAATAATTTTTCTACTTTTAGGTCACGAGCACAAACAATTAAGTCCTACTAAGCAAACAGGTTTTAAATAAATAACTATCTCGTATAATTTTTATAATATATTTAAAATTATCACTGTCTAAATTGAAAAATGTTTTTGAATAACAGTTCTGGATTATTGTTTAAAGAATTTATACACAATGTCGTTCCCTAATTTATCTAAAAGGCTCAAAATGTGAATATGCACCTCGTACCAGAACAGTACGATCTGAATAAAAGTGTAACATGTGAAAAAAGTATAAAATATAGGATAACTGAATAAAAGAATTCATGATATTGCTATCTTTAAAATGAATGTTCTATATTAAACTCGATATTTCCTACTTTTCCCACTTGTTCAACAATCATCAATATTAGGACTTCAAAATTTTGTTTGTTCATCTCGTACTGGCTCTCCCTATCTGATCTTCAGAGAGCTACAAACTTTTCCCGATAGAAAAATCCTCACCAGTATCGACATCAACCAACTTCAATTCGAAGAAATCTCAAATGTCACTTAAAGTTCAATTAACTTTTGAGCTGCACAATCCTTGCCTAAACCTAAAGTCGAGCCGCAAATCCACACATATACTTATCCTGTCACTCTCGCTCTCACGATCATTATCTTCGCCATTTACATCGAATTACTCGTGCCAATGATTTTAGACATGGCAGATACGGCATACCTGCCTAGATCGGTCGTTACCAATAGACATCGTGTTCTACCTTGACAATTGCCATAGACGATTAATTAGCGATTGATCGTGATCGGTATGTTCTTATAGTAATATAGTAATCAGGGGCCGTCTATAAACTTCTTTACATACATTTCGGGATAATTTTACCCCCCCCCCCCAGCTTGATATTCTTGTATTTGCCCCCCATCCGGAAAGTAACGTTCTCATTGAATAAACACGGATCAAACGTTTATTCTGCGTTTTTTCGCGTTTCTAGTGAATTCAGTTGCCAAAAATGCCCTCAAAAGAGGGAACATAGCGCAATTTTTTCCAAAAATGAAGGAATAAATTATTTTAAATGAAATAATTGTTCATACCATATTGAATTCAGTATGTAATGTTTTAGATTCCTAAGATTTCAAGTCGAACTATATTGCATTTCCAACAATATATTTGAATTTTCAACCGAAAAGAATTAATTTTTAATCAAATAGATGCATTAACGTCTAAACAGGTAAAATTTTAAGCAGAAAACGCAATTTTCAGGAAATAATCAAATTTTAATTAAAAAGGATAAATTTGTTAATAAAAATGAAATAGTTACACTTTTAGTTGGAAAAATTAATTCTCAACAGACAAAAAAGAACACGAATGTTCAACAATAAATCTCTAATGGTTTTTTGTCTACATGATCGATAATAAATATTTTGTGAATATTGATTATTAATTTTTTCACAACTTAAAAAATTAATAATCAATATTCACAAAATATTTATTATCGACGATGTAGACAAAAAACCATTAAACATATATACTTCACTCGTCAAAAACGATAACATCAAATAATAGTTCAACCATAGAGTTCATCTTTTGCCAAGAAAGAGGAATTTTCAACCAGGAAAAATT
Organism: Andricus grossulariae; assembly: GCA_011634705.1. Classification (NCBI taxonomy): domain Eukaryota; kingdom Metazoa; phylum Arthropoda; class Insecta; order Hymenoptera; family Cynipidae; genus Andricus; species Andricus grossulariae. The sequence goes on from JAABKJ010007545.1 coordinate 95,126,385, forward strand.
ACTTTTCTACCATAAAAGATGAATTTTCAACACCAAAGTGGAGCAATTTTAAAGAAAATAATTATACTCATAACAAAATAGTTAACTTTTTAACCAAATATCTGAATTTTTAACTTATAAAGAGGAATTTTTCACGAAGAAGATTAATTTTAGACAAAAACACGAATTTGACATGACATGGACATACAACCAAATATGTGAATTTTCAACCAAAAAAGATAACTTTTTCACCAAATATGGAATAGTTAACTTTTTAGATAAAAAAAAATGTTTACCAAAAACAAAAACGAATGTTGAAAAAAATAGTTTATGTTTGAACCAAAGAGGTGAATCCTTAAAAAATGAATTTTTAACAAAGTAGATTAACTTTCAATCAAGTAGTTGAATTTTCAAACAAAAAATATTAATGTCTACCAAACATTTCAATCCTCAACCAAAAAGATGAATTTTTACCGAAAAGATAAATTTTTCAACTTATGAAGGTTAAATGTTCAACCAAAAATGAAATAGTTAATATTTTATTGTTAGATAAAAAAATTTATTTTCAACCAAAAAAAAAACGAATTTTCAACCAAAAAATTACATTTTCAATCAAAGACCAAAAAAGAACCAAAGATCTTTAAAAAAAATTCAGAAAGCAGTTCTACTTTCAACAAACTAAAACGATGAATCTTGAAGAGAAAAAGCATTATTTTTTTAGAAAATAGTCAAATTTTCAACCACAGAAATAAATTTGGAACTAAAATTATCGATTAAAAAAAAAAAATTAATTTTCATCAAAAAAGTTCAACATTCAATCAAATAGTTAGATTTGAAATCCAAAAGTTGATTTTTTACCAAGAAGATTAATTTACTACGAAAAACCACGAATTTTTAACAAAGTATATGAATTTTCAATCAAATAGTTAAATTTTCAACTAAAAAAGATCAGTTTTCCACCAAAAATGGAATGTTTAAATTTTTACCAAAAACAAAAACGAATATTGAACAAAATAGTTCATGTTTGAACCAAACAGGTGAATCCTTAAAAAATTGAATTTTTAACAAAGTAGATTAACTTTCAATCAAGTAGTTGAATTTTCAAACAAGAAAGATTAAAATGTTTACCAACATTTGAATCCTCAACCAAAAAATTTAAAAAAAATGAATTTTCAACCAAAAAGAAAACGAATTTTCAGCAAAAAAGTTACATTTTCAAAGATAAAAAAAAACAAAGATCTTTAAAAAAATTCAGAAAACAGTTTTACTTTCAACAAACTAAAACGATGAATCTTCAACAGAAAAAGCATTACTTTTTTAGAAAATAGTCGAATTTTCAACCAAAGAAATACATTTTCAACTAAAATTATCGATTTAAAAAAAAAAAGAATTTCAATCAAAAAAGTTCAGCATTCAACCAAATAGTTAAATTTTAAATACAACAGATGATTTTTGACCAAGCAGATTAATTTACTACGAAAAACCACGAATTTTTATAAAAGTATATGAATTTTCAATCAAATAGTTGAATGATCACCTAAAGAAGATCAATTTTCAACCAAGTACATATATAGGACTTTTTACCTTAAAAACATAAATTTTCAACCAAATATGGAATATTGACAGTTGCAGGGAAAAAATTAATTCCTAAACCAACCAAAACAATAAATTTTCAATAAAATTCCTCCATTTTTAACATAAGAAATGAATTTTGAACAAAATGAATGAAAAAAATGAATTCCTAACGAAAGAGTTCAACATTCAACCAAATAATTAAATTTTTTACCCATAAGATGATTTTTTGACTAAGATTAATTTACTACCAAAAACGATTCCAGGTTTTCCCTGATCCCTGAATAATTTTTTTGACTTTTCAGGTGAATTATTTATCCTAAAATCTTGTTAGAATCCTAAAATTAAATACATGTGAAGTGACTTATAGGTTTCGGTCGAGATTTCGAATTCTGTCTACATTATTCTGTGGATTTTATAGTTTTAGGAATATATAGTCTCAAATATCTGTGGATTATAATATGAAAAAGATACGCACCTTATTTATGAAAGAAAGTTCAAAATACTAGTTTAAAAAATAATAAAATAGGATAACATGGATTTTCATAAATAAATTTTCAGTTACAAGTGCATGAGAATCATTTTCAATTATCGATGCGTGAAATTTAAGTTACATTTTAGGCTTTTAGAGGTCCATCAAGCTAGCACCTCCACAACTGAAATTCCCAAATTTCTTTGTATCAGAATTTTGGGCTTTTTTTGGGCTACATTGTCTATTTTTGGGCTCCACTACTTTTTTGAAAATTCAAATTTGGAGTGGAGGTGCTGACTTGACTCAGGCCAGCACTTCCACTTTATAAGAACTAAACAAAATTTTAAATCAAACACGTCAGAATTTTGGGCTGGTTTTGGCCTCTTCAAGGTACCAACAACCAATTTCCAAAAACCACTCCTACTGAAAATAATACTACCCCCCATGTACAAACTCAAACTCGGAAAAAACGAAGTACACAAGAATTTTGGGCTTATTTTTGGCTCTTGAATGCACGAAAAAAAAATCGAAAAACCACCCCCTATGTAAAAAAACCACCCCCTTGCAAAAGAAAGAATCTGCAAAAAACAAAGTGATGTTGAAACAAGCAGAATTACACAGTGTAAATAGAGTCTCTGATTTTTGGGCTCCTCAAAAATACCAACATTGATTTTTGGGCTCCAACCCTCAGCGCTAAACTACAACGTCTTGACATCAATCTGATATTATTTTGTCAAAACAAAATCTTTTTTAGAATTTTACTGTGTAAATAGAGTCTCTAATTTTTGGGCTTCTCGAAAATACGAACTTTGACTTTTGGGCTCCAACCTTTTACGTTGAAAAACAACCCCTGGATACGACGCAGATAAGACTTTGTCAAAAAATAATCTTTTTCAGAAATTTACTTTGTAAATGGAGTTTCTGAAGTTTCGGGCTTAGTAAGATTTTCTGTATGTAGGGGTAGTTTTTGGAATCAAAAAATTGAAGCATTCGAGAGCCCCAGAAAAGCCCAACGCTACTTTTTCTTTGGTATTTTCCATGTTTGAGTTTTTACGAAAGAGTTTGTTTTTTTGTACATTGGGGTGGTTTTTGAAAAATGTGTTTAGTGCATTAGAGAGCCCAAAATAAGTCCAAAATTCTGATGCACTTTGTTTTTTGCAGATTCTACTTTTTGTAAGGGGGTGTTTTTTTTGTACATAAGCGGTGGTTTTTTAAATTTTTTGTCGTGAATTCAAGAGCCCAAAATAAGCCAAGAATTCTCGTGTACTTCGTTTTTTCCAAGTTTGAGTTTGTACATGGTAGGTAGTTTTATTTTCAGTAGGGATGGTTTTTGGAAATTGGTTGTTGGCATGCTAAAGAGCCCAATAAAAGCCCAAAATTTGTGTCGTGTTGGACTTTTAATTTTTTTTTTTCATTTTTATATAGTGGAGGTGCTGGCCTGAGTCAAATCAGCACCTCCACTACAAATTTCAATTTTCAAAAAAAGTAGTGGAGCCCAAAAATCGGCGATGGAGCCCAAAAAAATTCCGAAATTCTACAAATGAGTACAATAAATTACAACCAAAATTATAGGAAAGTACAACTTTTTTCCATTATTGAGACGAATTTTGTACTTTTTTCGTATTTTTTTTTTTACATTCTTGTATTTTATTGTTAGAATATTGCAATTAAATAATTTTAAATTAGGATGTGTACATGATCGCTATAACAACAAAGCTTCTATGTTTAAACTTTGAAGAAATCGTAGAATATCAAAAGACAATAATGAATAATCTTTATTGAAAAAAAAAATTTGCATTCGAAGTTTTTTTTTCAAATATATAGCAATCGATTAGACACCATACATGTTATTGAAAATTATGTTATTTCAATATTTTTAATATATCTTATGCTAGGTCGAACAAGAACAACTTTTTGACTGCAAATAAAAATTGAACAATTGAGGAAGAATTGATCACGGGCATTGAAATCAAAAGATTCGAACTTTTGAAAAAAAAAATTTTTCATTCGAAGTTATAAAAACTGAACCTCAAATTAAAACGCTCAAATAAGAATACTTTTGAATTTTAAACTTTGAAAATAAAAGCTTGAAAAAATGTTCATTCTCACGCTCAATGATTTTCGCGTATAGAATAAAAGATTTTAAAACTTTTGAATTGAAAATTTCTTGATTAAAAGCCGTTGAACTGCAAAATTTTAACTTTTATACATTTCAAAATTATATCATGTTAAGCACTTTTAAGCTAGAAACATTAATTTATACATTAAAATTTGTTTTAAAATCTTTTCAAATATTCTGCTAAAAATTTATTAAAAAAATGATTTAAAAATTTTCCAGGAATCTAATAATAATTTTATTATCTTGGAACTCGGATTTTTCTACAATTTTTTGAAAATCCTGCAAAAGTAAAAAAACTACCTTGAAATCATCTAGAACCGGAAAAGAAGTATTTTCAACAAGAAAGTTAATTTTTAATCAGAAAAATTAATTTTTAATGAAATAGTTAAAGTTTCAACTAAAAGAGATAAATTTGTAGCCAAAAAATTTCCAGGAATCAAATAATAATTTTATTATCTGGGAACTCGAATATTTCTACAAATTTTTGAAAATCCTGCAAAAGTAAAAAAACTACCTTGAAATCATCCAAATTCTTTTTTGAAAATTTTGGAAATCTTATTAAATATTCTTTGAAATTCATTTTTCAACTAAAAATTATTGTTAGTTTTTCTAGAAATTATGATACAGACTTTTTTATTCATTTAAAACCTTTCAAAATGCTTAAAAAGCTTCAAAATTTTGTGTTCAACATCTTTAAAAAATTTTAAGCAAAAAAAAGCGCATTTTCAACAAAAAAATTATACATTTTCAATCCAAGACCAAAAGAACCAAAGATCTTTGAAAAAATCAGAAAGCAGTTCTACTTTTAGCAAACTAAAATTATTAATCTTTGACAGAAAAAGCATTATTTTTGTACGAAATAGTCAAATTTTCAACCAAAAAGTAAATTTTCAACTAAAATTATCTGAAATTATAATTATTATTATAACTAAAATTATAATTATTAGTCTCAAATGTTTCGAAATCTTTTCACGTTCTACATTATTTTGGAATCTTTTATAAAATTCGAATTATATTTTAAACTTACACGATTATTTTTCAAATTAATAAATGTTCAACTGTCATTTATCATTCAAAACAATTTTTTCAATCTTTTTAAATATTTTCTTGAAATTAATTTTCCAAGATAAAAAATCGTTTTATATTTTCCCAGTAAACTTAACAATTTTTTTTATTTTCTCAAAACCTTCAAAGATCCTCAAAAAGCTTCAAAATTTTATTTCGAAATCTTCAAAACTCTAAATTAAGTTTCTTATTTTTCGAAATCTTTTAGTTTCAAATTAGGTTTGGAACTTGTCAAAACTTGTAAATATCTCTCCAATTGTTCAATTTTCATATATGCATCAAAATTCAATAATTTCACTGACATATTAAAAATTTAAATAGAACAATTAAAATTGTAACGTTCAGCGTTTAAATTTGACACTCTAAAATATTAACAATTCAAAGCTTTCTATTTCAAATAAGTCAGAAAAATATTCAAAAAAATGTCTTCCTTAATAAAAAAATTTCAAATTGAATTTGTCAAAAATGGAATATTTTAGGTTGAAACAATATTTGAATAGGGTTTAGAATAGAATCACAGCGTTTAGTTTTTATAATTATTTTTAAATTAAGATTAGATTATAGAGTTTGAATGGAACGTTTACATTTGTTTAACTACTGAGGCTTTCAAATTGGAAATTTTCTATTTTTAACTTTAAAATCTGCAATTTTATAATAAATAAACAATAAAATCTGCTTAATTTTGAACAGATTCAGAATCGTCCTGCAAAGTTAATTATTGTTCAATTTTCAATAATCGAAATAAAGTTCAATGTGATTTATGAAAATAACAAAAGTTTTTAGTAAAAGTGTAATATATTTTTTTTTTATTTGTACATTTCTACAATAAACTACCAATATGTAAGAAATAATTTTAAGTAGTTTCCCAATATTTCAACTTTTGTGAAATCTTGTATTTTTTGTAAAGATTTGTAATTTGCTACAATAATTTACGTAAAATTAAAAGTGGTTTAATGACATCAAACACCAAAATTGAAAAATGTACAATTCTGAAGTTTTCTGTAATATCTTGTAGATTTTTACAACAAAGTAAAAAAAATATTATTAAAAAGTTATACAACTTTTTGAATTGTAGAAACTTGTACCTTATTGTCAATTTTTTTACTTTCCCACAAGAAAACACAAGCAAAAATTACCCATTCGAATTTCAATGCATTTTTTTCTCAAATGTTGTAAATTTTTGTGTACAAATAAGTACATGTTTAAAATAATTACAGTTGTAGAAACGTACTTTCTTGTAAAAATTTTTTCTATTGGGGGAGCTTCAATTTTCATGAATTTTCAAACAGTATATAAGAGGAAAATTTTCAAACAGTATGTAAGAGGAACACCCATATATAGGTGAGTAGGAAAGAGGTCAGATCTGGCTCAATTCGGGTGAAAAATAAAGAGGGTCCCCTCATGTCTAATAATCCAATGCTCGGGGCAACCACTGACCTTTGGCTCAATTTGGGTGCACCGGAATTAGGACACGCTTACCGAGGGTTCGCTTCAGCGAGAGTGAGAGTGAGTTGTGGTTCTTCTGGGGGGGGGGGGCGAAGGAGAAGAACAGGGAGAAAGGGGCAAAAGAAAGGGAGGATAGCTATCCTGACCTACCCTAAATTCCAACTCGGTCCCGGCATACCTTCGTTCACGAGACTCCTTGCTTCCTCCCCCCCCCGAACCCCCAAACTCCCACTATCGAGTATTCAGGCCTGCTTTCCCCCACCAGAAATAGCAGGCTCGTTTATTCCAGGGAGCACGCATTGTGTACGGTCTCTTGCTCTTGCTCTTGCTCTTTCCTATACCTTATTCGAAATCACCTTTCTTTCTCTCTTTTCTCCAGTCGCTCATTCCTCTCCTCCTTCGGCCAATGCACCAACTTGCATCCTACAAAAACATGCTTCACGCACGAATTTTCTTCTCGAGGTCTTATCCATTATCGAGTGTCCTTTATTTTTCATACTAAGCGTGCAGTTTGTAACGCTTTTTTTAGGGACAGTAATGAGATACATGTAGAAATAAAGGTCGGATGATTCGATTTTTTGGGAGTCACAAAGTGACACAACAAAATTTGGTAGTTGCATTTTCAACAAAATAGTTGAATTTTCAACCCGAGAATTTAAATTAGCGACAAAAAAGTTCATTTTCAGCCAACAAAGATGAATTTTCAACAACACAGTTGAATTTTCGAACAAAAAAGATGACTTGTCAAACAAATAATTTAATTTTTATCAATATAGTAGAATTTTCAACTAAAAAAGATCAAAACTTTGAACCAAAGATTAAATAGTTACATTTTTAGCTAAAAAAAAACTAATTTTTGACAAAAATAAAAACGTATTATCAACCAGTTGCATTCAACGAAGAAAAATAAATCTGTAAGAAAATAGTTGAATCCTAAACCAAAAAATAAATTTTCAACGAAGAGGATTAATTTTCTAGCCAAATAGAAAATTTGAAACAATTTATTTTCAACGAAATAGTTCAATTTTAAACTTAAAGAGATACATTTTCAACCAAAAATGAAATCGTTAAATTTTTAGTTTAAAAAACTAATTTTAAAAATAAATTTTCAACAACATACATGAATCTTATATACCATATTGTTGAATTTTCAAACCAAAAAGACAAATTTTCTACAAAATAGTTGAATTTTTACCCGAAAAATATGACGAATTTCCAACAAAATACATGAATTTTCAAATAAAAATGATTACAATTCAAATTATAAATTTCAAACCAAAAATGGGAGTGTTACATTTTCAGTGAAGAAAATTAATAATCAATGAAAACACTAATTCTTAACGAAATAGTTGAATTTTCAACAAAAAGTAAACTTTTTACAAAAAAAAAAACAACGAATTTTGAACTGAAAATTATGAATCTTCGACCACAAAAAAAAAATTATTTTTACAATTCAGTTCATCTTTAAACCATTTAGTTGATACTCCAACAACAAAATATTTTTATTTTAAATCAAAAACAGTTGAATTCAACCAAAAAAATAGTCGAATTTTCAACTCTAAAATTTGAACTATCGACAAAAAGCTAATTTCCAGCCAACAAAGTTGAATTTTCTACAACACAGTTGAATTTTCGAACAAAAAATGACTTTTCGAACATATAATTTACTTTAGAACAAGTAACTTTATATTTTATCAATATAGTAGAATTCTTAACTAAAAAAGGCCAGCTTCGAACGAAAGATGGAATGGTTACACTTTTAGCTAAAAAAAAACTAATTTTCAACAAAAATAACAACGAATTATCATCCACTCGAATTCAACGAAGAAAGAAGAATCTTTAAGAAAATAGTTAAATCCTGAACCAAATCATGAACAAAATCATTTTCAAGGAAAAAGATTCATTTTCTAGTCAAATAGACGAATTTTCAACAAAAGAATTAAATTTTCACGCCAAGAAGTCGAATTTTCTTAGAAATTAGTGTACTTTTTAACCAGAAAAAAAGAATTTTCAACAAGAAAGTTAATTTTCAATAAGAAAAATTAATTTTCAACGAAATAGTTCAGGTTTCAGCTAAAAGACGTAAATTTTCAACCAAAAATGATATTGTTAAATTTTCAGTTTGAAAAACTAATTTCAAAAATAAATTTCCAACAAAATACATATGAATTTTATACCATATTATTGATTTTTCAAGCCAAAAAGACGAATTTTCTACAAAACAGTAACATTTTCAACCCGAAAATATGAATTTTCAGCAAAAAACTGAACCCCCCCCCCAACCAAAAAAAAAAGACGAATAGTCAACAAAATACATGAATTTTTAAACGAAAATATAAAAAGTTACGATTCAAGAAGAACAATTTTCAAAAAAACAGTTGCATTTTGAACGAAAAAGGGTCAATTTTCAACCAACAAGTTTCATTTTCTACAGAAAAAAAAAACGAATTTTCAACAAGAAAGTTAATTTTTAATCAGAAAAATTAATTTTCACCGAAATAGTTGAAGTTTCAACTAGAAGAAATAAATTTTCAACCAAAAATTGAGTTTTTAAATTTCCAGTTTGAAAAACTAATTTAAAAAATTAATTTTCAACAAAATTGATAAATTTTATATACCATATTTTTGGATTTTCAAGCCGAAAAAAAGAATTTTCTACAAAACGGTTGAATTTTCACAAAAAAAAACTTAATTTTTAACTAACAAAAAAAAACAAGATTTCAACTCAAATTATGAATTTTCAACCGAAAAAGATTAATTTTGAACCAAACAGTTGCATTTTGAAACAAAAAAGAATGACTTCTCAACCAAGAAGATTAATTTTCTATCATAAAAGACGAAAAAAAAACAACAAATTTTCAACTGAAAATTATGAATCTTCAACCACAAAAAAGTGATTTTTTACAATGCAGTTCATCTTTAAACCAGTTAGTTGATACTCCAACAACAAAATTTTCTAATTTCAAATAAAAAACAGTTTAATTCAACCAAAAAAAAATAGCTGACTTCTCAGCCAAAAAAAAAATTAATTTTCAACCAAACGGATGCATTTTGAACGAAAAAGGCTCAATTTTCTACAAGAAAGTTTCATTTTTTACCAAAAAAGACGAATTTTCAACAAAATAGATGACATTCCAAATAGAAAAGATCAATTGGCAATTTAAAATATCAATATTAAATTAGAAATAAAATCGTGACATTCTCAGTGAAGAAAATTAATTTTATAACCGAAGAAAAAAAGAATTCTCAGCAAAATAGTTAAATTTACCATTAAAAGATAAATTTTCATCTGGAATTATAAATCTTCATGGAAAAATTAATTTTTAAGAAAAGATTTCCACGTTCAATCAATGCGTTGAATTTTTAAACAAAAAGTTGATTTTTTTAACGAAGAAGATTAATTTTCGATTTCTATTTCTAATATTTGAATTTTCAAACAAAAATTAAATAGTTGAATTGGCAGTTCAAAAAATAATTTGTAACTAAGAAAGAAACAAATTTTTTACAAAATAGTCAAATTTTCAACAAAATACTATCATTTTTAACCAAACGAGATTAATTCCCAACCAAAAATATAATGGTAGACTTTATACAACTAAAAAAAATTAACTTTTAACCAAGAATAATTGAATTTTCTTCTTAGGTTCTAATAATTTAGTTCAAAACAGAGAAAAAATAAGAATTTTTAAAAAAAGGGAAATAGAGTTTATTGATGGCCCCTAATCTGCCGTCTAAGTTGATATTTTAATTATTCACGTAAAGAATTACAATTATCCTGACTTGGAACAGGGAATTTTCCAAAAAAATGTAATTCGTATTAGTTATTTAATTCGTATTAGTATCCGTTAGTTAACATATTTTCGAATTATTCTAATAGAAAGATTTGTAAAAAAATATAATTCTGGCTTGGAACGGGGAATTTTCGAAATTAATTTATTTGCGAAAATAATTTCAATTCTGATTTATAAAAATGGAATTTACAACAATAATCCCTGTTTCAAGTCAGAATTGTTTAGATTAAAAAATTCCTTGTTCCAAATCAAAATTGTAATTCTTATGACCAAAAGTGATTTGATGTTCCAACTCAGAATTATGATTCTTTTTCAAAAAACCCTGCTTAAATCAGAAATCTTTTACATTTTTGAAATGATGAGAAATCTCTCAAAATCTTCAAAACTCTTTTAAGTTCATAAAAAATGTGTTGAACTCTTTTAAATTGAGCGTGAAAAATAAAGAATTGACCGGGAAATGACTGGGAATTTAAAATCATCCGTCGGGTAAAAACCCTGATTATTTATATAATACCATTCCTTCGCAGTCTATAATATTTCATATAAGAAAACATGTTCATTCACTCCTAAAAGATCCTCAAAAATTTTTGTGACATTCGCAACATTTTTCCAATTTTCCTTCCTTATGCATCAAGGTCTGGAATATATTTTATAATATTCATTAAGTTGAAGAACCTGACCCGAGACATTTTAGAAATGGATCATTCCCAGGTGGAAATATTATGTATATAGTTTATATATAGTGTGAAGTATTATATATAATATTCACTTGTTTTATACGTTTTTTACATAAAACAAATGAATATTATATATAATACTTCACACTATATATAAACTATATGTAATATTTCCGCCTGGGTTATTTATTTGTATTTCTTGATGCACTGATTGTTTGCCACTTATTTCTGGAAGATCAATTATTTTAATCATCCAAAGAATAAAAAAATGTTTTTTCAGAATAAATATAAAAAAACTGAATTTTCCAAGGGGCCATTGATCTCTTCTTCCTACCAGTTTCTACGTTCCAAGGATGGCGGCCATTAATCAGTAGCCTTAATTGAAGGACAAGCTGGTCTCTAATGAAACAGAATAAGGTGAAAAATAGTGATTCAATACCATCTAATTTCTCTTCCTACATAGACTCAACACGTTCCCTTATCTCGAAAAGCAACGAGAGGAATTTCGCTTTAAAAACAATAAGTTCAGCATCTCATGTTGATATCTCATGATTACTCTGTGAGATTCAATTTTCAGCAATACTGCATTATTGTTTAGAAATTTCAATGTTTATTATTTTGATTATTTGTGAGTATTAACAGAGCTCGGATAGACTGGAAGTCTTAAAAACAAGTCACATAAAATTATACAAAGAATGTCGGACGAAATTTCGAAAAAAGTCCACAAAAAGTCGCATCGAATTTTTAAAGATAATTAGGAAAGTAGTATCAGAGACTGAATGACCGAAATTATAACTTTTTTGTTTGGGAATATAGTTTTCAAATATTCTTTCCACAATCAAAATAAACTTTGAGATTAAAAACATATTTTTAACAATAAGTCATTCAGCTTGAAGCATTCTGAATCTGGGTATAAATTATTTCTTTTTGAACTGATAAATTTGTCAATTTGGGTTATTTTTTAATAAGAGAAGTTTATGATTTACATTAATTCTGAACTTTAGGACCATTTATTTCGCACATTTTAAACTTGAAAGTACTCAATAATTAGGAATTTAATCTTGAGAAAGCCTAAAATGCTCTCGAAATAGGGGAAATATGATTATTTTTCAAGAAAATACGGTAATAAATTCTTTAAAAAGTAAATTAATGTAGATACAATACTGAATTCAATATAGAGTTTATAGAAAGCAGTTCCATTTTCAACTAAGGAGTTACGAATAATTTTTAAGCAAAAAAAACGAATTTTCAACAATGTAATTGAATTTTTAGCCCAATAGTTGAATTTTCAACCCACAAAGATGAATTTTCAACCAAATAATCGAATTTTCAAACAGAAAAGATTAAAATTCAACGAAATAGTTTCATTTTCCAAGGCAAAAAGAAGAATTTTTTAAAGAAAAGTTGAATGTTCGAGAAGAAAGACTAATTTTTAAAGAGGCAGTTGAATTTTTAACAAACAAGTTGATTTAAAACAAGAAAAATGAATTTTCTACCACAAAACATGAATTTTAAATTCATAAAAACGAATTTTCTATCCTGAAATGTTAATGTTCAATAACACAGTTAAATCTTTTTAAAAAAAAAATATCACTTTTGAACAAAATAATTCAATTTTCAACCGAATGATCGAATTTTTAAATAAAAGAGATGAAACTCTAATACAATAGTTCAATTTTCAAATAAATAGTTCAATTTTAAAGAAAATAGTTGAATTTTCAATGAAATAATTATTTTTAAACCAAATAGTTACATTTAGAACCAAATAGTAGAACTTTCAATAAAAATACACAAATTTTCAACCTACAAAGATGAATTTTCAACCAAATAGTCGAATTTTTAAACAAAAAAGATTGAACTTCAGCCACATAGTTCAATTTTCAACCTAAAAAGACGAATTTTTTAAAAGACATTAAAATTATCAACCTGAAAAGTTGAATTTTCAAGAAAAAATATTATTTCCAAAGAAGAAATATGAATTTACAACCAAATAATTCAATTAAAAGAAAAATGGATTTTCAACAGAAGACGAATTTTTCAAAATACAGTTAAATTATCAACCTGGAAAGTTGAATTTTCAACAAAAAATATTATTTTCAAAGAATAAATATGAATTCACAACCAAATAATAATTCAATTAAAAAAAAAATAGATTTTCAACAATAGACGAATTTTTCAAAAGAAAGTTGAATTTTCAACCAAAAAGTTGATTTTTAACCATAAAAGATGAACTTTCAATCCACAGGGAGAAATGTTGAATTTTTGACTGAAAAAAATATATTTTTTTTTTTATTAATTTAATTTTCAACTGAATGGTCCAATTTTCAAATAAAAGAGTTTAAAACTCAACCAAAAACAGTCAAAAATTGCATTTTTAACCAAATAGTTGAAATTTCAAGACAAAAAGACTAATTTTTTAGAAGACAGTTGAATTTAAAAAAAAGAAATTAATTTTTAACTAAGAAAAAATTATTTTCAACCAAAAGGGATAACTTTTCCACAATAAAAGATCAATTTTTAATTACTTTCGAAAAAATAGTTGAATTTTAAGCCAAATAGTGATTCACTATCTACTCCTGACCATATTTCAAAACCGCCTTTCAACACCCCATTTTCTATGTTTCTACTTTCGCAACCCTTTTTCTTCGTCTCAGGTACACATAAAATATCTAGTTTTCTTACGTGCATAGTTTCTCGTAATTCTCTTACCTAAAGATCATTCAACCCCCTATCATTCCAAACACCCAATTTCCATTCATCGCCTGAAATTTCACTGGGAAAATAATATTTTATTTTTCGATATTGAGAGACGCGTCACTTTCAACGGCGCGCTGTGTTAGACGATACCATTGTCATTTAACACGTGTGTCTGTTGGATGACTTTATATTAAAATTATTTTTCTTAAATACAAATTTTCAGCGAAAAGTACAAAACTATTTAAAAAGTACAACTGTTTCTCAATTGGCATGCAGTTTTTTTATCATTTTTCTTATGGATTTAATTTGCAAAATTTCAAATTTAGGAAATTTAACAACTTCAAATAATGAAAAACCAATCAGGTTTTCAATAACAAAGATTGCGAGATTTTCGTGACATATCGGTACATCATTTTTTTAGACAGGAAAATAAAATTTTATCTGAACGAAAGTACCTTAATTATGTGTGAGATCTATTCATTGTCTCTTTCGCGATACTGTTGAATCAATCGTATTAGATTTTCTTTTTTCAACTTTTTTATGCACAAATCGTTGATAATTTTCTTTTGTCTTTTTTCTTTGGATCGTAGTTTCTCTGTAAGCTACTAATAATTTCCTTATTAAGATCCGCGTCTTTTTTGGTATTCTTTAAAAAAATTATTCGCTGCTTCAAAAAAAAGAGTAAACATTGACAAAATTCTCAAATATAGGGATTATAGGGGATTTTTATAAAAATAGGGAAATAGGGGACTGACTGTGGTCACTATAAATAGTAAATACATTATAAACATTACAATTAGAGATCAGAAAAATGGTCAATTAATAAAATAACCGTTTTTCGTTTTATACAAGGGATTTATTGCAAATCCTACCTGATACTAAATACATGTTACACACGTTACCTTGGCTTCCATATTAATTAACTCTTAACTCTAAATTCCTCGAATTCTGAATAAGCAAACAATCGGTTTGAAAATCCACTTTCCAATCTCTTAATGATTAATTATTGCACATGCTCAGTTTTGGCACTACTTTCTTTCACACTTTGGCATATTTATATAACATCAAATAATTTTCGGCTATGAGCCAAATACACTGAAACTTGGATTTAAGAAGTCCGAATTTATGACGTTCAGAGAATTGATGTCCTCGTCAGTTTCACGATCCGCGTCCAATTGCGACAGAAATCCTGCCCAAAACCGGTCTTAAATCCAAGTTCCAGTGTAAACCGAAAATCGAATAATCTGGATTAGATTCACACAGTCGAGCTAAACTCAATATCACGAACTGATTAATCTTATCTTTCTAAAGTTTTTTCTAGGCATACATATTCTATTTTTCTATATTAATATAACTACCTCGAGTACTCTTCCAAAAAAACGCAATCACAAAATACATATCACTATTGCAGAAAAGCTGTATTATTCGTTTGTTTTTTTATTATTGCATTATTATTTTTGTAACAATTGTTTGTGTATTTATAATTTTTTTCTCTCAGGTTATGCAACTTGATGCGATTGCTTGTTATTTCTTATTTTGTGCTTGAAATCGTGCTCAGCACGCGGTAAATCATTCTTTACTCTCTTCTAAACATTGGCATACATGCATTTATTATTCACCTTGTACGGAAGCACAAACTACCCTCTATGAGATTTCTTTTCTAAACTAGTTATCCTAAAACTATTCAGACTTCAGGATTTATGTATAATACTTTTACTTATTACTCCAGACGACTCTGTTTACAAGAATAGCAATACGGTTGTGTAGAATTCTACCTACTGGTTCTATATCGTTTGCTTATTTGTTATTTTCACTTCTACATTATATGTATAAATTCCTATACTGATGGACTACCTGCGAATAGAGATTTCCGAAAGAAAAAAATTTAGGCCACTTTTTTGAGCTTTACGAAATTCCCCAAAACTGCCTGTGATAAAAAATCATTTCTTTTCCAATTAATTCTAAAGTACATATACTAAATATTTCAATAATTTTCAAGTAAATCATTAAGTTTTATATCTGGATATTTTTATTGAAGTTTTAGAATAAAACTTAAGAGGATTTAAAATGATTTTTTTCAATAAGTCCTGATTTTTACTTGACTAATTTTCCATTTTTCCTGACAATTAATGTTCAAAGTCCAGAATTTGAATCTTTTAACATTTTTAACATAGAATCTTTTATAAACTTAACAAAACAATTTCAGATTCAAATTTTTTAATTTAGAATTTATTTATTTATTTTAACTACAAAAGATGAATTTTCAATCCAAAAGGACGAATTTTCAACTCAAAAAGATTACATTTTTAACAAAATAATTAAATTTTCAACAAAACAGTTGAATTTTAAACCAAATTTTTGAACTTTCAACATACAAAGATAAATTTGCAAACGAATGGTCGAATTTGCAATCAAAAGAAGATTAAACTTCAACCAAAAACAATCGAGTTTTCAACAATATAATTGAATTTTTTATAAGACAGTTCAATTTTCAATAAAAAAAGATGAATTTTCAATTCAAAACGACGAATTTTCAAGAAAACAGTTGAATTATAGGCCCCAAAAGAGTTTTTTTTTAAACAAAATAGTTTATTTTCAAAAAATAATTAAATTTTCAAGAAAATAGTTTAATTTTTAACCAAATTATTGAATTTTCCACCTACGAAGATAAGTTTTCTACCATGGTCGAATTTGCAATCAGAAGATTAAACTTCACCAAAAGACAGTTGTATTTTGAAATAAATAATTAATTTTTTTGTATAGGACATTTGAGTTTTCAAACAAAAAAAAAAGAATTTTCACAAATGGACAAATTTTCTGTCCAAAAATACGAATGTTCAACATAGCAGTTGAATTTTCGACCAAAAAGATCATTGTTTACCAAGAATACTTGAATTTTTAACAAAATAATTAAATTTTCAACAAAATTGTTAATTTTTTAACCAAATACTTGAATTCCCGACCTATACAGTGATGAATTTTCAACCAAATAGTCGAATTTTCAAATAAAAAAGATTAAACTTCAACCAAGAAAAGTCGCATTTTCAACAAAAAGATGAATTCCACATAAAAAATATAATAGTTCATATTTCAATAACAAAAAAACGAATTTTCAACAAAATAGTTACATTTCTAACCAAAGAGTTTAATTTGTAATACAATAGATTAATTTTCAACCAAGAAGATTCGTTTTCGAAGAGACGAATTTTTAAGAAAATACATGATTTTCCAAAAAAATGGTTGAATTTACAACTAAAAAAGATACGCTTTCAACCAAAAAAGGAAAAGTTCAATTTTCAGTGAAAAAATTAATATTCGACAAAAAAAAACAAAATTTTTTAATGGAATAGTTAACTTTTCAACTGAAATGATAAATCTGTAATAAAAAAAATTATTTTTTATGGAAGAAGTTCAACTTTCATCCAAAAAAGACAAATTAATACAAATAAATATTAATGTTCTACCAAAAAGACGAATTTTCAAGAAAATCGTTTAATTTTCAAGCAAAGATGAAGTCTCCACTAAAATGATGAATCTTCAAAAAAATTTAATATTAGATAAACTTTCAACTTTCAACCCAGAAGTTCAATTTTTCGACCAAAAAAAGGGATTTTCAACAATTAAAGATTTTTCAGTCAAGAAAGAAAAAAAGTTTATCCTGCTTGTTGAACTTGAAAACCAAAAGATGAATTTTCTATAAAATAGTTGAATTTTCAAGCCAAAAATATGAATTTTGAACAAAAAAGTTAATTCTCAATCGAACAGTTGCATTTTTAACCAAAAACGGGAAAGTCAAACTAAGAAGATTAGTTTTATACTCAAAAAATGAATTTAAAACCAAAAATGAAAAAGTTATATTTCAAGTTGAAAAAAATGAATCTAAAACAAAAAAAAATAAATAAATTTTTAATAAAATAGTTAAATTTTCGACCAAATAGATGAACCATCAATCAACAAAATAAATTTCTAACAAAGTGGTTCAACTTTTATACAATTATTTGAATTTTCAATTTTGAAAAAAGAATAAAATTTCAACCAATGCAAAAAAGTAGTTAAAATTTTAACCAACGAGATCAACTTCCAAGTAAAATCATGAATTTTCAACTGGAATGGTTAAATTATTAGTTAAAAAAATTAATTTCAAACAAAAGAAAAAGAATTTTCAACCAAAAAGAGTGTAATTCTCTCCAAATAATGTAATAGTAGATATTTATATCAAAAGAGATATTAAGTTTAAATAAAAAACAGTTCAATTTAACCAAAAAAGACGAATTTGTAAACAAAATAGTTGAATCCTCAACCAAAGTAGATTAATTTGCATCCAAACGGTTTTATTTTTCATTAAAAAAACAACGAAAACTCTACCAAAAGACATGAATTTTTAAACAAAAATGACAATTAAAAAAAAAGTAGTTGAATTTTCAACAACAAAATTAATTTGCTACCAAATTATTTGTATTTTTAACCCGAAAGGACAAATTTTTAACAAAACTGTTGAATTTTCAACTAAAAAGGATTACTTAAAAAAAATGGTTGAAGTTGTGAGGTAATAATAAAAACTTTAACTAGAAATATAATCGTTACGACTTAGCAACTAAAAAAATAAATAAAAATACCAAGAAATCCAAGGAAAATAAATTACTAACAAGAATATTATATCAGGGTCAACGCAAACTTCATTTTCAAAATTTCCGAACTTTTCCTTAACCAATTTTTCATTTTCCCTGACCATTAATATTCAAAGACCAGAATTTTAATCTTTTAAATTTTTCAACATAGAATCTTTTGTAAACGGAACAAAACAATTTCAAATTTATTATCCTTGACAGTCATTTAAAGTGCCTCTTATAGAAATTCCCCAAATTTTTCAAGATTATTTTCACAATCCCTGACTTTTCCTGACCAATAAAATTCCCTGGATTTTCCCTGATTTCCAGGGTTTTCCTCACCTACGGCTACCCGGTTAAAGGAAATTATCAGAAAATATACGTAATTGTGTCTTGTTTTTTCTTTTGGAAATCTTCGACTATTGTTAAACATTCTTAACAACGAATTGAATTTCTAAATTACTTCAATATTCTAAATTGACACACAATTTCGTAAACAGTCTTAAGATGCTTATGATGGATTTTTTACAGTGTGCTATATTATTTTATGCAATGAACTAAAAAATCATTTTGTTCCGGAAATCAAGTAGTTACAATATTTGTATTTTTTATAAACTCGATTCCCGCACTCTTTAGATATAGACAAAATATTGTGATTTTTCATATATCCCACTAAAGTTTGAAGCACGTCGAAGAATTTGACACACCTTTCAATTATTAAAATAATTTCAATTCTCGAGTAAGCTGCAAATTTCATAACCAGCATCTAACTAGGAATTAACAACTTATATTAATTTTAACTAAATAATACTATCAAGTATTATTAAAGTATCACAGAAATAAATTCCTTTAAATTTCCTTTAAGGAGGAAACTCATTTTAAAAAACCTTTCTACAAACTGATTTCATTTGTATAAGTAGATATTTATTAAATTTAAATTAACGACAAATAAAAAATTGTCAGGTGCCTATTAAGTAGGCCAGTTTGGTATTGCTTGAGATTTTACAGTAGTTTGTGCAATTCTGATGATAGAAAAGTCACTAGCCAGCAGTGTTCTTTATCTATACCTCTATTTTATTGAAGTGTTCTGTGATATGGTACTTTATATATCTGACATATTTCAAATTATTATTGCCTCTGTTGACTTAAATAACTAACTGTAAATAATTAATTAAAAAAGAAGACAAAACAAAACCTATAAAGTTTATCAAAATTCTGGCCATGAAATTTTGAACCCACAAAACTCTTGTTCTCTTTCAATTCTCAATTTATTGACGCACTTTTATAGCTAAGGTTCTGTTCGATACTTCTACAGTAGGGTGGACCAAAAATTCGATTTCCGATTTTTGGTGATCGATACACCCAAGTTGTTCGCTTTCCGGAAAAAGAAAATACGTTTTTTCTTTCTTTTTTTTTGCAAAGTTAACCCTTGCCCCCTCTTGAAATTAACATGGGGTTTTCAATGGGAAAAGCTCGGTTTTCGAAAAAATTGAAAAAAGAAGTACTTTTTAAAAAATTTTTGTAAATTTAAGTATAGTCACCTCTTAAGAATTGTTCAATGAATAGTTTCCATCCAATAACTTTCAATTTTGACCCCCCAACTCATTTTATTGTGCCCGGAAAATGCCCCAAAAATGAAAAATAGCAATTTTCTATTAAATGCATGCTAAAGACTGTATTTTTTGGAACTTTTTCAATATGAATAATTTGTAATCGATAAGTGAAGGGTTTGCAAGTATTTTAAAAATAATTTTTAATTGTTTACACAATTATTATTTGTTTAAACAATGTTTCCCCCTATATGTCGTGAAAAGTTAGTATCTTTCTGAATAAATGATATAAAGTTGATGAATTTGAATAGTAGTACTTCTAGTTTAACATATTTGGTAATTATTTAAACATCTGTCATTTGTTTGAACAATTTTTTCTCTTTAAAATCGTAAAAAGTTATATTATTTTCTGGAATTGATGACACGATTGACGAATGTTGAAAGTAATATATTTTTTAAGGATATTTGGTAATCATTTAAACAATTTTTATTTGTTCAAACAACATTTTCCCCTCTAAAGCGTGAAAAGTTATTATTTTCTGGAATTAATGATACAATTAACGGAACATAGAGAAGGTGGAGAAAAGTCTAGTTTTTTCGAATCTCTTACACTATGTCGCTTATTATTCAGTATTTCCTTATCTCAGAATGCATACCCAATATTGTTTAAAAAATTAAATTCAATTGCTGTAAGAAAAGTAAAGTCCTTTTTTTTCTTAAAATCAATTCACAGATTCCATTAATCCACGGGGGTGATTTTAAGAAAAGAAAAAAAGGACTATACTTAGAGCAATTAAATTTAAATTTTTGAACAAATTATTATTGTTCAAACAATATATGGTATACATTTAAAGATAAGGAAATACTGAATAATAAGCATAACATGAGCATAAATATAAATTTGTTCGATTTAAAGGGATAAAATTTGGTTGAAACAAATAAAATTTGCTTAAACAAATAAAAATTGTTTCAAAAATTGCTAAATGTCCTTAAGAAAAAAATATTACTCTCAACATTTATTAATTGTGTCATTAATTCCAGAAAATAACTTTTCACACTATACAGAGGAAACAATTGTTTAAGCAGATGAAAATTGTTTGAATATTTACCAAATATCCTTAGAAATATATTACTATATCATTTGTTAACTGCGTCATTAATTCCAAAATATATGAATATTTTACGATTTTAAGGAGAAAAAATTGTTTAAATAATTACAAAATATGTTAAAGAAGAAGTACTACACTTGATATTTATCAACATTATACTATTTATCCCGAAAAATAATAATTTGTTAACGACTTACAGGAGGGAGAAAATTGTTTAAATAAATACTAATTACTTAAACAATTAAAAATTATTTGAAAGATACAAAATAATTCATGTTGAAAAAATTACGAAAAATACTGTCTTTAGAATGAATTTGATAGAAAACTGCTATTTTGAATTTTTTAGGACATTTTCCGAGAATAATAAAAGGGTATGGGGGGGGGGGAGGTCAAGATTTAAATTTATTCGGTGGAAATTATTCCTCGAACATTCCTTAAGAGGCGACTATACTTTAATTCACAAAAAGTTTATAACAAGTAATTTTTTTTTTTGAAAACGATCAAATTGGGATCGATTATCAAAAATCGAAAGCCTAATTTTTGTATAAATTTGGACCACCCTACTCTACACATTCATATCGATGGGATTCTTAGTTTGTAATTCATTGACTTTGCGTTCCTCATCGACATTGCATTTTAAATTTAAAAACTAGTACTATATACGTTTAATTGTATTCACCCTCATATATTTTCATTGGCTATCAATAAAAATAAACCTTATTTCAATTCAAAAGAGTTTTCAAAAAGAACATTAAATATAAATTATTATTTTAAACAAATGTGTCTATTCTAACGCCTATTTCAGGTTTAAAAGCTCAATTTCCTTACAGGATTGATTAAAAAATTACCCTAACAATTTTATGGACTATTCGATGTTTTTAAATGAATTAAATGTTGGTGATAAAAAAATTAAATTACAAAAAGCAAATTATTTCAATTCAAATTTCGAAAAATTTGTCAAGCTAATGAAATTATATTTTATTGTAACATTATCTTAGTTAATCAGTTTCATCTCGTCGCTTTTAGATTCGATGCTTTTAAATTTGAATATTTTAAAATTTAAACGCTTCGTAAATTAATCACTATGAAATTCAAATGCTTTTAAATCAGAATCTGAATTTCGAGCACATTCAGAATTTCGGTTTCAATTTACCTACTTGAATATTAATAAATCGTCCAACATTATTGTTACAATAGCTTTTTTAATTTCCACTAGAATAACCTAAAATTCGTAAATTTTTATATCACAAAAGAGTGGATTAAATTACTATGGAAGAATTAGTCAATCCCAAAATAAATGTAGAGTGGCCACTCAAATTTTGGAAAAAGATTACCGGTCATTTTACCGTTTAGTTTCGGCAACAAATTTTTGTTTCTGTCATTCAAATGTAAGCGCTTCTTGTTAGATAAACAGAAATATAAATTGAAATGAATTGAAATATTTAAAATTAAATTGTTCACAATTGAAAACTATTTACTTATAAGAATTTTTAAATAAAAAATTTGTTGAACTAAAAATGTTTAAAATTATTCAATTTTAAAAGTTATGTCATTTGTATAAGGGGAAACATTCAAAATGTATTAATTTTTAATTGGAAACTTTAAAAATGTGTATGAAAATTAAGTAATTTCAATTTAAAACTTGAATTACTACTAATCTTATGAAATATAAAATAAATTCTTTTACAAATCATTATAGATTTTTGTTTATGAAAATTGTTTGAGAAATATATTTTTTTCAATAATTTAAACAGTAATATGCAATCAATAAGATATGACAATGACTTCTTCGAAAACGAAGAATATATTTTCATTGTCTCAAATTCTCCACTTCTGTATAAATCACTAGCTATAGCTAGTGATTCATTTTAAATTTGCGAATTTTAAACAATGCAAATATGATCTTATATGACTATCATTGTAAAATTAAAAGCATTGCAAACTTTTGTAATCTCTAGAAAAACTATACAATATTTTGAATCGAAAATTTTTATACAGTTATGGCCTTTTTTGTTTTTATACGTTTTTTAGACAAAATAAATTCATTGTTTGAAATACTCCATTATAAATCAGATTTTTTGTATAAGTTTTCAAGTAGCCCTACTAAGTCGTCCATATAACTTAACGAAACGTATGATAAAACAATTTATATGTGTACAGTTTTTGATAATAAGTAATAAAATAAAATCATATTTTAGCAAAAATAATGTTTTGATCAAGTTAGAATTTTTTGAAATATCTACAAAGATATTGCATTTGTTTTGGATTTGGATAATGGGAGACTTATTATAAATTAAAAAAATGTCTTCCACATACCTTTTCTCGTTTCGTTTACAGAAAGTAATTTTTACTTTTTGAAATTAAACAAAAATTACAACTTTTCATGTGTTGTGTTTCTTCCGTTTGAACAGAACTAATTTGATCGAAAATATATTTTTTTTTAATTTGTAAATAATTATCTTATGAACCAAATGCAAAAAAAAAACGTAATCTTTATTAGTACTTCACAAAATCCAAACTTGATCAAAAATTATTTAATTCTAAAATATATTATATTTTTGTTATCGAAAACTGTACACATGCAAAATTCGCAATCATTTTTGCACCCATCGATTTATTTTTTTATTTTTCCGAAACCATTCCAACAATAACTATTTTACAATTTCAATTTTTTAATCCTTAGAAACTTTCAACCCCTTTGAGGTGACCAAAAGTAATAAATATATTTTTTTTAATCACGGGTTATCCTGAATGGATACCTTAACTTTTGTATAAACCCCAAGAATAGATTTCAAAAAATAATTTTTTTCATGTTTCCCTCTACCCTCTTATATTATTTAAAAAAAATTATTATATTAAAAAGATGTTACATAAGATTTAACACCCCCCCTCCCCCCGTCGTAACAGGACCACAACAGCTTCTCTTGAACTCTCCCACCCCCTGAAAGTGTTACGTAATATATGGACGACCCCTATGTTTTTCTCATAATTAAATTTTAATTTCTTGATTCCATCTAATTTAAATTGATGCCATTTTGAACCATTTGAATTTGAAACCGTCTTTTGATATTTTAATTACAATTGTTTGAGCATTAAGACTTTCATTTGGAAATTGTACAATAGAAACGATTTAAATGATTGTTGTCAGGCTTAAGAGACAATCATGGACCCTCAAGTATCCTAAGGGTCGTAAGGAATACTAAAGAAGACATTTTTAAAGAAAGTATTCAATTTAAGCTATTGACTGAAAATAGGATACTATAGGGACCATATCTTGAAAATAGGGTACAATAGGAGTTATAGGGACTGGTCTGTAAGGCCTTTAATTTAAAATGAAACTAATTTGCCGATTTCCTGGTCCAGAGTGGCCACCCTGTTGTAGATATCTCAAGATATCTACAATATGAGTAGAACGGCTATGGCAGTACAGTAGCACTTACCGACCAAGCAAGGTTCTGGTCCATGCTGAGTTACCATCATCAGATAATTACCATCGGTCGGTAAGTGCCACCGTACTGTCACATCTATGCTACTAATATGTAAATAAATAAATGAAATCTTCATTAATTTTAAGGAAGCACCATGCCAGACTAGTAACGATTGCTAAAAAGTGATAAAAATGAATAACTTCTAAAAAGCACCTATCTAAATTGTTCAAGTCCTATTTTTGTTCTCCTAGTTTTACAATTAGAATTAGAACCACTCTTCGAATCGACTACCCACGGTTCATCTCATCAAATCTGCAGCTCTCTGCCTGTCACGGTGCACCTCTCGGGGATGCATTCTTTTTCTATGCGAGAAACAATTTCCCGAACTGGCAAATGCTTTCGGACAATATGGACATTGGTAAGGTCTGGCACCTGTGTGTTGATTTATGTGAAACTTCAAGTCCTGGTTGCGTTTGAAAGTTTTGTCGCAGAGAGGACAGGCATGTGGTCTTAAATCAGAATGTGTTATACTGTGCGCTCGTAGCGTTGAATTTGTTGGATAGACTCTTCCGCAAACGTTACATGGAAATTGGATACCACCATGATACTCCTTGTGTCGAAAGAGATTGGACTGTGTTTTGAATCTGAAAATTTATTAATGAATTAGCTTGAGAATAAGTGGCATATTCAGGTTCATAAGTTAAGAATAAGAATTTTAATTCTAAATCTAAGGAAAAGTATCACGCCTAGTTTAAACCAATTTTCGCTATGAGCTTGCTTTCTATTTTGATACTACGTTTGGCACATGGGTCCAGGCAGACCTTTTGCGATTTAAATAGTTTTTTTAGTATACTTCTGTTTGAGCTAGCGACTTGAAATTCCCTGACTTTTCCTCAAATTTCATTAGCTATCATTAAAAAAAAATTGAAAGGATACATGCCATACAAGGATAATTACAAAGATATTTATTTGAATATACTACGGTTTGACACATGTGATTTGTCCAGACCCCTATTAATTTTATATGGGAATATTCTCTTAGCACCTTGCATACACATATCTGAACGTTGTAAAGGAAACCCTTACTTCTCCTACTTCCATTTCCATTTCCATCACATCACTCACTTCCTATCTCCTCACTTTCACTCGCTTCCAATACTTCCCTTCTCACACTGCCTCCCTTCCATTAATTCTATCTCATCTAGTTTCCCTCTCCTCAACTCCCCTACATTAATTCCCCACGAATCCCAACCACGCACTTTATCCCCCCTTTACTTCTCTTACTTCTCACTCCTCTACATCCCAACCTCTAAAATTCTTCACATCCCTCACTTCTCCTACTTTCTACCCCCTCACTTTCCTTTCTTATTTTCTCTCTACTTCCCCTCCCCTTACATCTCTAGGTTACACTCACTTCTCTAACGTCCCAACCCCTCACATTCCACACTTCCAATCCCATCCCTTCCCTCACTTCTCCATCCTTTAATTCAACTCCCATACTTCGCCTACATCTCACCCCCTTCCTTCCTTTACATCTCCTTTATCTACTTTCCCTCTGCTTACTTCTACTACTTTCATTATCCACGCATCCCATCCCCTCCCTTTCTCCCCCCTTCACTTCTCTTACTTCTTCCTCATCTACATCGCAACCTTTAACATTCTTCACATCCCTCACTTCTCCTACTTTCTATCCCCTCACTTTCCTTACTTCTCCTTTCTCTACTTCCTCACCCCTCACATCCCTCACACTCACATCCCACACTTCCATCCCATCACTTCCCCTATTTCTCCATCCTCTACTTCCCCTAATTTCACTCCCATACTTCTCTTAATTATCCTCCCCTTCCTTCCCTTACTTCTCCCTCATCCATATAAATGCCATCTATAAGTATAATATAGATAAAAATAAAGCGTAAAAATGAATGAAACAAAAATTTCTTCACCTGTCAAATTTGTTTTCACCTTCAATTTTTTTATTTTGACCTGAGTAGATAATTACACATATGCGAAAGCCACTAGGAATAACAAAAAAACAAAAATATATACCTGCATGCTATATAAATGGATTTCAATAGACCTCCAAAAAGCAATATTTTCATATTTCCATACACTTTTATGGAAATATACAGGGGTCTGGCCAGACAACATGTGCCAAACCGAAAGTTATAGGAACATGTGCCAAACGGAGGGCTAAACCTAGGATTTAAAAAAATCGTTTGAGTCCTTTTTAAAATATTTCATTTTTTATACTTTATAGAACATTTATAATCAGACTTGCTACATAATCCCAATTTCGAAATTTCCTAACTCTTCACTGGAAAATTTTTTATTTTTCGTGACCGTCATAAATTTTTATTTCAGTTATGAGCACAACCGAATTAGAAGATCAATAATGTTAATGCAAAAAAATGTTTCTTTCCAAATTTGTCTTATAGACTTTTAACATAACAGGTATACAGAATTTTATAAGGAGTCATCCAGCAACGTAAGACGATGTTACGCAAGAAAGATTTTTACTGAAAAAAAAAGTAAATCCACATATTTTATAATTTATAAAGTAATGCATTTTAAACAAAATAGATGAAAATTCAACCAAATAGTTGATTTTTCAAACAAAATAATTAATTTTCAACAAAGCACATGAAGTTTCAACTAAAAAATATCAATTTTAAGTTAACAAAAAATTAATATTGAACCAAAAAAGACAAATTTTCAACAAAATACATGAATTTTCAACCAAATAGTTGAGTTTTCAACTGCAAAAGATAAATTTTGAATCAAAAATGGAATAATTAAATTTTCAGTCAAAAACGAATTTTTTTCAACAAGAAAAGGGATTTTTAACAAAATAGTTAAATTTTCAATAAAAGAGATGAATCTTCAACCAAAAAAAGAAAGAAAAGAATTATCAATAAAATGTGAAATAGTTTATATTTCCGCCAAAAAATATTTCATTTTCAATAAAATACAGTTGAATAAACCAAAGAATATGATTTTTCAACAAACTAGTAGAACTCTTAACCAAATCAAATTAATTTCCAAACCAAAATAAGGAATTTTCAAAAATGAAGTTGAATTTTCAAATAAGAAAGATTTCTCAGTCAATAATTAAAACAAATTTAATCCAAAATATTTAATTTTCAAGCCAAAAATATAAATTTTCTAAAAAACAGACGAGATGTTAACCCGAAAATTTAATTTTTTAACAAAAAATATAATTTCTAACAAAACTGTTAAATTTTAAAAACAAAAAAACTTATTTTCTACAAACAAATTTCAATTATGCGGAAGAATTTTAATTATGAATTTGAGCAGTGATTTTTTTAAATATCTCATCATCTAAATCAGGATTAATATTATTTTCCGAAATTTCCGTTCCATGTCAAAAATTTCAAATCATAATTGAATTTATTTCCCAAAATTCCCTGTTCCAAGTTAGAATTATTTAGTTCATTTTCTATTATAATTTATAAATACACAAACTCCCTTTTTATAAAATTTTGAAGAGGGAAGATTCATATACTGAAAATGTTCATTTGAAAGAAAAAATATTTTTAAATTCAAACAAATTCTGAATCAAAACAGGGATTGTTTTTATAATTTCCCTTTTCATAAATCAGAATTTTAAAATTATTTTCCGAAATTTCGCGTTTCATGTCAAAAATTACCTGTTCCAAGACAAAATTATAATTCTTTACGAAATTTCCTGTTCGAAAGTCAAAATTATAACTCATTAAAGGAATTATTTTCTATATTTAATTTACTTCCCCTCGTCCAAACATAGAATTATGATTTTTTAAATAATTCCCTTTACCGAATCACAATTAAATTCATTTCAAAAATTCCCTGTTCCAAATCAGAACTATATTTACAAAATTTTCTATTATAATTCAGAAATATAGTAAACTACCTTTTTCGACAATTTGAAAGCGGGAAATTTCAAACTGTGAGGAATTCTAACTTTGAACGGGGATTTTTGTTAAATTCCCCTCTTCAAAATTAGAATTACAATTCATTTCCAAGACTTGCGTTCAATTAAAAAAATTCCGTTCCATTTAAAAAATCCTCTGTTTAAATTAAAATTCTAATTCTTTACGGATACTGCCTGTCCTTGTGTAAACATTAAAATTCTTCGGAATTATAATTCTTTTCGAAAATTCTCTGTTCCAAGGTCAAAATTATCATTCTTTCCGGGAATTCCCTGTCCCAATAGTCAAAATTATATTTCTTTACTTAAATTCTCTGTCCGAAACTCAAAATTATAATTCTTGACTAAAATTCCCCGTACCAAACTAAAAATTGTAATTCTTCACGGAAATTTCCTGACTCAAACTCAAAATTATATTTCTTTACTAAAATTCGATGTCGCAAATTAGAATTAGAATTCTTATGGAAAATTCCCTGTTATGTGATTAAAAAAAAATGTCTTTCATTTATTCCATGTCTCAACTCAGAATTATAATTCTTTTAGAAAATTCATTGTTTCAAGTCAGATCTGTAATTATTTAGAAAAATTCCCTATTTCAAATGAGAATTAGGACTTTTTCACAAATTTCCTATTTCAACTCAGAATTAGACTAATAAAATATATAAAATGACTTTTAATTTGCACCCTAGTCCATTCAAGAGAAAAATCTCGGCCACTGAATTATAAAAAAAAGAGTTACACTCCAGGTCCCATAGAAGCTGGTCCGGTTTTGTAATTCCTAAAACTGATGGCCCTCGCAGTTTCTTAGCAGGCAGGGCGAGAGACGGTTGCGACTCTCGCCTCGGAAGGGCCGCAGTGCGCGATTACCCAATCGAGTATATTGCGCAATATTACGTATTCCAATTGGAAACGGTTCAGGCGGCCCTGACTGTTTACGTTTCGAGGGTACCGATTTACTAACAAGGCCAGTGCGAGGCAACCCCCAAAACTGTCATTATATGGGATTTGGAGTGTATTTTAAAAATGATCCAAACAATTTTGGTAATTTTATGCTTAAAGTAGTTAGAAGCCATCTCCAAAAGAAAATTTTCATAAAGCATGGACAAGCAAGTTCATTCAAGTTAGAACTGGTTTGAAATAATTAAAAAAGTAACTTACATTCTACCGCAGATATCACAGCCATATTTTCCCTTCGGCCTGTGAGTTTCTAGATGCACTTTTAGATTTCCTTTAGTGGAAATCCTTTTACTGCAAATCGGACAGATGAAATTTCCACTGGCATTACTATCGGCTGTCACTTGAAGAACACCATTGGTGGAAAAATGATGGGGTTTTAACATCGCTCTTCGTTCGAATCTTCTCTCTTTGGGTATATGAGACCAGAGGTGATCTTGTAAACTGATTTGGGACAAGAAGGACCTGGAGCAGATTGTACATTTATGAGATTTTATGCTAGTGTCAGAAATGTCCTCGTCACTATCTTCGGACGGTTTCTTCTCCTCGAGATCCTTTGAATCTTCCTCTTTTTCTTCGTGAATTCTGTCAAAAGTCATTTTCATTAGATAGCTTCATTCACAAAATGCAAAAGTTCTATATATATATATATATATTTTTTTTTTTGGGTGTTTCGGAAGCCAATCCATTCAGATTATTAAATTTTTCAAATAGGAAAAGAAAACAATAAAAAATATTAAAATTCATTTCTAAATAAATTTCTAAAATTCAAAACATTCTTTTTGCAAAAATTTACATAAAAAGAAAACTTCTTACAAGAAAATTGAGTAAAATATGTAAACTCAATTTAAAGAAATCTTAAAAATTTAATTCATGAGCAAACCCTGCAGATTGGAAAGAATCATGAGTTTAGTGTCTCAGTTTAAGTTTTTTAAATTAAGATTGAAGAGAAATTCATTTTATCATGAATCATTTTTGCAGAATAAGCAACAAATTGATTCACAATTTAAAAATAAACTTCTAAAAAACCTCACTTTTCGGCTCATTAGAGACAAGAATAACACAATGAAAAAAGAGGGATAAAAAGGGAAAAAGTCAACCAAAAACCAATCTCTCACTTTTTCCTTTCTCCGTCCTTTTTATACTACGAGGGGGCCAACATGTTTCGAAGTCAATTTAGACCCCCTCATCAGGGATTATTTATAGGGAATAACAAAAAGTTAGGAAAAATCAATAAAACCTGTAAAGAAAATATTTAAAAAAGTGTTAATACAAATTCTGATTAAGTTTAATGTCATCAATTATATTTATTAAGAAATTGATTGCTTTATAAAGAAGAAATCTTTCTGTTATCTAGTCAAAGAAAATTACTGTAACCAATTAATTTCTCTATCCCATACTTTGTTATATCTTGAGAGGTCCCTTTTTAAATCAATAGCCTTGTTTCCCTCTCTCTTTATAAATAACATCTCCATGAATTCTCTTTTTTTCTGATTTTTCTCATGATAAACGACGTCATTCAATGTACTTGCAAGATTTCAAACATGAGAGTTTTTATTATTTGATGTTATAGTTTTTGACCAGTGATGTATATATGTGTTTAATAGTTTTTTGTCTACATGGTCGATAATCAATATTTTGTGAAAATTGATTATTAATTTTTAAAGTTGTGAAATCTGAAAGATCTGGTGTTCGAATCCCAGCGGAGTTAGAGAAATTTTTTTCACAACTTTGAAAATTAATAATCAATATTCACAAAATATTGATTATCGACCATGTAGATAACAAACTATTAAACAACAAAATAATTATTGTTGATTCTTTTTAATAAAGTCTTTTGCATGTATTTCACATAAAACTATTTTTCATTTTTTGAACATTTTCCGGATACAATACGAGGGCGTTGAGGAACGGGGCGATGATGTCAACATTAAAATTCATAAGGTGTAAATTATTCCTGAAATATTTCTTACAAAGTGAATCAACTTTAATTTACAAAAAGTTAATAACAAGTATTGTTTCCCATTTTTTCGGAAACTGAGCCTTTTCCATTTAAAATCCCACGTTGTTTTCAACACCCGGGAGCACGGGTTAGTGTTGACCTTTTAGCAAAGCAAAATTTATTTTTCAGGACAACGAAAAAATTGGGAGGAAGGATTAATCACCAAAAATCGAAAGTAGTTTTTTTGGACAACCTAATGTGTTATGTGTTTCTATAGAGTCGTATCTAAGATAACGCCATTGTCCTCACTTTTTTCTCTTATTTTCTCTTCTTTTCATTTATTTTCTCGGGCTCTCCACGTTATTGTGATTTATTTCTTTGCCAGTGCTGCTCAGTGCTCATAAACTGCACTTTCATCCTAATGGCTCTTCTTTTAATCTAATGGGTACTGTATGTTCTCCACTTTGCAGTTTGGATGGAAATCAGTGAAATTCTCGACACTCTACTGCTCAGTAGGATGCAGCTGAATTTGAATGCTGATGGAATTTTTGTGGGCTATGTTTGTCTCGCATTCCACGAATGGGTCGATTTTTGTGTTTAATAGTAACTTCGAAATGGATGAAATTGTAGAAGAGGACATCTAAAATGTTGCTTTTCATTAAATTTTTCCTCGCAGGAACGTTTAATGTGGAAATTGAAATGATCGATCCAATCTTCTCCTTGGATCTCTAACCTTTGATACCACTTACCCCAGCACATGATCTCTGACCCCTCACTTTTTAATATTGACTTATAGGTCAATGGGAATAGTATAAATGCTATTAAACATTTTGTTCACAATTAATTATTGTTTACAAGGATCCCACGAACATTTTAGATGGAAACTAAAATAGTAGGCTTTTGAATCGTTACCAAAAGGTTGTGTTTAAATCTTGGCCGTTTTACAAATTTTCATTATCAATAGATTTTTTTAAATAATATTAGGATAAAGTGCTTACATCGAACTAGTTTCAAGCAAAGTTTCAAGATTTTAGTAGCTTTTTTTTAGACATGATAAATTGAAACGCAGCTAAATATTCTATTCGGTGACATATTATAGTTCTAAGAGTGTTGCATTGCGCTTAAAAGTCTGTTCTCGATGCTTCGTTTCCAGGTGGTGACTCTCGTATTTTCGATTGAAACTCGAAAATAATCTTCCAAAATATTCAACATTGTTCCTGTGTGAGTGTTCACAAAAACGCCAAAATAATAATTCTTCATAACAAAATTTTGCAGCATATGCATCGTATGATTTTCGTATTTCCGAATCTAGTGACACTTTTTTAATGATTCCTAATAAAATAATAAGAAAACCTAAAACGTGGGTGCACTGGCGAATAGAGCGCGAAGAAAATAATGTTCAGTATTTTTAAAATTTTTTTAGGTTTAATCTAAATAGTTTTTTAATAATTTTAAAAGTACAGTAAATGGCCTTTTGTAAAAAATTCCTAATATATATTTTTTTGTATTTTTGAAGCTGCAGACTGAAAATTCGAAGGAAGAAAGGAAGAAAAGTGGACAGTTATCAGACAAACACTTGTCTAAGTTTCAGTTTTTACATGTATTTTTATAGAAAAATGCTTATTTTAGTGAAATGTTTTTTTTTTCAAAATCTCTTTGATAGATTTGGCAAGAAGTTTCACATTTTGACGATCAGACTTACCGAAAAAAAGGTTCATACTCACGAAATAGAAAGATTACGATTTTTTCGGTATACAGCATGTTTTGGAGATGTTTTCACACCTTCAACATCCAAGTATGAAAATCATAATTTCTTAGTATGTAAAATCACTAGAGATTTTGTATTCAACTGCTACGGTATGAAATCACTTTCAAATAAGTAGAGGAAGCGTGCATAGAAAGAACATGTCTTCAAACTAATTTTAGGGGATGTTATAACAACCCTTAAACATTGGAACCAGGAAAATGGCATCCCTTAATGCACAAAAACATACGAGATGTTCTGATTAAACTAGGAGAGTAGGAAATTACTTCAAAATAAGTACAAGATACGTTTACTTACTAGGATATATCACTGAATTCACCTGAAGGGTTGTTTTATTATCTCTTGAACGTTGAATCCTGAACACCATCTTGGGTTATTTCCTCCCCTAATCTTGACGTGTATGTTTGACTGAATAACATCTGGTAGGCCATTCATGGAAAGGGTTTGAAACTTCGCTCAAGAACTAAGGATCGTCAATCGTACACTGAACAAGTCAAAGCTGCTGACAATCAAGCAACATATTGTTGAAAAAATGCGGGTGGTATCTGACGCAAGGAAGAGAATACACAAGAGGGAAGAGAGGATCAGGGAGAATCAACAGTTTCTCGCTGAACCATCTCGCCTCTTCAGTGAACACCCTGTTTCTGTCAAAAATCCATCCAAGCCCAATGAAGTAGAGACTTTTTGGAGAGAGGTATACAAGATCCCAAAAACACTGAAATTAAAAGAAGATACTAATAATATCATCCACTTCAAGGAGTTTTGCGACAACTATATAACATCTGAGGAGGAATGTCTATCAATCACTGCCGAAGAGGCGAAAAAAGCACTTTTGGCAGGTGCTGCAGGATGTCGAGACCTGCTAATTGACAGATGCGTCGGTAAAGACGCTGCAGCCAATCAGCGCGTCCTGTCAATGGCCCGGATTGATTACCGCAAAGCTTTCGATTCAACCTTTTATAGACTTATCAACTGTTTCTTGGAAAACTTGAAGGTGCATCCACACATAGTGAGATGCATAGAGAGATTGATGCTCTTTTGGAAAACTAGATTTACTACCTCATCTGGAAATTATCGTGTGGTAACGAACAACGTCACCCTTCAGAGAGGCGTTTTTCAGGGCGATATCATGAGCCCTCTGCTTTTTTGTATCACACTTCTGCCTCTATCTCTCGCACTACGAAATTCTTCTGGATACCTCTGTGACGACACTAACCATCGCTAGCATAAGGTCACTCATGTATTTTATATGGATGACCTGAAGATCTATGCCTCTGGTAAAGGCAAACTTCAAACTGCCATAAATATCGTCAAGAAGTACACAGGAGAGATTAGGATGGACTTTGGATTGGATAAATGTGCCAAAATTCAGCTGAAGAATGGGAAGATTGTTGGCGTTCCCAAGGACCCAGAGCTTGTGGATATAAGTGTTATGAGACATCTTAAAACTGGAGAGACCTATACATTCCTGGGAGTGCCTCAAAGCCGCATTCAGGATGTAACATCAGTAAAAGAGTCTTTCTGAAGCAGATAAAGCATCTTCTGTGACAGAATTGGTCTTCCAATCTGTCGGCGTTGAACAAGGTATCTGCGACTAGCATGCTTGCCGTCCCGGTTCTGCTCTACTCGTTTGGAGTGGTTCAATGGACGAAGAACGAGCTTACGGCCCTTGATAATACCACACGTAAGATCATGCATATGTAGAAAAGGTTGCATATCAATTCGCCAGTTCCACGAATTGACATTTCACGCTGTGAAGGCGGACGCGGACTTCTGAATGTCCAGTGTTTTCATGAACGAATTGTTCTAAGTACAGCATATATCGTTGCCAATGGCAGAGATCCTCTCCTAAAAATGGTCAGGAACCACGAGATGATTGGTGCAGGAGCGTTCCTTTACAAAGCCGCGGAGCAAGCGGCCGAGACCCTTGGCCTGAATTTTAACAGCAGAAGTGAGGAAAGTGCATTACTCCATCTAGATGTTTCGCTTCTAAAAGCCACAGGAAAGAAAGCCAAAGTGAAGAAGGCAGGAGTTGAAAAATTTCACCAAAAGCTACTCGACAAGAAAATGCACGGAGACTTTCACAGAAATGTAGAAAAACAGTCCTTGTCGAAGGAACAAACTTTTGCTTTCCTCAGATCATCAGGGCCTAATTCAGGTATAAAGGATTTTCTTTTCGGATGCCAGGACACTGAGTACCTAGAGCACATATTATCGGGATGTCCCATCCACGCAGAAACGACGTATATCTACGGACATAATGCGGCCATATGAGTGCTTTTTTACCATCTTTGTCGCTCTTAAGGTGTTGGCCGCGACCCTGCCCTGCCGAACGCTCCAATGGAGATAGAGTCAATTGTCCAAAACGAGATCGAATTCTCGGCTTCATCCGAATACAACATCACTGCCAAGGAGAAAGAAAAGGAGGAGAGGTATCAAGACCTTAGAAGGGAGCTGCAATGACTGTACCCAAAATATTGGGTACGAGTAATTGTCCTTGTGATAGGTGCTCTCGGAGTTACGAAACTGTCATTGATTCGTAACCTCCAAGCCATACCCGCGTGCCAAAAATATGCCAAGGCTCTTGCGAGATGGAGTTTCATTTTCAGATGACAGTTGCTTCCAGTGGGACCCTGCGGTGGTTGTTAACCTTTAGTTTTGAATTATATATATATATGTAAAAGTAAAATTAGATTACTCTTAATATCACAGTGTAGCGGCGTTCGGATCTAATAATATTACAGCAGGCTTTGTAACGCTCATTTTTCCGGGGGCGTTACAGGCTGATAACACAGTGATTGCGAATAAAAATACGTTATCGTAAACAATAATGATACATGAAGTATTGAAGATGTAATAACTAGTATAATAATGTGATAAGTATATTCATAATTATTATGATTATTATTAATATTCATTGATAAATAATTTTTCAACGATTTAAATAACATAAATAATCTTTTATATAAATGATTATTTATTTCATTACATTTATTGTGTTGTTTAACGAAGAATAGTTGAGTATCCTCCTCAATGTCTTAATAAACCAGAAACTTGGACGGCAGGTAGATATTTCGTCCCAAATTCTTCTGAACGCCAGCAGTCGGCTCAACGCCTAGACCCTACACGCATATTCCTTTTTATGCTCGGAAAGTGCATGATAATAACTTCTACGGAAATTTCAAAGAATTTATATTTTATTTTGAGTGGAGCATGCTTGCATTTGCGCTTGTCAAAATTTGGTCTTGTGATTATTGGAGTTTGAATCTTTAAATTTGTAGCAATTTTCTCTTTCTTAAATCTTGAACGTTAAAGAGGCTTTAATCTGAATTTAATTTCTTCATTTTTGAGACAATTTTGTAACTTGCCTTTCTGTTATTATTTATAATAAGGAGAACTCATCCTTTATATCATTTTATGTAGTTTTATATGGTTCCTATGATGTATCAACCAATCACTCAGCAGACAGAAAAAATACGATAAGGGAATAAAAGGAAGGAGGAGCGAGGAGTTGAAGTCGTGACGACGGGACAGAAGAATCGTTATTTTCTGTTCTTAAGATATTGTATATGCTGAATCAATAGGGTTTGATGTTACGTCCTCCTTTACTTTTGCTTCCGTTGCACGAGCGAAAAAAAATCAAGAAGTGCTTCGTAAGCAAGATCTTATTCGTGAGCCAGAGGGAAAGGGATTCAGTTATAGAATATCGATAGGTCCTGTCTGCTCCTTCATAAAACATGTATGCTATTCAGAAGTATAAATGTTAAAAAGATCCATATTTCAGACAGTTTATATTCATGGGTAAGACCTGCAATTTGTTACCGGGTGACATGCCGCAAACGTGACAACGCAAATTTGACTTTCCGCCAATGTGACTTACCGCACATGTGACATGCCGCAATGTGACATGCCGAAATGTGACCTGCTGCTTGTCACAAAATCTTCACCCAAAGAAGCACCGAAGTTATTATTTCATTAATTACTTGCGAAAAACTGTTGGGCAAATTACCTTCATTCTTTAGAAATTAATTATTAATTCATAATTAATATTAAAAAGCGAAAGTGAAATGTTTATACAATTATAATTGATTTATTTTTAGATACTATTGATTGTAGAGCAAAATGTCATAAAAACTAGTCTCACTCTTAAAATATGGAGTACATGACAAAATGTTTTACAGAATAGCGTTACAGTGAACAGTTACGGTGTAACTTATTAAGATCTAGATCTTTTGTGCAGAATATTTTCCTCTGAAATGCATACTTTTTTGAGTATAGTTCGTTTTGAAACCAAAGTCATGAAAAATCAGCGTGATTTTCATTTTTGGTCGATTTTTGCAAAAAATATTGATGTTGCCCACAAATTTTGTGCACAAACAAGTTGTATTTTTACGAAATATATGATTTCTCTGCAGAATATTTTTTTATAAAAGTAATATTTTTCCAAACATATCATGAAAACCGTGAAAATAGGAGTTGTTTTAAAAATGTACTGTACCTCAGAAATTAAAATGCCCAGAAGAGCCTCTGAGGTTTTATTTGTATAAGGTTCAATGTATGAATTTGTATATGATATTCACATATAAAGTTTGGACTATAGCTTACATCGATGTAAAAATGGTAAGTTTGAAAAAGTAACTTTTCAGCCTCCTCAATATTTATTCAAAAGCAAAACAATGTATCTTATAACTTTCTAGAAAAGCGATATTGCTCAACTTGAAAATTAGAAGTTGGCAGCTATCTTAAGTTTGGTCAAACTTAGTGAGTCTATATGCAACTTTGAAGATGGCCTTACCTTTATAGTTTTTGACATAAGTGTATGGTAAATATTTTCCCTATAACTGCTTATATGCAGGTTTGAAATTAAAAATCAAATTGACGAAAAAATTAAGTTTAAAAAAATTTGCACGTAAAGGTCTGATAAGAAAAAATTAATTCTTCCCGTTTGCATTCTTGTATTAGGAAAAAAATTACTAGCTAAATCGCCGACATGTTCAAGCAGCCGATTTAAAAAAAACTTTGGAATGGCCCATATCTGAATTCAGTAGTATTGTCCGAAATGTGTATCATTCAATATTACTCACAATATAGAAAGTAGCAATCATTAATATTAGTTAAACAGACGTAGATTATTTCAATTTTTAAATGACAAATTTCGTATTGTCAAAGAAATGAATAAATTATAAATTATTTTTCAGATGACAATATTTCTTATATATATATGATAAATTGTATAGACAAATTACATAAGTATCTTTTCCGTGCGTAACCAAGAATTTTATCAAAATATTTTATATTTTGTCATTATTTATGAACATGTGAACATAAAAGTGAGATATTATCAAGCAGATACCGCTGGTAAAAAAAGGAAATATATTGTCTAAGAACTGTCATCGCCAATCCATTTCACGAATGCTTTACAAAATAAACAATTATTCCTCATTGATAAATTACGAGTAAAAGAAGATTTTTGTTGTCAAATTCACGTCATATGTTCAGGCTATCTTTAACTGAGCTCTGAAATAAGACGTGAATTCGACAACAACATAAAATCACACATGAAAAATATGAAGTTGTGAGGAGTTGATTAGCCTATAAATTTAAATTGAATTTCGCGCGTTGAAACTGAACCGCAAGAGTGCGCTGGGTTGAAAGAATAGTGTGTGAGAATGCGAGTGTGAAGTGTGAGTTATTCTTGCTTGATAGGCTCTGTCGTCCGTTTCTTTGGTGAAATGGTCCATCGTGGAAAAAGTACTCTTTGTGGCTTCTATCGTGAAACCTCTTTTCAGTCAAAAACTGTAACTAGCTAATGTCGTTTAGCTATTCTTTTGTAATTTTTAAATATTTTACTCTGTGTTCGGGAGAACTATGGTGTTAATTTTTTGATTCCTCAACGCGCCGAATAGAAGGCTCATCAGCAATCGAAGATCCGGAACCCTTTCGACTTGAAATAAAAATTTAGGTGATTAACTCAACAAACTTAAAGATTTGGTGATCCTGCTAGGATCTATCGGTGCGTGTGAAATGTGAATAGTGAATTTATTGGACTGTTACGCAATGATGTGAAATTGCGTAGTTTTTAAAATTCGCTGAAATGGTCAGCCATGTTTTCTTTGTTCTTTGACTATAATGCAATTGCTTCAAAAGGTGCAATCGTTATAATTCTACGTCTAAAATTATTGAACATTTTTTGAAATAATT
Source organism: Andricus grossulariae (assembly GCA_011634705.1). Taxonomy (NCBI): domain Eukaryota; kingdom Metazoa; phylum Arthropoda; class Insecta; order Hymenoptera; family Cynipidae; genus Andricus; species Andricus grossulariae. The sequence continues at coordinate 95,165,687 of JAABKJ010007545.1, forward strand.
TCGGTTCAAGTCTTTTGCTTCATTGAAAGTGGTTCATTGGAACTGTCATTTATTGGTTGTCAGTTTACAAAAAAATTGATCAAGATGAGTAATGGGAATACGTTGACTGACGAACAAACGCACTTTCTTTCGCTTCAAAGCCTTATTTTGCGACAGAGGCAAAATTTTCAAACATTAAGTCGCCACTACGAATCCCTTAAGCAACTGGATGCTGAAGACCCTAATTTGAAAGTTTTGCAAAATTGGTTGAATCTGTTATCGCAAGTGTGGCAATTATGCTTAATGACCGGAATTAAAATATTGGATTTAAAGCACTTCGACGTAGAAAATGGATACTTTGTCGATAAGGAATTTGAAGCTGCCGAAGATATATTCCTCAAGTTTAACGACGCAGTTGTGAGTCAACTACAAGCATTAGAAGACAACAAGTCTACATCAGCGGATCCTTCTCAGGGGAATGATGGAGTTCCTTTCAACTTCCTTCTGCGGCTCAACAATTTCAAATGTTATCGTTACCGTTGATTTCTCTTCCGAAATTTTCAGGTAAGCCAACAGATTGGGCAACATTCCGCGACTATTTTACTTTGATTATTATTCAAAATCGCGCTTTGGATAATTTACGGAAATGACATTATCTAAAATCTTCGGTCGAAAGAGAAGCTAATTCATTAATAAAAATATACCATTAACTGCGAATAATTTTAAGACAGCATGGGATCAATTGAAAAGTCGTTTTGACAGTCCTCGTGCTCTTGCTAATTCGGAGTTAAAATCACTCTTTTCAATGTCAGCAATAAAAAGTGACTCTATTAATGCACTTAAGGCTATGCGTATTCATGTAAACGAAAAAATCGCAGCTCTTGAAAACTTAGGTCGCATAAAGTCGCAGACTACTGCTACGTCTAAGGAAGCTGAATCGGATGGAGTGAGTGATATTTTAGTTTATCACTTTTCTCAAAAGTTTGATGCTAAAACTCGTTCAGCTTGGGAATTGCATCTGTGAAATTCAACTGAATATCCACATATTTCGAAAGTTTTAGAATTCTTAGATTCACGAATTCGAGCGTTAGAAGTAGTTCAGCGTGTAGATGATTCTAAAAATATACCTGATGCTGTAAGATCTCATGTTGTGTCAAATCAAAATAATTGCCCTCTCTCTTCGGTTGCGCACAAATTGTTTTCATGACCAAAGTTTTAAAAAAAATCAGCTAAAGAACGGTTTCAGTTTGTGAAATCGCAAAAACTTTGTTTAAATTGTCTAGCGTCAGGAGATTTTTTGGCTGGTTGTTCAAGTTCTATTTCATGTGCTCACTGCCAATTATGGCATCATACTTTATTGAATTTTAAACGAAATGTAGAAGGAAAGAAAGAGGCATGGGTACAAAATAAAACTGCTTCCAGTGAAGAAGTACCGACTTCGTCTAAGAGATTAACTCCAGCCGCCCAATCGCTTCATGCAGCTGCAAATCGGTTAACTACGACTAAAGTCTTGTTAGCAACAGCTAAAGTTGTTGCGTCTTCTAATTCAGGTCGTTCAATAACAGTTTGCACTTTTTTGGATCAAGGCTCAACTTGGACTTTTGTGACAGAAGAATTGATAATTGCCTTGCAAATTCGTCCCAGGTCATCCGAAGAAATTAAAATTCTCGGTGTGGGAAGTGCCTCAACTGGTGAGTCACATTTGATGGCTCTGATCAAAATTCGTTCTCGCTCGGGACAAGGTCCAATTTTTTTTTTTACAAATGCACTGATTTTGGAGCATCTTACGAATTACGTGCCTACATTTTCTGAAGATATGTTGTCAAAACCACGTTTGATGAATCTCGATTTCGCGGATGATGATCCTACAGGGTCACAACCAATACACATCATTATCGGTGCTGACCTTTATGGTTCAGTACTTTGTGACGGGCTCAGGAAGGGTAGTTCTCATGAACCCGTAGCACAGAATACAGCTTTCGGCAGGATTTTCTCTGGAAAGAATTTCGAACCTCGAAGGTCAGTATGTGGTTCGGTACCCATTCAAATCCGTTCCCCCGATAAACATTGGTTTGTCTCGGAAAACAGCAGAAAAAGCTTTACATTCTCTGTTAAAGCGGTTTAATGAAAATTCAGATCTTTTTGAACAATATGATAAGTTTATGGAAGATTATGAACATCTTGGACACATGTCTAGGGTTTCAGACCCACGTCTCGATTCGTCCCAAGTAGTTTATCTAACACATCATCCTGTGGTTAGAGCATCGAGCACTATAGCAGCAAGGGGTGTTCTCAATGTATCTCGACTTACATCGAATTTTACATCATTAAACGATCATATGCACGTGAGGCCTAAATTGCAAACAAACTTATTTGAAATTGTTCTACAATTGCGAACTTTTAAAATCGTCTACGCGGCAGATATCGCTAATATGTATAGACAAATTTTAATCGATGAAAGAAACTGTGATTATCAGAGAATTCTTTAGACTCCGGAACTTAAATCAGAAATAATTAATTTTCGTTTGAATACCGTGACTTACGGTACAACGGCTGCACGGTTTCTTGCATTGCGAGTCCTTTCACAATGGGTTAAAGACGAAGGGTCTCAGCATCCTAAAGGTTCAGCTGTTCTCGATTAACAAATTTACATTGATGACTGCTTATTTGGGACAGACTCGGAAGCTGAAATAATTGAGATTCGAGAAGATATTGATAAGCAAGAACATGGACTTGCCATTGAAAAGCCTTTAGATAAAAGCGACACTTTGAAAGTTTTCGGTATTGTTTGGCTTCCTCTTCTGGACTTCTACCGCTTTGAAGTTCAGTTACCTGAATTATCAATTGAAACAAAACGTTCGGTTTTATCTTCAATTGCTCGTTTATATGATCCTCTACGCTGGGTGTCACCGGCTGTGATTCTTGCTAAAAGTTCTATGCAGAAATTTTGGGTTAGATCTATTTCATGGGATGAACCATTGCCTGAAGACCTTGCAAGTTATTGGAACAAGTATCGAAATAGCTTGTCCAAGGTGGATATATTGTCAATTTCGCAATGGACATGACAAGGAATAAACGTAATTGATAGTTCGATTCATGGGTGTTCAGACGCGTCAAATGTCGCATATGCCTCAGTAGCTTACCTACGTTTATTGTTTAATACTGGTGAAATACAAGTCGTTTAACTTTGCAGTCGAACCAAGATAGCTCCAATAAAAACGTAATCAGTTCCCCGGTTGAAATTGTGCGGAGCTCTTTTGCTTACTAAATTGATTTCAGCTGTTAAAGCTATATCACAATTCTCAAACCTAAAATTGCAATTTTGGAATAATTCTACTGTCGTATTAGCTTGGTTGAATAAACATGCTTCGGTTTTGGGAACATTTGTTGCGAATCGTGTCGCCGCAATTCAAACTGAAGCACCATTTGCTAACTAGAGTCATGTTCCCACTAAAGATAATCCTGCCGATCTGGCCTCTCGTGGAATTTTTGCCAAGCTGAAGAGTTTTGGCCTAAGAATCGGGATGTTCGAAATCTCGAAATGGATTTGGATTCCTGTGTGCAAGCGCGTCATGCGCATGATCGAATTAAATTTTTTTTTTACAATCTCACAAGTCGAATTCATTCCTGGTCGAAGTTTGTGCGTATTTTAGCATATGTTCTTAAATTAATGGATACACAAGTCGGATTTTCTCCTGTAAAAGTCAGGAATCTAAACGATGTCACTTTTTTCAAGTATTGCGTTGAAAGCAAAATTATTCGAATTAGATATATTCAAACTGAATTCTTCTCTGAAGAAATCTACAATTTAATCAAAAAGGTTGAACTCAAACGGGGTAATCCGTTGCAACCATTAAACCCGTTCGTTGATGACAACAAAATTCTTCGGGTCGAAGAAGGATGGCTCACGCGAATCTAGAGTTTGATCGAAAGTTCCCAATCATTTTGAAAGCACATCCAGTAGTGACATTGATTGTTCGTCATGCTCATGACAAATGTTTACATGGAGGTACGCAATTAACCCTGGGTTCATTGAGACAAAAATTACGGATTATTCCAGGTCGACAAACCGTTAAATCGGCAATTTACAATTATATATCTTGTGTACGATTCCGTGCTGAAGTATCTAATCAGTTGATGGGAGCTTTGCCTAAAAGTCGTATTACACGACCCGGATGACCTTTCACACATGTAGGCATTGACTGCGCGGGTCCTTTTAAAATAACTATTCATCGCGGTCGAGGCTACACCTCGCATTCGGCATACATTGCCGTATTTGTTTTTTTTTGCAGTGAGAGCCATACATCTCGACCTAGTAAGTGATTACACCACTAAGACATTTCTTGCTGCTCTGAAACGTTTTGCCTCGCGTCGAGGTTCACATCATACCATTCATAGTGATCGTGAAACGAACTTTCAAGGTACTAATCGGGAACTCGAAGAAGAATTTCGAGAAGTCACACAGTCGCCTGAAGTTAAAGCATATTTGATAAACGATAAAATTCTATGGGATTTCATCCCACCAGCTGCGCCTCATTTTGGAGGGATTTGGTAAGCTGGAGTTCGTAGCGTAAAACATCATTTGCGTCGTGTCATCGGAGCACATACGCCTGCTTTCGAAGAACTTGCCACATTACTATGTCAAATTGTTTCTTGTTTAAACTCTAGACCACTGTGTCCTTTGTCAGATGATACAGAAGATCTTCGAGTATTAACTCCCGCACATTTCTTAGTTGGTGGAGAGTTAACTGCTGTGCCTGAATTACCGTTAGAAAATGTTAATCAAAATCGTTTGTCAAGATGACAATTGTGGCAGCAACTACTCGCAGTCTTTTGGAAGAGTTGGTCTCAAGACTTCCTTCTGTCGTTTCATCAACATAACAAGTGGCAGCTCCGAAAGAAAGAGTTGTGTATCGGGCAAATAGTTTTGGTCAATGATGAATGCTTACCACCTACTAAATGGGCACTAGGTCGAATAGTTGATGTAAAAAGAAGTTCAGATGATCTTGTACAGGAAGTAACCGTTCGTACAGCATCAGGTACTTATGTACGTCCAATTACTAAACTTAATTTGTTAAATTTTCAATATTTGGACCGTAATGCTCCAAATAGGGGCGGAAATGTGTGAAGTTAATTAGACTATAAATTTAAATTGAATTTCGCGCGTTGAAACTGAACCGCAAGAGTGCGCTGTATTCAAAGAATAGTGTGTGGGAATGCGAGTGGGGAGAGTGAGTTAGTCTTGCTTGGTAGGCCCTCTCGTCCGTTTCTTTGGTGAAACGGTCCATCGTGGGAAAAGTACTTTTTGTGGATTCTATTGTGAAACCTCTTTTCATTCGAAAACTTTAAATAGCTAATTTCGTTTAGCTGTTCGCTTGTAATTTTAAAATATATTACTCTGTGTTCGGGAGAACTATGGTGTTATTTTTTTTGATTCCTCAACGCGCCGAATAGAATGCTCATCAGTAAATTGTTGAAATCTCTTGAAAATACCTTGGATTCTCTTGAAATACTCTAAAATATTCCTAATTGTTAAAAATTTCTTGAAATTATTGAGATAAATACAAAATTCTTTGAAATAATTCAAAATTCCCTTAAATATATTAAGCTCTTTAAAATCTTTTGAAATTCTTTGACATTATTGACATCTATTTAAAATGCCTTTGTTTCTTTTAAAATACACTCCGATATGCCCAATCCTTTAAAATTTCTTCAAACTATTGAAATAAACAAAATTTCTTGGATTTTCTGAAATTCTGTAAAATATTTTCCTAAAATATATATTCAGTTGAAATCTTTTAAAATCACTTGATATTTTTTTTAACCTCTGGAATCCAACTATATTACTGAAATCAATTGAAAATTTCTTAGGATCTGCTAAAATACTCTAAAACATTTCAAATCCTTCAAAATCTTTTGAAATTATTTAAATATCTTGAAAATGCCATAGATTCTTCCAAAACACCTTGTAATATTTCCAATCCTTTGAAATTTCTTCAAATTATTGAAATAAATTCAAAATTCTTTCGAATATTTAAAAATTCCATGAAATATTCCAAGTTCTTTGAAATCTTTAAAATCAATTAAATTACTGAAGTCAATTGGAAATTCCTCGGAATACTTTGAAATACTCTAAAAGTTTTCAAATCCTCTAAAAAATTTGTAAACTCCTTTAAATTTTGTAAATCTTTTTAAAATACCTTGCGTACGTATATTCGCGCACGTATTTCAAATTCAAATGCATACGCGAACTGTAGTCAATGAACATCACTAGAATCCAAGCAAGCGCAGATCCAGGCGGCTCCATTGGGATCAATGACTTCAACTGAAGAACGAAAAATCGTGACAAGTTCCATCACTTTCTAACGCACTGATGCCTCGTGTCACACACATATAGCAGGCGAAAATGATTAATCTTGACATGTTCCCAGCGGCGGACTGGGTCTCTGGGCGCAGGGTGGGAGGCATGCTTGGGGGCGCCTTTTTACCGAACAATATTTTGATGAGCGAAAAAAAAACAAACAAAGAAGCGGATCGGACGACAGATTATTAATTTTATTGCACCCCGGCCCCCACACTCTCTATATACACAGGCACGTCGTTTTGATGCACTTTCTGTTTATTTTCAGAACTTCTTATACATTGCCTGCAAACAAGTAATATGGGTTTACAACTTATCGTAACAATAAAATATTATAAATGTAATAATTTGTACATTTCTTTGAACTTTGCTGCATCATGCCCTGGAAAAGTTCAACATTTTATTTCTTATGCAACAACTAAACTGTCCAATATTTAGGAAACCAATGCTATACTTTCATTCGATAGTTTAAAAAATCCATGAAATAAGTCTGATGCAAAATAATTTGATGAAATTCGGCTAAAACGATTGTTTCAAGTTCTGTTAAATTATATCCTGATGTTATGAACGAAATTATTATTCTACTGTTTAGAAAATTCAATAATAAGTCTTAAACTTTTTGTTTATTCAGAAAATATTGAGAGAGCTGGAAGGATATTTGAATACATGTCTCGGTTGAGAAAGATATATTTCGTTAATTTGAACATTCAAAACTTTAGTTTTTAATAAGTAGTTTTGTCAAATCCTGTCAAAATTTTCCCAAAACTTCACCCTTGTAAAATATATCTGTAATATTATATTTATACTAACGTAGTTTAGAGGTTACATTTCTAGCCATTGATGCAAATATTTTTCCCAAAACACTTTAACATTGTTCGGTTAATTTTGTGAGATAAAAAATTGATTTCTTTTACGTATTATTACGATTTTGGAATATTGTAGTCTTTGAGTCAATAAATGACAGAAACCAAGTGTTCTCAGGGGCGCCACACCAACAGCATTGAGAGTCCACGCCAGTTCGCTGCTGACTGAGGGTGGCTTTAAATATCTTTTCCGGTAATAGTTCAGCAACTGAAAAAAAACTTGCTCTATGACCAGGTAATTTAACAGTATTTTTAATTCCAAAAACAGTGCATAAAGGCGGCCATTTTGACGATTTTGTGATTTTGAAAAACTAAGGATGATTTTGCATATATATTCCTGTGATAGTTAACCCACTGAAAAACCTTGTTTTACGAAAAAGTCATTTAATACTGTATTTAATGCCAAAAAAAGTGTATAATAGCGGTCATTTTGATTTCGTGATTTCGAAAAACTAAGGTTGGCTTTAAATATCTTTTCCGGTGATAGTTAAACCACTGAAAAAACGTATTTTATGACAAGGTAATTTAACACAATAGTTAATTCCAAAAAAAGTGTATGAATGCGGTCATTTTGAGGATTTTGTGATTCTGAAAAACTAAGGATGGTTTTACATATCTTTTCCTGTGATATTTAACCCACTGAAAGAACTTCTTTCATGACTAAGTCATTTAATACTATATTTCATTTCAAAAAAGTGTATAAAGGCGGTCATTTTGATAATTTTGTGATTATGAAAAACTTATGATGGCTTTAAATATCTTTTCCCGTGATGGTTAACCCACTGAAAAATCTTGTTTTATGAAAAGGTAATTAAGAACTGTTTTTAATTTTTAAAAAAGTGTATAAAGGCAGCCATTTTTTATGACAAGGTAATTTAACACAATAGCTAATTCCAAAAAAAGTGTATAAAGGCGGTCATTTAATACTATATTTAATTTTTTTTAAAGTGTATAAAGGCGGTTATTTTGATGATTTCGTGATTTTGAAAAACTAAGGGTGGCTTCAAATATCTTTTCCGGTGATAGTTAAACCACTGAAAAAACTTGTTTTATGACAATGTAATTTAACACAATAGCTAATTCAAAAAAATGTTTAATAAAGGCGGTCATTTTGACGATTTTGTGATTCTGAAAAACTAAGGATGATTTTGTATATCTTTTCCTGTGATAGTTAACCCACTGAAAAAATTTATTTTATGACAAGGTCACTTAATACCATATTTAATTCCCAAAAAAGTGTATAAAGACGGTCATTTTGATGATTTCGTGATTTTGAAAGTTAAGGGTGGCTTTAAATATCATTTTCGGCAATAGTTAACCCACTGAAAAATCTTATTTTATGAGAAGGTAATTTAATACTATTTTTTTTTTTAAGTGTATAAAGGCGGTCATTTCGATGATTTTGTGATTTTGAACATCCACGGGTGGCTTTAACTATCTTTTTCGGTGATATTTAACCTACTGAAAAAACTTGTTTTATGACAAGGTAATATAACAGTATATTTAATTCGATAAAAAACGTATAAAGGCGGTCATTTTGATCATTTTGTTTATTATTATTATTATTATTATATCATTAAGCCGTTTCCCTTTCGGGGTAGGCGTGAATTGCTCGGTGGTAAAAAACCTTTTCTACTATCTAAGTTGGTATCCCTAATTACTTATTTTTGTGTTGCTTTATTCGCATATGTCTGTCTGTTTCGAGCCGTGTACATACTATTGTATCTGTATTTTAATCTTATATAAGTAACAATACATGTATGTTTTTTAGATCTAGAATTTTTATTAAGAAAAAATAAATAAATAAATAAAATGGTTTAAAATTGCAACAAAAATGTTGTTTAGATTTTAACAACCCTTTTCCAACCTGGATAGAATGTAAGATTAGGATAATTGATTTGCGTTATAATTAGTTCTCACCTTTTCCAACTCGATAGCTTACACCCTCTACTCTTAGACTAACAGAGAGGGGGTGGGGCCCCTCTCCCTTTTTACAGCTGAGAATCATCGATTTGACGGAATCATATGTGGTCCTTCCCCTTTTCCAACTCGGAATCATTCATTCGATCAATCAGGATAACCACCATTTTGTTTTAGGCGACGTCCCTAATAGCCGCCATTTTGTTTTGAGGTCACGCCCCTAATGGCCGCCATTTTGGTTTGAGGCCACGCCCCTTGATCAATCAGGAGAGCCCACGCCCCCTCCTATACCTCCACTCCTCATTTTAGGCCACACCTCTCGACCAATCACAGGCCGCCCTATGGCCCAGGGTATCTACTCCCGCGCTCTTATAACCTTCCACAACTCAACCAATACTTTTCATCCCATTTTCGTTTTGTGATTTTTTCCAAGAGAAAAAATCAAGTTTTTTTTTCTAGCTTCATTGAAAAAATATCAAAAATGCCACATTGGGAGAAAATCGCAAAAATGCTTTTTAAAATGAAAAATCAAGGTGGGATAATAATTATCTTATCGTTTTATAATTATTTTTATTGTAAACCTTGTTAAAATACCTTTTCCAAACCCTCATGAAAAAGTAAAATTGGATAACTGTATCAGGAGTTATGTACAATTGAAAGTTAGCAGTCGGAGTGAATCGTCGAAAATTCAGGCCCCTGAACCTTGACGACCCGATGTACCAGGTATGCCTCCTTTACAGAATTCGAAGAAGTCCACTAGCACTACAATCTGGTGGAGTTTGACTAGACCGCAAACAATAGCCAACAATTCCAATTCGGTTGTCGTGCAGTTTATTTCGTGTTCCGTAAGAAATGTACTTACTAACACAATTAACCTTTCGCATCCGTCGTCATCGATCTGAAATAATATCGCACTTATGTCTTTTTTAGACGAATCTCTTTGAAGATAAAATTGTCTATCCAGCACACAATGATATATTGCAAAAGATTTTAAAGGATTTCGCTTTGATTGCTTACGTGCAATTTCATGATGATGTTTCCAGGTTTGCTTTTTAAAAACAATAGCTCACGAAACGGTTCAACGTAATTTGCGAGTTTTTTCGTGAATCTGCTGTAATACCCACATCCCTAAAATTGTTTGCAATCTATGTATTAAAGATGTGCTTCAAATTACTCCGACGTGATCAGGATGCATTCCACACAAACTGTCAAAAAGACATTAGTCATTTCCAAGGAAGGAATTCAGGGCTGGTACAAAACCGTTAGCAGCCGTCTTTATACCAAAAAGGATTCTACAAAATTGATAGGTTCTACTCTCAAAAACGAATGCAGTATATTTCCGCGATTCTTTTAGCAAGGGAATCTGGAAAAATCCTGGCGTTAAATGCCTGCTGCTAAAAACTGTTTTACCCTCGTATTTTTGTAAAATATCATTTAAATCCAGCGTTTCATCGTATTCAGATTCTATCATTTCATTTAAAAAACGTGCATCCAAACATATGCGTATATCTTCATTTTTTTTCTACTGTTCTTAGGGGATAACAAAATTCGATTATCGAGGTTCTATTATCCCTAACTTCTCTAGCTTCATAGGTTCTTACCTAACCTTCGGTCTTTTTTCTATTGGAACTGGGTAGTTTCTTCTTAATACTGACTTTTTATTTTTCAATCGAATTTCGTGTTCGTAACCTTTTAAACACCCAGGCTCGTTTAAAAAATCCCTTTCTGTCTTCTAAAATTTTATTTATGCTTCGATTCCCCGGTTGGTCCTTGTCATTTTATTTACTTTTATTCACATAAGTTACGTTTTTTCCTTGTTTGAATTACATTTTGTATTTCGTTAATTATTCTCTGTTATTTCTATCATTTTGATTCGAACTTGCTTGGCGATATCATAATTTTTGCACGAGTTGGAATTTCCGATTTGTTTTTCATTTAGAGAATTTTATTCCACGCATGATTTGTTATTGTTCAGATCCGGTCTTTCATCATTTATCATTTCTTGTATTTTCCTAAGCCTATGTTTCCATTTTCTAGTGAACTTGATAATCAGTTTAACGAAAGTTTCATTATTCAGTTTCGGAAATATCAATAAAATAGATTCTATATCCTGTTTTCAATCTTTAAGTTTAACAAGATTTGTTTCCTACTGTTATGAGGTTTCCCACTAAACTCGCTATATAATGTTGTATTAAAAACTGGAAAAATTGACATTTTTGTCTGCTCTAACTTTCTAACTAGATCCTCAGAAATGCAATCTACTTCCGATCCTATGTCAATAACTAATTTCTTATTTATTTCTCCGTTTAGATCAAGAGTTGGGTCCTCTATAATATTACCGATTCACCGACATGTAATTGTAGCTCTATTACAGTTGTAATTTAGTTTGAGTGATGTCTATCAAAAATTTCTGCAATCTCAGAATTTACTTCATCATCACTATTATTCTCATTATCCTGTAAATCACTATTTATCGCGGCTACCGTGTGCCTTCGCTCACTAAATTCATTCTGTTTACAACTCTAAACGATACCTGTCTCTCTGCTCTTATCATCATATACTTTTCGGTTACCTGTGTCGCAACAATCTGGCTGCGTCTCTCTTTTCTCCAATTCTCTCTTTTGCCTAACTCAATAATTACTCTCTCTTTTATTCCTTTACCTCCAATCATCATTTCTTTCATTTAGGTATACTCTGTTTTTTTATCATACTCCCTATAATTCCTGTTATACCTATCTCTGTCGTGGTTATTATATTTATTTTCGTGATATCTATCACTACATTCTTTTCGCCGTGTATTCCAATTTAAATTATTATCTCTTTTAATCGGAAATTCTCCCCTGCTTTTTGATCATATCTTTCGCGATTTCTCTTAGTTTGGTAACTCGTCCTATCTTTTTCTACTGTTTCATTGTCTCTGTCCTCATTTTCAAATCTTCTTTCCTGATCAAATCCCTCATATCGTCTATTTCTTACTCTATTTCACCCTGAAGTACGGTTTCTAAAATTGTTTCTTTCCTCTTCTCTATTTGTCCCATCTAGCTAAGCAAGTCTTTTTATTATCTGACTGGTTTTCTCAAGATCGACCAATGCTAAGGCATCTTGCATTCTATTTGAAACTTGTTTCACTATTACATAATTATGCCCGTATTCTATCAACGGCACTTTTTATGATAAGTTATTCATGATTGCGTGGTGCTCCTTTAATTTCTAGGTATTGTTCTGAATCCCACATAAATTCAACAAGATTATCTTGATACTTATCAGAAAATTGTAGAATTGGAAAATCTATTTTTAATTTATAAGCATATGACTCTGAATTATGATAATTTTTCTGCTGTAATTTTCGCGCATTCATAAATGTATCTGTAATCGATTTCAACATTACATTTATTATTTTTATAGGATCACCTTGCCTTGTTCTTGGCGATTTTGACCATTGCTCGTATTAATTCCAATTAAATTGTTTCTGTTCTTTCTATCTTCATCTTTGTATTTTTGCCCTTGTGAATCATGATCTTTTGTTTTTTCTCGTAATTTATTAGGCGAATTTTCTCGCGAATTATTTTCATTTTGTTCGAACGCCATTTGAGCTGTATTGTGCGCATTCGATTTGTGCGGAACGATGCAACGCCATTACGGAATCAATTTCAAATTATCAGTAAATGAAATTTATTTAAAATAGACGGAAGGTTAAAATTGTATCATTCAAACAGAACTGAATACTACCTGGATTTGTTTATTAATGTTATAGAAGTCCAAAAAAATCAATCAAATTTCACTTAGGCCAATTTCTCTCTGTATGGGTGACATTTATCAACAAATTATAGTACATCTAAAAATCTCTCACATATTCAGATCAATACTTAATTCTATATCGCATTTAAAGTAAAATTAAATCCCGCGCGAATTCAAATTACCTCACTCGTTTAATCACTCCGCAAACTATTCTTTCCACAACTCTAACAACGATAATTAAAAAAGCATACCATAAAAAAAAAAAAACCTCTTCCGAATTATTTTTTGTAGTAATATCCTTCGTCCTTCGGAAATCGAGAATGTAAATTTATTATAAGACAGCTTCACAGGCGTCTTCAGGAAAAAATACACATTTCTTATCTATTGGTAAACTGCAGAAGGTTGGTGACCTACTCAGTATGCCGCACAAACCAACCACGACTCTTTCCGTTTCAGCTCTGTCCCTATACTCCCACTCAATTGACCGAAGTCGGTTGGGGTTGACGTTATAACTATACTCATCTCCTAACGACGATTCGGCTAATTATTTTAGACATGGTTTTTGCTGGCAAAATACATTTTTTGTATCAAGTTGGTAGTAGGACGTATACTTTAAACAATTAATAATACATTAATAATATATGGTAGCCAAGAAGTCGGTCTGGTTATGAATGAAAGAGCAACACAGCATATCAAGGTGCATACATTTGTATGTCCCAAATTGTTGTGGGTTAAAATGAAAGCGGAAATTAGAAGATTATTTATCATAGCGTGCTATACTCGACTTGACGGAGGAAGAAGTAAAGTCAAAGACGCATTCTGTGACACTTTGAACAACACTGTAGGTACTTGAGATCGTGGGGAACGAATCATTCTACTAGGAGATATAAATGGATGATTTGGAGTCCAACGCGAACATAAGGATTGGGTGCTAGGCCATTTCGGAGAACCGAAAACAAACAGTAGCAGGGACAGATTGATTAGCGTATGTTTAGAAAAGAGCTTGTTAATTACAATTACTTGGTTTAGGCATAAAATGATCCACTTGTACATTTTCTGCTGAGGTGAACGACACAGTATGATTTACTTTGTTGTTGGGGCTAAAAGACTGAGAGGACTAGTATAAGATACAAGTGTTATAGAGGTTCTGAATGTGGAACTGATGACTGCCTTGTAGTTTCAAAAATGAAACCTGATCAAGGATGGAGATGAAAGAGAACTGAAATGACGTCGCAGACACTAATGCGCAATAAAGATATGGAGGGCGCATGAGCAATGCTTAAGGGAATCTTTGTTAGGAGCGCAACTGAATTGCGTGGCACTGCGGTTGTAGAATGAGCGAGTGGTGGTGCTTAATGGAAGGATGAAATCCGCGTGGCCATTAACGAAAAGAAGCAAGCATACCTCAGAAAGCTGAATATTTCAAGTCTTGACAGTGACGAGAGAGTTCAACCAGAAAACGATTATAGGAACAAGCGCAGAAAAGAAACAAAACTAGTTAAAGAAAGAAAGGATCAAATCAAAGCGGAAGAAGATGAGAAAATTCAAATTGATTTAGAAGTGAGTAATAAACTATTCTAGAATACTGTGAGGGTAAATGCACGACTAAGTGACTGGTTCGACATTAGACATGCTGTTAGGAAAGGATTCGTATGTCCTATGGGCTGCTTATTATATTCATGGATAATTCATGGATATCTAAGAACGGCCCATTTCGATGAAGGTGTGGATCTCGGGACAGTGAAGGTGTGCGGGATAGCGCCTGCAGATAATAAGGTTGTAACGGCAGAGTCAATCAAACGCTTGCAGATAATGTTGAGCATACTTAGTACTAGCATGAAACACGTGGGCCTGAAAATTAACGTCAATAAAACAAAAATTATTGCGCTTGAAGGAAGGGATTAAATAACAGTATGCTGATCTTGGAAGTCTATTTACTACTGATGGAAAGATCTATGCAGAGATAGCCAGGGTATAAACCAGCGGTAAAATTGGCAATATATAATTCCTTACTTGCACCCACTGTGCCGTACGGTAGCGAGATCTGGACATACCAAAAAAAAGGGTAAGAGTATTGTTAACGGGGTTGGCATGCAGTTCGCGTTCAACATCTAGTAGCACTGGACGACAAAAATAAGAGCTAGTTCAACAGCCAAAGAGCACCTTGGACAATGAAAAAAGTGAATTCAGGAAAGTTCCACCTTCTCCACTCATCCTTCCTGTCTGTTCAATGAAACGTCATGTGCCGTTGAAAATCCGCCTATCAGAGAAGAGATTCAAGTCTCCTGAGAGCAAGTATCTGGAGATACTTGTCAGCTAAATGAAGACGCTTCAGATATATCACTCTTTCGTAACTTTTTCCAAAGGCAAAGGTTGCGAAGCACAGAGAATGAGCGTTCACTCATTACTGCTGAGGAAGTGAAGAAAGCTATCGATAGAATTGAGAACCTTTCAGCGCCAAGGCCAGATACAATCAACAACTTTTGGTGGAAGAAGTTCACTTCTAAGCACCAACATATAGCTCGTATATTTACTACTTTTTTAAACGGAGAATAACCCATCCCGCAGTCGATAGTGGAAAGACGCACGGTATTGATGCCTAAGACCGGAGATTTGTCAAGTCCAAAGAACTACAGGCCCATAGCTTGTTTAAACACCAGATACAAGCTATTCACTGGCATCCTCAAAGAGCGGATATTAACAACTATCGAGCCGGTATGGTATATCCAAGAATAGTGAGATGCATGAAAAAGCTTATGCTCTTGTAGCTGACGAGATTTGTCATCACATCTGACAGAAAGACAAGTGACTACCAGCTATGTCACATATAAGAAGGGGGGGGGGGTTTCCAAGGAGACTCTCTCAGTCCGATACTTTTGTGCATCACACTCTTCCCTCTGTCTACTGTGATACGAGGCAAAAGCTCTGGATTCTTATGTGGCCCTCCGAACAGAAGAAAATATAAGGTCAACCACCTTTTATACCTCGACGACCTTGAGCTCTTTGACTCTTTAAAAAAGGACCTTAACATCCTTGTGACGGCAGTAAATAAGTACTCTAAAGCGATTGGCACCCTTTTTGTACTGGACAAGTGTGCCTGCGTCCACCTACATAAAGAAAGACTAGAAAAATTATCACGTGACGATCAGGATGTTCAACTCATAGGTGGAAATACCATTCAACATCTTGGTAAAAGAATGACATATATATCTTGGAATAACGCAAGCGGAAACTCAAAATGTTCGTGTGTTGAAAACGGCAATTGAAGAAAGGAACCTCAAAATTCTCAGAAAAATTTGGGCTTCCGAATGATCTGTGAAAAATAAGATCCAGGCGAACAATATGCTGGCCATTCCTATACCGCTCTACGCGCTTGTTGCAGTAAAATGGAATGTCGATGAGTTCAAGCGACTTGACCAAAGCACACGCAAGATGATGACAACCTATCGAAGTCATCATCATAGATCTTCCGTACCTTGAATATACCTCCCTCAAGATAAATGGGGGATAAGTTTGCTGAGCTTGGATTATCTTCATCGAAGAACGGTTCTGGCTATAGCCTGCTCAGTTCTATATAGCACAGATTCTCTTATGTGACTCGTATATCAACATGTAGTCGTCACTGCTGCGACGTTTCTATATCGTGTCGCAGATACGGCCGCAAAGGTGCTTGGTCTCCTATTTGATTCCAGCGATATTACACATGGCCTAGCATCACTAACACATTTGGTGCTGAAGAGTCGTGCTCAGGATGCAGAAAAGTCGCTTCTATTGAAAGGATATGATCAAGTCTGCTCGATTGAGATTGAAAACTGAGGGATTTCTTTTTGCCTGTCAAGACGGCGCTATAAAAACCTTATTTTACCGCGAGCACATAATGAATGTACCTGTAGGCAACACCATCTCAGTGGGCACTTCTGTGGTGTTCATCTAATGCCCGTCTTGCCATACGGCGAGAGGGAACTCAAGTCCGTCGTGGAGAATGATCAATGTAAGATCTACTGAAATTTCTCGTTCTCCACCACTCAACGTAACGGTGCTACAGAACTTGATATTCTCCTCCAATATCTGAAGACAAAGAACATTTACGTCATTGAATTCTCGGCACTAGCCGATGGTAATATCACGGCAAAGGAGAAAGAAAGACGTGCGAAATATCAAGCACTTCTTTTCGAGCTGAGAAGACTGTACCGAGGCTACAAAGTCCATCTTGTAATTCTCATAATCGGCTGTCTTGGAGGCATGAAAGCTTCATTTCTTAGCCAACTTAACAAAATCGCGGCTTGCAAGCGTCAGACTCAGTCCATCGTGAGCAACATGCAAAAGACTGTTCTTTTGGGATAACTTCAGCTGGTCCCTCAACACTATTCCTCATAACATTCCACAAAGATTGGTAGCGCTAAAAAGTATCGAGAAGTGAAACCTTCATCTTTAACTGTGCTGTCTGCCACGTAAGATAATCTGCGGCTAGAGACTGCACTCCAAGGATCAGTGTTTTACGAAGCCTCTTGCGTTAATTTTCCGCTCTTGCTTATATTCTAGAACAGAAGAAGCAGAAGTGGATGACGTACACGTTCCGGTTGCTTGGGGATTGCTTACTTTGAGGAACCATGATCGTAGCTTCCGGAGCCTAAAACTTATCATAATATAATAATAACATTAGTAATAATAAAATTAAGATGGTAGTCCTCACGAAGGTGTTCTCGCGTTGGCGTCGCAGTAGCAGTTGAGCTTTTCTCTCATGACTGCGACGGCTATGTTGGCGGTAGCACTGCTACTGACAGGGTTTCCCAAGACAGATAGGAAGACAACTGCAGTCTTTGCTCCAGTAAGGAATCAAGATCCACTAAGGACGATCAGGCTGGAAAGAAAAGAAATAGAACCAAAAAGAAAATTGAGTCGATTGACTCAATTCATCCACCCACGGTACATCGATGCATTGACACCAGCAATATTGGATAAAATTATAGACTCCCAACGGCAGAGATTTGATTTTGTTCCTGCTAGACTGCGTCAGTACAAGAAAAGTAGTGCAAGACGGCAGCAAAATAACCATGAAGTCACCGAAGTTTCTCAATTGGATGACACGATTAACAACTAGTCGGGTGTTTGGGGGAAAGCTAACAGAAGCAATTTGGACACTGCGTGGATCCAAGTAGAGAATGCAAGAGTAAGCAATAACCCTGAAATGGAGCTGACTAACATCACAGCTTCAGACGTTTCAACGGTTTTTAAAAGGGTAAGTAACTGGCAAGCTGCGTATCCGGACATGGTGAACAACTTCTAGTACAAGTACCTGACGAGTGTGCATCCTGCATTGGTAAGGTCTTTTCAGAAGATCATCGAACACCCAGATCTGGTGCCAGGCTTTATGCGCAAAGGTACTACGTATATGTGGCCTCAAAAATCAGATAGTCAAAATCCATCTGAATTTAGACCGATAGCCTGTCTTCCAACAATTCATAAATGCCTTACAGCCATCATTGCAGATAAGGCATATTCTTACTGCGACGAGAATGACATCATAAGAAAAGAACGAAAAGGATGTTTGTAAAAACTAGCGCGGCACTAAAGATCTAATCATCATAGACGCGGTTACCATGACGCAAGCTAGTAAACATCGAAGAAACGTGCATATGCTAGTTTGGACCAGAAGCTTCAACAACTGATCGACGTCACTAAGTAGTTTTACAATGATATTCACATGGAGTTCGGAATGGATGAATGTAGAACAGTGCATTGAGCCAGATGAGAATTAGGGACCGCAGAGATAGAGAACCTATGCCATCTCTGTCCTCACGTAGTCCTTTAGGCACATCAAATGATCGAACACCGACCTTGAACGATTAAACGGAACTATCCGCGTGGAAATGACGAAGCACCGAATGTACCACAGTAATGCGGGGATTGAAAGGGCTGTTTTACCACGACATAGAGGGGGTAGGGGTGTTGTAGATATTAGGAAACTGTGTGAGTCACAAGTCATACAGTAGCGAGACTATGTCAACAGCAAGCGAGATTTTGCGCTTTACAACGCCATAGAGGAATTAGAAACGCAATGGAAGCAAAAAGACATCCACGGCGAGCATCTCAAAACGTTAGCTCAATATGGAGTGGATAGTGAAACATCTAATATTTGGCTGAAAAAGGGCGTCATGTTTCTAAAAATGGAAGGATTCGCCATTGCGATTCAGGACAGGGTTGTCAGCACCAGAAATTATCACAAACCCGTGTTACATCATGATGCGGTTGACCAGTGCCGATTATGTGGCGGGTATTATTCATCAACAACTTACCGCAACCCTAGAACTCTTAACAGAATGGATGCCTTTCTGTAGATACATTCTAATGCCCGCTTCAGAAGACGAAGATTACATCTTATATTGGGATGTTACTATCCAGACGAATCATTACGTCTGAGTCAATCGACCCGACATCGTGATGCGAGAAAAAAAAGGTGAAAGAGTCTACATCATGGACATTGCTTGTCAACTTAACCGAAAATTGCAGGCAACCTATATAACCAAGATCCATAAGTATAGCGAGCCAAGGCATGAAGTGAAGACAATATGGAGGAATGTGAAACATGCATGTATTCATCCTATTGTTATTGCGGCTACAGGCAATGTGCACGCAAGGTGCACTAAACGTCTCGAACATTTAGGAGTCAGTAGGGAACTGGCAGCAGCTCATAAGGCTATTTTATCAAACACCTAACGCATTGTCGGACACTTTCCAGACCGTCAGGAAGCAATCGACTAAAATCTGTAGGGTGGCAGATGGTAGCTCTAAGAAAGCATCCAGAGGCGACTATTGTCACCCTTAACTCTTGCAGTCGCTGTGTGAGGATAACAGCGCGGCGGTAAAAGGCAGGCTCCAAACTAGATCATGCTCCTAATTTTGTACCTACAACATCATCGGCAAAAATCCTATATAAAGTTGCCTCGGTGGTTCAAGTGGTTAGACGCTCGAACTTCACGTTAGAGGTCCGGGGTTTAATCTCTGGGTCGGTACCTTTGGAGATATTTCTGTGTACTTTTATCGAGGTTCTGGTGGTTCGGATCCCACCTTAAGCTGCAGATCACACCATCATGCTCTTGTCTGCAAGCCAGTTCGTGGATGATGGGATAAAACAAACATTTTGCCCAATATGTCAAATTAGGCCAACGGCTCTTATCGGATCACTTGGTTGCTTAAAAAGATGCGTCCGTAACTGATAAGACATACAGGGATAGCCCCGTGCATACTATTCACAAATCCAACTCTAAAAAAAATGCCTTCGACAGATTGATCTTTAACCATCTCAAACCTAAGTGAAAAATGAGCTTCTTCATTTTCTTATCTAATATAATCTTCTTGTACAGTTGATACAAGCGTCTTTTGGTCTTTCGATCGATCACCGGTTTTAGCCTTCGATTTGAATCAGCCTATGCTCTCGCAGCACTATAAACTGAACAACTGATTGTCCAGAGTTCGGACTCCTCCGAGATATCCTCACGAAGGGAGGCATCCATTTTAGCCAGATCTTGGGGCTCAGGAGGAACCTGTATGTCAATGTTCCTCCTTGTCCTGAAATCGCTATCATCTCACAGAAAGTGTCTGCTTTCCGCGGTTGGTCTTAATGTCGCTTCCTCATCTTCGTCTGCAGCTTCTTCAAGCAGCGGTTGTGGAAGCGCTTCGCCTATATATCCATTTTTCAAGAGGTAGGCGTGTTGATTTCGCAAAGACTGATGCGAAACGTGCTGAAGCTCTGGGTGTTTCTGGCACTACAGAGTATGCATACGCACCATTAAGCATCCGCAACAGGGATAATGCTGGCATCCCGTTTCCATTTAAATTATTATTTGCAGTACCCCGAACTCTAGGTTAATCGACACCGTTTGCCGACCGATTGTCGGCTGGTCTGCGCGTTCGATGGTTTTGAACCGCATCTACAACTTTTTGGTGGTTTGATGGTGTTATTGTTGTTCCCACAAGCAGCTAGGGAAAGAGTTTGTCCGTCCTTCTAGAGCCCCGCATGCAAGTACAAGGCTGTATACTCCGAGAGGTCATCACACTTTATCTCTTATTTTAAATCAAGGTCGGTTGTTTTTCCAATACTGAAACTATATCCGGACCATTTAGAATATAACAGTTCGTAAATTAAACACTTCAAAGAAAATATATTATGTTATTTATTATTATTCTTACAACGAAGTATTTGCAAAATATCACAGGAAAGTAAAAGTTATGTAATCTATATTGCTAATGTTTCTTTTTCTATTCCGCTCAGCCTTCTTTTAAGTTTCTGCTCGACGTTTTGTTGCCTGCTTTTGCCGTTTTCAAAGTAAAAACATTTCATTCATTAGATTTTTGTTCAACAATAATACATATTAATATTCAATAATGTAAGTAATTTATTATCTGATAATATTTCAAATAAATTACCGAATCCCGTTTTTTGATTCGGTTAAACGAATTGAGACGCATTTAGATGAATTGAGACATCGTGAATTGAATGCGTGTGAATTCATATGAATGCGTAGTCCAGGTCAATTCGAGAAGAAATTAATAAGAAGTACATGCGTAGAGACTCTAACCAGCGATCCCTCGTGCGTCAGTCCAGATTATCACCACTAAGATATGAGACAATATACTAAACATTTACAATAAATTCTGTATGCCCCGCACGTTGGTTTTCCTTTTATGGATTAAATTTTATAAATAAAAACTTCCTGCAATTCGCCGTTACGAATTGGGGCGAATTCGAGTGAGTATTTTACTGTCGCGAATTCAGACGCATTGACCAAATGTTGAAGCGTTTGAGTGCTGACGCATTGAAGTGAATTCACTGACATAAAAATTTTGCATCATATTTGAACGTATAGAAAGAATCAAAATTTATATACCGTCTTCAGAAATTTGCACGCATTGACACACTCGTCCAATGCGTCATTTTCGCAAAGCGGGATTTGCGGGGTGTTTTGGTCTTTTCAATTCAATCCGTATCAATACTCTCTCTTTTTCTAGGACATAAAATATTTTATAAAGAGTATATAGTTCTTCAGTGAAAAGCAGTATGAATAGAATAAAAAATAATTGCAAGCAAATACATATCTTCCTTGTAATTTTAGTAACAAAAAGCACCAGTCACTTGAAGAAACACATACAAGCATATATTTTATTGTATAAATGCAAATTTTATGGATAATTTGATTGAACACCAAAATCTTCAGTTTAATAATTTGCTACAACTTCTTTCTTTCTTGCACAACAAACTAATTTTAACAAGTCCGTATAGCCATATCTCCCCTGGTGAGAAGAAAAAAAATTACACTCAGGGCGGGAAATTTCAAACTCAAAGGAATACATACTTATTCTCTAATTTCTGTTAAATATAAAAAATTATGTCACGTAATAATAAAAGAATTGTATTATATTATATTACAGATACTGATATTATAATTCTAATATAGATACAATATAATATATTATATAACAATATTACAGTTTCTCTCTTCGATATTACTCCAATAAAATTAAGTGGAAATTATATTGGGATTTATCATGAAAAATGTACTTTCAATAAAGTAAGCAAATTGAATGATGTTTAACGCTTAATTTAATTTTGGTATTAAAAATTGGTTAAACATTTTTTTGTAATTTATTTTTTGATCATTAAACTATTATTTTCAAGATATTATGTTACTTTCAAGAAACATTGCAAATATTTTCTTAAACTCTTCTCTAATTCAATTTGTTAGAAAAGGTTTAACTTATTATAATAATGATAGATTTG
The DNA here is from genome assembly GCA_011634705.1 of Andricus grossulariae. Taxonomy (NCBI): domain Eukaryota; kingdom Metazoa; phylum Arthropoda; class Insecta; order Hymenoptera; family Cynipidae; genus Andricus; species Andricus grossulariae. The sequence continues at coordinate 95,188,326 of JAABKJ010007545.1, forward strand.
TATGTCGAAAATTTGATATAAAAATGATTTTTCATTTTGTATTTTTACAAAAAGGATGTTAGTTTGCGAAAAACTTTCGGCCTTCAAAAATATATATTCTTGGAGTAAAGTGCGATGATGGAGGGGACGTTTTTTCGCATAATTTTTCTCAGAATTTTCAAACATCGCGTGGAAAAGCTGTGAGCATGCAAAGCATTCAATTTTCAGCTGGTGAAAAATATTACACAGGTATATTTTTTGGATTTTGTCCAACTATTATATGTTATATATTTTTATGAGGCTTTCTGTAATGACTATACATTTTTTTCCTATTTCAAGGAGTCTGTATGTAAATTTGTATGCAATATAACTTGTATTTTAAGTGTAGCTTTGTCTATAATATCACGGTGACAGAAAAATTATACCTTCTGTGGGAAAGCCCATATATATATATTAGCGTGATTAAAAAAAACATGATTTTTAAATTTTGATGAGTCACTCATCATGAGAGCCGGGTTGAAAAATTTTCCACATGGTTTAAAAAAAATGCTTTTAAGAAAAAGTAAATCGGTTTATTTGTAGATGGTGCGAAAAGGCGATTGCTTAAATAATTTACTAAAAATGTAAAAAAGTTGGTTTTCATAAAATACCGTATAACCTCTTCAAGTCTTGATATAATACAACGAAATTCCACGAGATTGTCTGTTGTTCGATCCTGATTGAGTTTGCCTGGTTCGAGGAAAAACAAATTAAATGTCCAAAAAAAGTATCTGAGAATTTTAACAAGGCCTATGTTTCAACCCTTAGAACGCTATGCTATGTAATAATAACACAAAGCGCCATGTGGGGTCGTGGGCGACCCCAGTTGGAAAATTTCATATTGCAAAGAGAGTAGCCGTTATTTCAATTTCAAAAATTACTGAATCCTCTGCAACTATCCTTTTACTGTGTATATAAGGTTTTATCGACGGAATGATTTTTGCTGCGTGTTAGAAAAATAAAAATCTCACGAAAACTTGAAAAATGACATTTTTCACACAAAAAATCATAAATCAGTGGGAGAAACGTTTTTTAAGGATTACATCTTTATTTTGTCATATCATTTAATTAATTTTTAATTATAATCACGCAAAAAAGTGAGGTTTTATACCCCAGGGGTGCTTTAAGGGTGAAGGTCGATTATTATGTTAGATGCAAGATTGGATCTTGTTTAGGGCCCACCCTAAAGAATTATTTATGTAGCTCTTAGAACTACTTGTGAAACTTTTTTACAGAATTCGAAGGATTTGAGACATTATTCGCACAATTTTTACCATTTTTTATCATTTATGTATCATTCGCTCCTTCTTGATGAACAAATTACGTTTAGCTCATTTACATTGGATATCAAACATCATGGAAAAATGTAAAATATTTCTTCAACAACAATAATAGCAATCTCAATATCAACAAATGAATCTTACATTGCACCGATGGTTCTGAAAGTCTGAAAAAAATCTGTGATCTGATCAGCACATAAAATATCATGTGACAGATATTGACCAAAAAATTAATTTGTTCATCACCACTTTTATTATTCAAAACTTCTTTCATAAACCAATCGTACCCATTATTTTCTTCCCATATATAATCAAATTCCAGACAATGATGTTTACTTAGTTCTCTCAGGGGGGTGACACGATTTTCGCTTTTGCATTCGAGACGCGTGTCAGTTTTGTGATGAGCGGCGAGTCGTGAAACACTGGCGCCACCTCTGCAACACCCGGTCTGCCCGTTGTCTATTACTATTTTGCAAATAAGATCTCGTGACATGTCATAAATTTATCGTCTATTTGCCGAATTTTATTTAGTTACGGATAAACGTGTTATAAAAGTGGGGCAGGGGGCATCGATGTATAGTTCTGAACTGTCGATCAAGGCACGAGTCCACCCGCTCAAACAGGGTAAAGCAAGTCTTTTTTTCCGTTCCAAAAAATTAGGAACGTTGGCAGCAAGCAATTAACCGTGGCAAAAGGGATTTTATTGTTAAACCTGGATGTGTAGTGTATGAAGATCACTTTTTAAAGGATCAGATAATTTGGATAAAGGAAGTTTTAGCTCCTGATGGAACGGTTACGGCAGTAAGTATTACGATTTGTTTACACCGATATTCTTTAACCTAGAATAATCGAATGGCTCTGACGGTTTCATGCGTACATTGACTTTTCAATTTTTATATATTCTTTTTGTCGCCGAACTTTCAAATTATTGTGATAGGGTGTAAAATTATAGTTTTAATAGTTTTTGGAATTTTAAAAATATTTTAAGACCCTGTCTATCTTTAAGAAAAATGTAAAAGTAACATTAATGACAGTTTTGAATTGTCGCTGATTTTCGACATTTATGTACAATTACATTAATTTATTACTAAATTCAAGCATTAAATTAAATTATAATGGCAAAATAATTACTTTCCTGCGGTCAGAATGGTACAAGAAACCTTAACTAAAACCAGGGGTTTTGCCATCTCAATTTAAAAACTGCCCTGAGCATTGTTCGAAGGCTACTGAAAAACCATCGCGAAAAAAAGTTTCGAAATTTTGTAAAACGTAGTTTTGCTTAAAGGTGTTGGTCAAATCTGTCTTGAAATTTTGTATGGTTACGGCACTGACTCAATATATTTTTTCCCCCAAGTATTTGAGAATAAAAGAAAGAAAACTTGTCAAATATCCGGGGGTTTGCGAGATCCTCAAATCAATAAAATTTAGAGGAATGAAGCCTTTTGCTGAGGGAATCATTATTTTTACGGAAATAATAAATTTTCCGAAAGAGAGAAATGTTTGGATAGCAGAAGACAGCATTTGAACGATGAGAACCGTTCGCAAATTTATTTGTTCACTATTAATTCTGACATCACAGATGAATTTTCAGGCGTCATCATACATCCGAAGTTCCACAACTTGATGATGGTGAACCTCAATTTTGCGAAATACGTCGCGAAATTGAGAAAATGGGAACAAAATTCAGATGTCCTGTGTATTTGAAGACCATAAGACTAGTTGTAAGCAGCAAAGCGAACACGGCGTGCAGACTACCTGTCAAATTCGCGCTCCAATGCTCTGAAATCCGAAGCACACATTGCCACTCGCGAAATCGGGGCGCCCTCCCTTATCGACCGAGAATTCAGGCTTCGAGTCTCATCGGCAGTTTTCAATTGAGAAATAAAAATAAAAAATATGAATAAAATTGACTGCAAAATGTTGAAATAGTTTTTGCATACAGCATCTGAAAATGCACCAATTTTATAGATAAATATATATAGTAATTTATAGTTGGGCGATTTGATTGTATTTGTATTGTATTTTATTACTCTTCCTTTTACGGGTTTGAGGGCTCCGTTCCCTTTACATCTTTTACAATTTCACTTAAACACTATGCCTTATGTTTATCTTTCCTTTATTTAACCACTCAGCTTGTATTTGAATGTTAGTTATCTTGAATAAACAATTTAATGAATGAATTTTTTTTAATATGCATTTTACCGTGCAACCAATGCATTTTCAAAGACTTGAATGATTAGAAATTAAAAACGTTTACAAATACATTTTTGTGATAAAAGACGTGTGAATAAAAATTAGTTTAAGATTACTAAAATTGCAGTGGATCTCGAGTACGAAAAATTGAACGATAATTGATTTTACAGAGTGATTTTGAATCTATTCATAATCAATTTGAAGATTATAAGGATAAAATTTAAAGTTTCCAATTCTAAGGCCTATAACAAGACAAATGAATTGAAAAGTTTTGAATCGTTAAAATGTCAGCATGCTTAACTAAAGCCTTGAACGTTATAATTTTGCTTGTTACCCTGGTAATATGTTTAAGTTGTGAATGGCTATGGAATTTTTTCAGATTTGATAGTAACAGTTTGAATCTCAAAAAAGTTCAACTTTGATTATTTTTATTTACAATTTAGATTTGATTTCTTCATATACAAACATTCTAAGCTTTCAGCGTTCAACTTTTTTAATTTCAATGAGTGTGAAAAATTGTTGCGAACCGGGAAATAGCCGGCACTTCTTTCTCGATAAAAATTGCCGTCCTGTAGATAATTCATATTTTTTTATTTAAAATTCATCTTTCCTGGTACAAAATGTAACTGTTATTAGTTGAAGCTTAATATTATTTGTTTAAGAATTCAACCAGTTGGCCCGTGATTCTTGAAGTATCTTGGAATATCGTTTTGAGACTTTAGCTTAATTCTGATGTGAATATTACTTTTTTCAGCCTGGTATTCCTGTGATTACTGTTTTCTCAAAAATTGCGGAAATCGCGGAAATTCTGGTTTTCATTGCTGGAAGCAACTACATCGTTCAATGCGTTATTTTTCAGCGAATCTACGAAATATATTCCCTGTAGAAAAAAGCAGTTGAAGCTCACAAAACAAGCAATTCGATGTTCTTTGAGGAACTTATTTCCATTTATTGGAAAAATTTGGTGCAGCCTAATGTGTACGGAAATTGAGAAATACTCTGATGACGACAACCTCGAGTGCACTTACAACGTAGAGAAGGCTGAAAAGTATTCGGTTACGCTGAACAAAGATGAGAAGCACCTTTCGGAGACTCTTGTTGTAAAGAAACTGACCCTGTCTAGTGTAGGTGGTCCGGCCAAAACCTTGATGTCGAAGGTGAGAAAAATAATGAGAAACTAAGAAGACATTGGCAACAAATCATGTTATCAGAAAATTACTTTTTAAGGTTAAATAATTTTAGACAAATTATTTTTCTATGAAAGTTAACCTTTTTTGTGTTTTACGTTTCAGTTAATGACATGAATGTTTAATAATACATATAATTGCAAGAAGGCATCATTGCTGAATTATTATTTTAAAACAATAACTTTTTCACCTTTGCTCACCTAGGCGGTCTTACGTGTTCAACTGCTTCACATAAAATTTTAGCGATAAGTCTGTAGTAACATATTCTTGATAGCTATTGCAAGAATTTTTGTTATCCTGAATAGTTTTTGAACTCTCAACAGTTTTCTCATCTCTGAATTTCGCTTTATTAAAATAAATACGTCAAAATTTGGAAACTATTCAAGATATCTAAAACTCCTGCAAAACTTGTCAAGAATATGCTGCTAATCACTTTTTGTTGAAATTTGCTACTAATCGGTCTTATAGTTTAGGATGTATAGGTGAGCACAAGTCGGAAATTGGTTACTTTTATGTATTTTCTTCACCATTAAGTCAACAGCTTCTAGGATATTATTACAATATTTCGCATAAATGTGATTTTTAATGTTTGGTCAGTCAGCTGCCAAGTTTTATTTAAATCGAATGAGATTTTCTTTGACTATTTGCAAAATGTCAAAAATAAATGATTATTTCAGATAGGATTTTTTTGGTAGCTTTTCTTGTACTCAGCGAGAATTCGGTAGCGCTAGTCTTGATTATGAATTTGGAACAGGGAATTTTCGTGAATAATTATAATATTTATTTTAGGGAATAGAATTTCAGTAATAAATTATAATTTTTAACTGAAGCAGGTCATTTTTGACTTGGAACAGACAATTTTCAAAAAAAAACTTTCATTGTGATTCACAAAAATGAAATTCAAAAGGCAATCTCTGTTCCAACTCAGAATTTGTCAGATTTAGAAAACGGCTCGTGCCATTACTGACAATTGGTCGTTGGTGTAAATTGAACGTTTACAGAGAGTGAAAAATAAAAAAAAAGTAACTATAATTTATATTCATAGTTATTGTTCAAAATTTTATCTCATAAACAATTATTTACTGTTCCTTTTTTTTCTTGAAACTAGTGCCCCAACTTCATTATGCTGAATTTATAAAAAAGACACTACTAACTTGTTGTTGTCTGCTGTTCAAACGGAACAGTCTTAATAGTCTAAATAGCCTTAATTATTAGGTTGAAAATTCAAGTAATTTGTTAAAAATTTAGTTTATTGGTTGACGGTTGAACTATTTGGTTATGACTGTGCTTTTTTATTTTGTTTTTGTTAACGAAAATGTCTTTTTTTCTGTTCGGAGTTGATTTTCGTAAGCAAATATTCAACAATTTGATTTATGAGTGAAAAAGAATCCTTAATAATTGAAAATGCAACTATTCCATTTTTCGTTTCGTATTCACCTTTTTCATTTTAAATTGAACGAACTGCTCAAAGTTTAAACTATTTTATTTCAAATTCATTTTAGTGTTAGAAAATTCAATTGTTCGTTTGAAGCTGAAAATCTGTTTTTTTTTCTTGATAATTGATTTCATTAGATGAAAATTTTACTTTTATATCTTGCATTGAGAATTAATCTTTTTTGTCGAAAATCAGCTAAATGATTGAAAATTGACGTATGTTATCAAAATCTAATTTTATTGGTAGAAAATTAAACTATTTTATTGAAAATTCGTTTTCATTTTTGTTAAAAATTAATGTCTTGAACTTAAAAGTTACCCACTCCAATTTTGGTTGAAAATTAACTTGTTTATTAAAAATTCTATTTTTGTGGTAGAAAAATGAACTATTTGGTTTAAAAATATCAAGTTTGTTGAAAACTCATCCCTTTGGCAACAAATGTATCTTTTTTTTGCAGAAAATTCAACTTTTTTTTAAAATGCATTACATTTCGACTTGAAATCTTAGACGTTTTATATTGAATGCAATATAAGATACCTATACTTAATTTTATTGAAAACGATTTATTACGCTTCTATCGTAAAACCCCATTTCCTCTGTTTTGCAAGAATTTATGGGAAAACTATTTGACAGGTTATCTGATGACATTTTTCTTTCTGGGATCATTTTCCAGTTGTATGATGCATCAGGCAGTAAAATCCAAGAGACGATGCCGCAAAAGCCAAGATTTCTCCCGTCGGCCGATGTTTATCTTGAGTTCCACTCGCCTCAAGTCACCGTCTCCTATTATATGCAAATCACTCCAGCAGTCTCTGGCTTTATATGCCATCAGGACAGACAAACTATAAGAAAATGAAGGACCTGAGCCTGATGCAATCTGTACTCTCAAAAACTTGGATGGAAACTGTTATTTTGCTACGATTATCAAAAGGACTGGCGCAGGAGCCTTCGTAAACCTCATAGACTATTCGGAACAAAGTGAAAACGAAAAAACTCCTCTCGACGAATATTAAAAAATAGTGCAACTTCCGAAACTGATTAGTAAAATTTTCATCCTAGAAAGACAAATTTAATAATTGCGGTACAGAACTAGTTACTAAAATTTTTACCACACTTGCTTTTTTTTGCATAAAAACGTTCTTGAAGATTCAAATACAAGTTGTGTTAAAATTATTTGTTCAAAATCTCATGGCTAATATAGTAGTAAAAATTTGGGCAAATCTGAACTAGAAAATTTTGTCTCTTCTTTTTTATTTTTTTATTTTTTAATTGCCCAACCTCTGCAACGTGTAATTCGATTTTGGATGGTGATTTCTGAGAATTTCAATAATTCCGCGTGATTTTCAAAACGATTTTAACGAATTTAATCATTCCTGCAGGATATCAGGAAATAAAATCAGTTCAAATGGAATGTCTCGTTTCTTTAGATTGACATTAAGGAAGAAATTATTCTTTGAAGCAAATAGTATCTGCACCGAACCTTCCGCATTCTTATTTTTATATAAGTAAATTTAAAAATGTAGAGTTTAGAAAACAAGTATTTGCAAATTTGAACTTTTGAAGCTGAAAAACTTGAGGTTCAAGGCCTCAAAAATTAAATTGTTCCAAAATTGCGGATTTTAAACTGGAATTTCAAATTGAAATTATAGAAATTTTAAAGGTAATAATAATTATCAACAGGTATCATATCATTTAGTGGCAAATAACATTCAAAGCGTCTGAATAGGATTTAGCGATAAAAAATTAGATTTCTGTACGAGAAAAAGCATTCACTGACATTATCATAGGTCAGAATTGAAGAATTTTGAAAATTGTTATCTTCAAAGTTTAATCATTATAAAATAGTTGAAAATTATATGAGTTCTAATTGAAAGTCAAAAAAAATAATTTTAGCCTAACTAAACCGCTGAAAGTTAAACAACTCCAAACTCCGTTTAAAATTGAAGTATTCTTAAATTAGGATCGCGAGACTTATTCTGTGAAAATAATAATTTATGAAATGTGCCAAACGCTTTTTAAAATTCATGGTTTTAATTTGACGTGAAATCAATATTGAAATGAAATGAAATTCATAACTTGAAGATCTATTGTAAAGCATTTGCATAAAATCGGAACAATTTGATGTTGCGTCAAGTCATAGATGATGTGAAAACTGATGTATGCCACACTAAAGTGTCAAACTGACAGGACAGGAAAAGCTGCAAGAGAAGAACACGCAAAAACGAACGAAAGTCATAAGACAAAGTGAATGAATGAATTTGAAGATTTTGTTAAATCTTTCAAATAATAATAATAATATTCACCTTATATTACCAATATTATCTAAGATTGGGATTGCATAAATAAACTTACATTCTAGGCCCAGAAGAATCTGTGACTAGGTCGCTTCCCACTAACACCATAAAGCTGCAAATAGCCCGGAACCTATACCATAACTCCATGAATCATCTTGATAAAATCTAAAATATAACATTGCAATAACGGAAATATATAAAATTTATTTGGGAATTTTCTTCGCATGAATGAAATGCACACCAATACCTCCTTATTGGTAACTTAATCACTTGATAGAATTTTGCACAGAATATGAGAAAATATTTTATTGCAAAAATTGAATTTACTTTGCATTCTCAAAAGAAGGTCAGCCATACAGTAAAAGTTGCATATTCATATTGAAGGCAGGACAAATAGTTTTACAAACTCATTTATCTTAATGTATCAAATTGAACCATTGAAATTAAAAACTTCCTTATCAATTGAGAATTCGATATTTTGGAATATAACTGATTTCGAACCTCAAGTTTCTCAATATTAAATAACTCAATATTAAAGAGCATACAAAATATAAAAAATTGAAAATCCATTATTAACCAAAATTCGCATATCTTATTTTTCAAAATTTTAGAATAAATAAAGAACATCTAATAATTTGGAATTAAAAGCGTTTGCTACTGAATAACAACAACAAACTTTTAAATCAGCAGCTCTCAACATAGAAAAAATGCAGTCTAAAATTTAGAAAATTGGAATATTTCAGTAGAAAAAAGATGACATTGTATCATTAATAATTCTAGACTATTGAAAATAAACAATTTTATTGTAATTTTACTGTCAAACGAAAAATTCCGAAATTGAATGATTTCGGAATAAAATTTCGAAAGCAGGACAATTTCAAAACGATTAAAATTTTATAGTTTCAGTTTATATTTTTTGAAATTTGATCCTTCAAAATTCAAGGGAATTAAAATGGTATTATTATAGAATAATTTTCAATTTGCAACGAATTAGAATTCAACATTAAACTTGATTGGACAAATTTATCCTAATATCAACAAGAAAATCATTGTCAATTTCGCCTCTGCACATAGAAACCTCTAAAATTTAATTATTCTGAAAAAGAAGTTTGAAGCAAAATATAATAGTAAATGAGAAACTTCAAATCTGAACAAAAATTATTATGCGAAAGAATGAAGATTAAACTAATCAAAACTTTACTTACAACTAAAAAAATTTGTATTCACGAAGAATTGAGACATTGAAAATTTAATTTATTTAAAGTAAATTGCAATCACTTAAAAATTAATAATTTTCAAACTGTTATATGTAATTTTTTTAATTATATAATTTCAATTTCAAAATTATAACCTATGAAAGGGAAAAATTGAAGAATTATCATAAAGCATTAAATTTGGAATTATAACAGTAATATGATCATACAAAATTAGAGGAATCTATTGATTTTGAACAAGATAATCGTTAGCTTACTGATTTTCGATCGTATAATGATTCATTTCATAAAAAATTTAAACTATAAATCGGACAATTTTATTGAGAAAGAAACTGGAAAGATCATTTGAAATTGCTTTGTTAATTAAATTAATTTTATTTGCTTTTTATTGTTTTTAATTAATTGGGGAGGCACCTCATTCAAAATTGTGTACTTAAAAATACTTTAATCTAACAAGTTGTGTAATTATCAAGTCTTTCAATTTAATATTCTAGGAATTTGAATAATTAAGTAACTATATAAGGTTGTGCTTATTAAATTGAAATCAAGCAACTTAAAATATTCTAATCTTAAATTGGCGATCAAGATAAAAAATTTAAATTTCGAAAGATTGTATTATGAAATTGTTCTGAAATTCTGAATATTAGTATTTGAAACTATAACATTGCGTACTGTAAAACTGGAAACTTTTAAAAATTAAGAAATTCAAACTAAATATTTCAAACATTAAGCTTTTGAAGATAAAGCACTTCAGTCTCGAAGCGTCTACAAAATTAAACAATTTTAGCATTGCGCAATCAAAGCTATAATTTTAAATTGAAAATACAACAAGCTTAAAAATGAAAAATATTTCATCAATAAGTATCATATTATTCAGTATCAAGTTACATTTAAAGCGATTGGATAGCATCCGATAGCGGCGGTGATACAATAACACAAAAATTTGTTCTGGCTCCAAAAATATTTTGTAGGAAACAAAATTTGTACGTGATTTAAAAAAAAAAAAAAGAGTAAAAATTGAAAAAAAAAAGGAAAAATATGGATAGCCACGTTATCGGTTGTTGTGTTAAAAGGGGTAGCAGAGCATTGACTGTCATCTCTTGCAGTTCACTTCTCTTTGGATCACAGTGGTTAACATTTTTGAGTATTAGATATCGGTACTGGTCGAGACTCATCTTAAGGGTACTAGCCTTAATTTGAATCTCAGCGTTCCTATATCTATTGGTATGTACTAATTCACTATTTACACTATTTACAAGTTTTTGTTTTGTTCGGTGGCTCGATTGAAATAATCTTAAAGAATAATGTCATGGGTCTTTGAAGAAAAGTGACTTGAGATGACTGCTTCGTTCACCCTTCTATCCACGGTGGTCCGTCACCAACTGGCCCACGAACTCAACGCGATAGAAACGCTATCCCGATTGAGAATACATAATTTCAAAACTTCTATTTATATTAAATCTACACATTTTCACCACTTTCGAGAGAAAAATTCCAACTAGCAAGCATCTATTGGCAAAACCAAACTCCCTAATTGTGATTGGTTCCAAATGATATGCAAGGAGCAAATCCGCAAGGTTCGCGCAAAGGCGGCAAGGATTCAAATTCTTCGAAGCAGAAACAGAAATCCTTGCAAATGGAACGAAAACTTTTCAAAGGTAAGAAATTTATTTTCCATAGCTACATGTGATTCAGTTTTTACTATCAGAGAAGTTATTTATATCTTTCATATTAGAGACTTTCGTTCGAATGAATTATCAAGTTCATTCAACAATTTATTACAATGTTTAAATTCTTTTCTCTAAATTTTTAAAATTCAAACTTAATCAAAATCTGGAATTTAAACATAGCTCAAGCTTCTTAATTTATTAATCGATTACATGATGAAATGATTAAAAAAATATGTTTTAAATATGCGTCTCGGTTCACTGCAATTCGATGAGCGTAGAACAAATATTTTCTGTGCGCCTTGAAGCTTCCTATCCTTTGAGCTAAAATTTAGCAATGTTAATTTTGTTATATCTGCATTTATTTATATCATGATCAATTAATGGATCGGAATTTATTAAAAATTGTAATTGCTTTATAGATAAAATGATTAGTGTGATAAAAATTTCATTTAAACAATTTCCATATTTAAAAAAAAGTTTCCTATTTTTATTGGTTTAACAAGTCTATAATTGCAATCCTTATATTAAAAATTTTCGTTCAGGCAATTATTGTGCCAAAAATGAGATCTATATAAGAAAAAAATAAGAAGAAGTTTGTTTTATGATTTTATTATTAGAAATTTTATTACCAAATTTTTCTTATGAAAAAAACATTGTTTTTTTTGTGGAAAAAACTTATTACTTACGGAAGATAATTAGTTCAAAAATATTCTATTCTTACCTATTTTTCAAAATTAATTTAATTATTTATAAATCATGGCTCATTTCTTTAGAAAAAACCTTTCCTACGATTGTAATGTTCCCAATTTAGGAAAAAACATACATAATCTTTGAATATCGCTATTTGTTTGAAAACGTATTTTCTTGATGGTTTTAAAGATTTTAGTCCTACAAAAATCTACTTTAGAAATTGGAAATAGTAGCCTTGCAGAGAATGATTTGCCTGAACATACAATCCATCATTTATTTCAATTAAACCATTGTACAAAAAGTGGTATGAAACGATAGTAAGGATCAAATTCAATTGTAAAAACATTTGTCAAAATCACTGATTCTGTGAGTTTCGTATTTTTTCGCTAAAAATAATGTTTTTTATTTGAATTTACGTGATACGTAATATCATTTTGCTTTTTTTAAATCGTAGAGATAATATTTTTTCAGAGATCTCACTTTCAGCACGAAAAATACTTTATATCTTTGTAACTAAGCTTTTTCCTAATTTAATTTTTTTTTAATTTTAAAAATCTCTGAATAAGGTCTTTATAAAATATTTATTAATACATTCGAATAATAACATTAAGTTAGAGAACGTATACACTAACCGATATTTTAAATTTCGAAATTATCGTCAGAAAATTATGAAAGAAGAAGTTGAAAATATGCAAATATAGATTATTCATTAATCATAATCAGACACAATCTTCAATCATTAATTTTTAAAGTAAAATATGTCTTATTGCGTGCACTTTTTTTAATTTACGTTTTGCTTTTTATTTGAAAAAATGATTGTATATTCGTATTTCTTGTATTTTTCTTTTAATCATCGAACAAATAACACTTTACATTTTTTTTTCTTCATAAAAACTTCGCTCTTTCAAATGTTTATCGTTTTTGTTTTCAAAATGTCGTTCGCTTTACTTAATTAACTCATTATTAATTAATTCTTCAGTATTATGTTATTACTTAGATTTTCCTTTAAAATTATTTATGTAAACGAGAGAAATTTCTTATGTGATACACAATATAATTTTTCATTAACATTCTTTATAAGATTAATGATATTTATCAAAAATATATTTGTTTGCCAAAAAAGTTCGAGAAAGTGAGAAGTTTTTAATTGCACTCCCCTTTTTGGACTCATTTGATTAAAAAATATTTGAAAATAAATAATAATAAATTCCAAAATGAGTGAATAGTGAATTAATTTACTTTAATTTAATTTCAGAAATTGTGCCTGCTGTCAATCATCAATGCTCGTCATGATTTGGCTCCGTTATGTTTATATCCGGATGGAGACCGCTATAAGAAATAAATCATTTCCAAAATTTGATTTTTAATTTAAAAATGGGCGTTATGTGTGCCAAATTTTTGCCCTTCCTTTGCAAAAATACTGATGTCACTTTGTATACAAAATTTAATTTGTAAATTAGAAACTGAAATTACCCAACTTCGACAACCTTCTCAATTTTCTTCGGTAAAAATACTCTGTAACCAACGACATCGAATTTGTGAGAATTTGGCTGATTTTTTCATGAATTCACAATCTTGACATTAAAAACCAATTATCTTTGAATTAAAATTCATGTACTTACTTCACTATCACATCCAGTTTCTAATCCACTGTACGTATAATCGCTTTAATAAACTTATTACCTGTCTTAACATTATGGTTTCTTAATACGATATTTAATTAGTTAATTAGTTAACACCATACTTTATATTATAAATTTAAAACTTAGGAATATAGTGGTGCTTCTGAAATCAGACTACCTAGTATTTAAGAAATGAAATTGCACAGTGATAAGGAATTCATTTTAAATATAAGGACTATTATTTCACTGTTCAAATCTGAGATTTTTCACAATTAATAATTTTTTTGATGAAGTTTTTTATGCTACCTAAATAGCGTTTTTTACATACATATATTCACAAATATTGAATTGAAATGGGAGTCTAAAAATAAATAGTTTTCAAGCAAAGATTGAAATTTTAAATCTGAATAACGTAAGATAAAAATTAAACTTTAAATTCATTTCAATTTCTGGTGCATAGATTTAAAATATAATATATTTTTTTATTTCACCCATTTTGATATATGATCTTGCTGTCTTTAACTAACTTATTTTAGCCATTTACGAAAAAAAAATCTCAAAATAGAATAACAATATTCTTCTCCTCCTTTATTCGCACAAGAATATTTGAATAGGTAATCGAAAAATAAACATTTTCTGGATAATCTCGGATATTTCTACTTGAAAGCGATAAAAAAGTGTTTTAAATGTGAAAAAGGCGCGAGTAGAAAAAGACAGTGATATTCAGACATTGTTTTTTAGTGTTGCTCTTTCATCTAATTCCCATTCTTAATTATGATAACATTATATATATGTAACAAAACATACTGGTATAACCATAAGAGCACACATAAAAATCACACATGAATGTGAATAACAATCTTTTGAAATTTGGGTTGATTCATTTTGCCGTGCCACCCGCCAAATAGTAATTCAGGATTTTTTTATTTTAAGGAATAAATTAATAGTTCTTTCTTTTTGGAATTTCTATGAATTGTGTTGTGTGTTAATGATACAATCGAAAACAAAAAGTTACAGAAGTTGAACGATATAAAATTACTAATTATTATTATAAAAATTAAATTCTCATTTGTATCAAATGAAAACCTTTTAGGGAAATTAACAAGACCAATTGTCACATTTCATTATTAGATATTTTCTTTGCTAATTTCTGTAGTTACTGCTTAGGATTTATTATTACGTTAATTTTTATTAAAGCATTTGCGTTGCGGGTTTGACCCCCCTCTCATATTGCATAATTTTAAATGCTAACACTATTTACTTTTTAGGATCCCAATATGCTAATTTTGCGCTTCTCAGCGATTTCGGATCCCAGAATTTGTTATTTTCGACCCACCCTATTATGCATTTCTCATAGGAAATTTTTTTTTAGAGATGCATTGATACCGGAATCATTTTTTAGGTACTTTTTGATGAAATTTATTATTTATTTGTTTAAACAGTGTGGGTTTGAAGCAAAATTATTACTCTCAATTTTCTTGTAAATCTGAAAATCTTATTTGAATTTTTTTTTCAAATTGACAAGGCTTCAAATCTTGAAAGAAATTTTTTCTATGCCTCAAACATCTTTTGAAAGATTGTATATTTAGTGGTAACATTTAAAATTGATTTCTGAGAACACTATTTTCGTACTATTTTCATAAAGAATAAAACACATGAAAATTAAGAAAGTCTATTTCTGACAAAAGTCCGAAAGGGTTTTTGGTTCTGGAAGGGTATTAAGAGAGCTATTTTAACAA
This sequence comes from Andricus grossulariae, assembly GCA_011634705.1. Classification (NCBI taxonomy): domain Eukaryota; kingdom Metazoa; phylum Arthropoda; class Insecta; order Hymenoptera; family Cynipidae; genus Andricus; species Andricus grossulariae. Next base: position 95,203,668 of record JAABKJ010007545.1, read on the forward strand.
AATTTACGTTCAGACCATTGCTTTGTGCTTAAAAATTTTAATTAATTTTTTGTTGAAAAAGCTTTATCTTTTCATTTTTTTTCGTCTCTTGTGTCATTTTCCCACAATTTAATTTTTTGATTTTTATTCTTATTTTTTACGATTGAAACAAAAAATAAGCGTCCTATAGAAAAATTGTTCGTGAGAAAATTTTAGCTGTTTTTTTTAATGAGCTACTTCTGTTCATTATTTTTTTCTCATAGCTTGTTTCGTTTGCCTAAAAATTTGATTTTTTTATTTTTTATGTTTTTATATGTTTAGAATCTATTTCAAATTCATCAGTTTACAGATATCAAAGTTAAAAATTGAAAGTTTTCAATCGCAAAGTCTATTAGAATAAGACCATTTTTATAATTGAATATTCAAAGCTAAACAATTTTGAATTGTTTGAAAAGGAAAGCTTTCAATGGTTAAAATTACAGAATGCTTCATCGAAACTTTGAACGTTATAATTTAACTTGTTACATTTTTAAAATGTTTAATTGGTAAATGACTTTACTGAATTTCTCATCTTTATTATTAACAGCTTGAAATTCTAAAGAGTTCAAATTTGGGTGCTGTTATTTATAATTCAGCTTTGATTGCATAATATAAAAAAATTCTAAGCTTTTGGATTTCAAGTTTTATAATTTCCATGACTGTGAGAAATTTTTGCGAACCAGGCAATGGCCGGGATTTTCTTCCTATATTAAAACTGCGACCCTGTAGATGAGTTCTTTTTTTATTGAAAATTCATCTCTCCAGGTTGAAAATGCAACTGTTCTTGATTGAAGCTTAATATTTTTGGTTTGAAAATTCAACCAGTTGGTTGAAATTTCATCTTTGCGGGATGAAAATTCAACTATTTTATTATCAATTTAAAACTTGGTTTCAAATGATCTGCAAGTTTGCTGAAGGTTTCACTTTTTAGGTCAATAATTTAATTTGTATTGATCTGCACCAAAAATATATTTAGTGTGTTCAACTAGGGACCTATGGTCCTATGGGGAGCCTTTGTCTATCCACTGTCGGCTTAGGATCTTGCATATTTTTGGTAATACTAGGTAAATGTTATTATTTAAAGATAAACAGAATCTTCAAATTCTCTTATTTACTTCGTCCGCATTGAAGTTCTAATGTTTTAGTTCATTATTAATTATTTACTTTAAATTAAAACAATGCATTTTAAAAAGCGTGATGCACAGTTATACATTATTATTTTCATAGACGAATTAGAAATCATATAATTTTTCACGATCTTAGAATAATTAAACTTTAAACATTTATAATATTCAAAATTCTTCAATTCCGACCTGTGAAAAAGGCAGCGAATGTTTTTTTTCGTACAGAAATCTAATTTGATATCAATAAAATCTATTCAATGTCATTCGCCACTCAATGATATGATACCTGCTGATGATTCTTTAGCCATTAAAATGTTCAATATTTCTATATCAAATTATAGTTTTACATCCGCAAATTTAAAATAGTTTAATTTTTGAGACCTTGAACCTGAAGTTGTTTCGCTTCAAAAGTTTCAATACGCAAATATTTATTTTAAAGTTCCTTATTTTAAATTTTACTATGTGAGAACAAGCATTTAGTAGATTTGGTGCTGATATCATCTTCAATGATTAATAGCTCTTTTAATATAAGTTTAAAAAACAAGACATTTCATTAGATCTGATGATATATCCTTAAAATTCTGAAAAATCAATTAGATCCGTTAAAATCGTCAAGTATAATGTTGGGATATAACAAAAGAAGAAGAAAAGTCTGTTATCTAGTTTCAATCGGTCAATCTTTTTATTACTTTATGAGGTATAAGATTTAAAAAATTCGCTTTAACACAATGTGGATTTAAGTTTTAAAGAATTTTGTTATGCAGAAAATCCATTGTCAGTAAAAATTTGAGGTATCGAAATCTGTACTGCAACCGTTAAATTTATATATATATATATATATTTTTTTTTTTTTCGAAAGTTGAACTGTTTTCTAAACATCCTTCAAGAAAACATTCTTCGTTTACTGATTTATCCGTAGTCTATCGGGTTTACAAAAAGCTCCTCCGCCAGTCTTTTTGATAACCGTAGCAGGGCAACAGTTTCCATCCAAGTTTTTGAGCATCAGGCCCAGATCCTTCATTTTCTTGTAGTTTATCGTTTTTCTGTGTGTTTTGGATAGCATCTGGAGCCAAAAGGTCTTGGCTTGATTTGAATGGGAAACGGAAGAAATCCTTGCTTTTGCGCCATCGTGTTGGATTTTGCTGCCTGATGGATCGTACATCTGGACAATGAGCCTACAAAGAAAAATGGAACTACATGACGTGACGAACAGTTTTTCCATAAAATGCTAGCAAAACAAGGGAAATAGGGTAATGTTTTACAAAAATAGGAGCAGAACTAATTTTTAATAAAGTTGATATATAGATTAGGATGGGCCAAAAAAAGTGAATTTCGTGACATTAATTTCTAATAGCAAGAAATTGTTAGTTCTTCATGAGCTGAATAATCTGTTGAAATTTTTTAAAATCCATTGATATCTTTCACCTTCTCAAGCTGTGGAAAATGGAAAAAAATTAATTCACGCGTAAAACCTATGAAAAAATGAATTCTTTCAGTCACCAATTTTTTTGTATATTTATAAAATTTATAAAAACGATATGCCTAAATAATTTATGGAAGTACTCATCTGATATTTAAAATATATCAAAAATTAAAAATGTATCAAAGGTTTTATTTTAATTTTAATTTTATCCCATTTGAATTCCGCGTATCGAAAACATGTTGTATTTTATCGCTAAAAAAACACGCTACCCTAATTGGGTATTGTATTCGATTGAATATAAAACGACTTAGATTTCAAGTTGAAATTTATTCTATTCTCAACAAAATAGTTAATTTTTCTGCAACAAAAAAATTATTTTTTTACGAAGAAAGATGAATTTTCAACGAAATAGTTAATGTTCAACATGATAGTTAGATTTTTTTTCATCAGGAACGTAGAATTTTTAACCCCAAGATGAAAATTTTTAACCCGAAAATAAAAATGTTTAACCTCAAAATAAAATTTTTTCCCAAAACACTTAAAATTTTAAGACAAACAGACCAATTTTTAACAATAATGTTAATTTTCAACCAAATAGTTGAGTTTCCAACTGAAACCGATTGATTTTCATCTAAAAAGGAAATAGTTTAATTGTAAATTTGAAAAATTAATTTTTAACAAGACAAAAGAACAAATTTTCAACAAAATTGTTCAATCTTCAACGAATAAAATGAAATTTTAACGAATTGGTTCAATTGTCCACAATATAGCTTAATTTGCAACTAAAAGACTGGTAATAAAAAATAAAGGAACAAATATTCAAAAACAAGGATAAATTGAAATTTCGACCAAAGAATTTGATCTTCAATCAGTGTGATGAATTTTTAATGCAATAGTTCTGTCAATCAGTTAGAATTATTTTTAAGGGAAAAAGATAAATTCATAATAAAAAATTCAATAGTTGCACTGATGCAATTTCAACAAAGAACGATTCATTTTTACCTCAAAATGGAATAGTCAAATATTTAGTTAACGAAATTAACTCTCAACCAAAAAAAACAACGAATTTTTAATTTTTTTGAATTTTCAACAAAATAATTAAATTTTCAAACATAGAGTAGAATTTCTAACGCAAACATATGGTTTCTAAACCAAAAATATAATATGGAAAAAAGAGGCAGTTTCTTGAAAACAGAACAAAACAAAATTGTGGCGGTTTTGCGGAAAAAATTTGAGGTCGATTTTCTCAAAAAACGTACCCTTAAGTTTATTGTCAATTTTTTTCGAATTTCTATTTTGATAAGGAAGATGTCTTGTTTTAATGATGGTTAAATAACTTTTGTGTCCAGGAAATTTTTTTTTTCTCACAGCTGAATGTTCTACTCATTCTCAGAAATAATGACAGATCCGAAAAATGTTAAAATGAGAGTTTGCACGTCTAAAAAAAAGTTCTATGAAAAACCTCTCTTGTTCTTTCACGATATCTTTCGTCGTTTACAAAAAAAAATTAAAAAATTTCATTTTCAGGGACTAAAAATTCTGTTGGCCTCAAAAATGCTTTAGGCCGCATGATGCTGATAAGATGCCTTTCTTCTATTAGCAAAAATTGTTAAAAAAATATGCGAGTAAATAAAAAAGGCGGGGTTTTCCAGAAAATCTTTTTTATTTTTTTCTTCAAATTTAAAAAAAAAAATAAGAAAAAAGTATTTTGTGGAAACCCCCACCATTTTTTTCTTCCAAACATTTTTGAAAAGTTTCTGCTAATAGAAGAAAGGTATTTCATCAACATCATGCGGGTAAGAAAAAAATCCTCCTGGGCTCAAAAGTTATTTAACCAGCATCAAACTTGCAAGATAGATTCCTTATCAAACGTTATAGAGGTTCAAAGAAAAAAATCTTATTTTTTGAAAAATAAAGCACTAAATTTAAATAGTCACAACGAGAGACCGAAATTTATTCGATCTACCACTTATCCTAACGACTATTGTCCACTTTTTCGACGTAAATTATCACGTCTTTGTCCTCAAGTAGATTTTTTAACTTTTCATTTAAAGAATTTGAAGAAGGTTGTACTTTTCGTCAAGACAGCTCTCGATCGCCTAATTGATTCTGCACCATCGGCAACTGACTAAAAACATAGGGCGGGCATCTAAAATAAATATTAGAATAATTAGTTTCAAACGAAACAAGTTTTTCAGGCAGCAGAAATTGCAGCAAGTTAGCAGTGACTCTTTCAAAAAATCAGTATAATGAAATTGTGACAGTAGTTAAAAAAATGGAAATGGTAAATAATTGTTTCCAAGATGAAATTTGAAACCACAACTATGAATATAAATGATTCTTACTTATTTGGATTTCTTTCACCCTCGGTAAATGCTTCATGTTATGACTAATAGTCACCACCAATGCGAATACATTCAATAAAGAGATGGTAAAGACCTCTAAGCAGGTTCTTTTTACTGTAATAATAATTGAAAAAAAAATATAATAGTTTAGTTGATCAGCATGTGTGCGATATGGAGGCTGCTTTAGAGTCCATTAAAGCATGGGTTTCTCACTTCCAATCAAAAATTTATGTATTATTTACACATTAAAATATATAAACAATTAATTTAAATACAAGCTAATTAAATTATACATGATACAAAAATTGTGCTTTTTACCAGCCAGTGACATTCCAAGTTCAAACAAGTGTTCCACTATTAGAACTTTCAACTTGAACTCGTTTTTCAGATAAGAAACTTGGAATACATTTTAGAAATTTTTTAACCGATTTTTGAGACTTAGGGGTCGAAAACGACTGCTCTCCTCGGCAGATAGGGGGTGCAAGTTTCTTAATAATTATTTACTATCAAAATCTACAAAATTCACTTCTTTTTTTTTTAGGTAAGAAACTTGGAATACATTTTAGAATTTTTTTATCGATTTTTGGGGCTTAGGGGTCGAAAACGTCTACTTTCTGCGGCAGTTGGGGGGATTCAAATTTTAAAATAATTATTTATCATCAAAATCTACCAAATTTATTTCTTATTTTTCAGATAAGAAACTTGGAATACATTTTAGAAATTTTTTAACCGATTTTTGAGACTTAGGGGTCGAAAACGACTACTTTCTGCTGCAGTTGGGGGAATGAAAATGTTTAAATAATTATTTACCATCAAAACCTACAAAATTAACTTCTTTTTTTTTAGGTAAGAAAGTTGGAATACATTTTAGAGTTTTTTAAATCGATTTTTGTGACTTAGGGGTAGAAAATGTCTGCTTTCTGCGGCAGTTGGGGGGATGGAAATTTTTAAATAATTATTTATCATCAAAATCTACAACATTAATTACTCGTAGTTTTAACAATTTATTTGATTAATAATATATAATAATATAAATAAATGAATAATTATTCATAAACACAGCAATTCTTAACATTATCAAACTCATAACTTTGATAGAGATTGGGAATTTTTTTTAAAGATCCGTTCGTAAGTTTTTTATATTTCGAAACCTCGTATGTAAAATAATGTAAAAAATCGGATCTGAGAGATGCACAGAATTTAGACACAGCAATTAAAAAAATTATCAATCTCAAGACTTTGTTCGAGATTGAGAATTTTTTAAATACAAAAACATAATTTTTTTATTTTTCAACCTGGTATGGACAATAATTTTGAAATAAGAGAAATATTAATGAACATTTTCAATAACTATATAAAAAATATATATGCTATTATAAAAATGGTCTAATACTTTTTATAGAGATTCGGAAATTGGGGAAAAAAGCAAATGAGTGAAGTCGAAGATTATTATTATAAATCTGATTGTTATTTAAAAAAAAGGTTTGATTTGACGAAAAAATTAGAATGACCAGAACCACAATACGCCAAATGGAAAATTAGTTTTCAGGAATTGGAAAAGTCCTGAAATTATGAAAAAAAGACTGGGAATTCTTGCTGAAATTCTTTTTAAAGGCTTAATAATTATTTTAGTACTTTTCTGCTAGTTTACATTTTTTTTTAATTACCGTGTATAACGAATAATCTAAAAATAATACAAAAATTATTGAAAATTTTTAATAATTCTAGAAGAGATTAAGAAACTTTCTATTTTTATTACTTTGGCAGAGATTGAGACTTTTTATTGAAAAAGACGTTCATAAAGTTCTTTATGTTTTGAAAGCTCGTAATTGAATGCAAAATTTCCCTCTAAGAAAAATTCAAAATTGGTCAAGAATTGTCTTCTGCAATTTATTTCAAATCTGGTTTTTTATGTACAAAGATACCAAAAAAAGTTTCATCCTCTCAGCAGTTTATTTTTTTTTGAATCATTATCAATTTTAAATTATTTAGTAATTTTTTCCTAGAATTGTTTTAAGATTCTGCGAAATGAAAAAAATGGTTTTAAAATCTTCAAGGTTCTTTTTAAATTATTTTTAAGTCTTTTGAAATTGTTAAAATATTTTTAAATAGCCTTTAAAATTAATTTTTCAAAATAAAAATTCATTAAAAATTTTCCCGGGAATCTTGAAAATTTTATTTCCTTGGTACCTGTCAAAATCCTTAAAATGCTTCAAAATTTGATTTCGAAATATTAACAATCTGCATTTTGTTTTAAATTTAAAATCATTTGGAATTTTTTAAAAACATATAAATATCCAAATATTCCAAATTTTAGAAACAGGTGGTTACTATCTTTCTGAATTAGAATAGAAATTTTTTAAAATAAATGTAATTATTTCGAATTTTGGTTAGACACTCTAAAAAGTTATTAAATAAAATTATAGGATATGCTAATGTTACGGAAAATTTCGTAATAATAGTCAGTGCCTAATTTTGATTTTTTTAATTTTAAAATTTTAAAGGTAAACCTTAATAAATTAAGTCTAGATTCATACCTTGAATACAAAAAAAAAAAATTAATTGTACTAAATACTAAGGTGTACATTTATTTTTGTTCCAGGTACGTATGACGTCTTCAGTGAATTATTTTATATTTCAAAGTAGAACTTGATGCTCGTATTGGTATGTAAAAGATGGTATTGATGGTATAAGTATAAATAGTATAAATCCCTTAAATCATGATTTTTTATTTTGGACTGATTTTTTTCAATTTAAATTTTTAATAAAAAAATGTGGGTGTCTGCTCGCATGAAAAACCCGTAATTGTGAAGGAAGTTTTCTATACCCAGGAAATCCTGAAAAATTTAGGGAATATTTTTCAAAACTTTTTTATGCTTTAAAGCCTTATATGTAGAAAAATGTACAAATAACAAAAAGATAATAGAAACGTTTTAGTAACGCCTGCCGCGATGAAGAAACATTTTTTATCACACATACATTTTTTAGTGGTATATAGTATATAGAATTTTGGTAAATACTTTAAATTGTGATTAAGAAGAAAGGAGTTGAAAACATCCCTGATCAAATTCAGAATTATAATATTTTTACAAAATTCTCTGTTCCAAATCAAAATTGTTTCGGTGCCTTAGAAGGTCCATTAAGGTGCTTTAAACGTGTCGGTTTTTAGAATAATACAAAGTGCGGCTACAAGGATGAATTTTTTTATGTAATATTTTCACCACATAATCTAAAGGCATGAAACGTGCATGAAAAGAGCCCTTTTTTCGAAAAATGGTTTTGTTGTTATTGTTTTTTTTGTTAATTGAAACGCACTTTGGAACAGTGAGCGCCTGCTTTCAGTTCACCATGGGTACACTACAAGTGGCGCGTTGCCCATTTTCAGGCGCAGAAAATTCAGCATATTTATGATTAAACAAAAAAAAAAAAAAACAGGACCATTTTCCGAATAAAGGGCTCTATTCATGCACATGTATAAGCCTCTAGATTATGCTGTAAAAATATTACATCAAACCATTCATCCTTGTAGCCGCATTTTGTATTATTCTAAAAACGAACTGATTCGAAGCACCTTAAACCGCTCAGGTTGACGTTAGAAATACGAACACTCCTCAACAATAGAATGTCAAAATGTTTTCTTTGATTACATTGTATGAAGGCTCAAAATAATACACAAAATATTTAAAAAATAATATTTTAGGAGACTTCTCAGCTGAAAATGCCCCAAGTAGTTATGCTTTGAAGCAAAAGTGACGATTTGTTGACCAAATAGTTGGATTTTCAATCTAAAAAGATGAATTTTCAACCAAATAATCGAAATTAAAACAAAAATTAAACTTCAATCAAATACAGGTAAATTTTCAGTAAAATAATTAAACCTTCAACCAAATATCGAACTGAAATGATGAATTTACATTACAATAAATTTCTAAGAAAGAAGTTCAATTCTCAACAAAGTCGAAACCGGTGCTTCGCGCTAAGGTTCAGTGCGCGGGTACGCTCTCGCGCTAAGGTTCAGTGCGCGGGTACGCTCTCGCGATTCGTGCGAGAATTGAAAATTTGAAAATGGAACTACTTGTTTTAAAGTTGATCTGCTTTGTTAAAAATGGACTTTTTGTTGAAAATTCATATTTTCGAATAGCAAATACAACTGTCTTGTAGAGGATTCGTCTTTTTTGGCTGAATTAAACACATATATATTTTTTAAACATATTTTTTGTTGAAGATTTAACTATTTTGTGAAAAATTGAACCATTTTGTTAAAAAGTCATCTTTGTTGTTGAAAATTTATCTGGTTTGTAAAAAAATTGTCTTTTTGGACAGAAAATTCCTCCTTTCAACATGAAAAATCAATTATTTGGTTGAAAATTCATCTAAAATTAGCAATTCATGTTTTTAATCTTTATTGTTTGATAATTCGACCAATGAATAAGTGAATCTGAACAAATATGTAAATGACTTGTAAAAGTTTTGCTTTAAATTACAACGAGAAATTTATTTCAAAGCGTAAAAGAAAAATTTGGAATTGAACATATTTTGATATCAGCCTTCCTCCAGCAAAACATATTCACGTAAAAGGAAGAGATTGTTCAAAATATGTTTTCTCTAATGTTTATTTATCATTTGTTCATAACTAAAAAGGCAAAGCAAAAGTAAACATTTAAGAATTAACCGCAATTTTCTGGTACTTCTCTAAGGGAAAATAGTTATAAACAATAATAAATTGTTTAAACAACTATCTGGCATCAATATGGATGAAGGTAGGTATTAACAATAATAATTTGTTGATTCAATTATTTTTGATCGCCTTAAATCATTATTAAGTCACTTCAAGTGAAAAATAGGCAATAGTTAAAAATTTCTGAAAAAACTGCAACTTTCTACCATTAAGCAAAGAAAATATTACTAACATTAATAATAAATTGCTTAAGCAATCATTTTTTTTTAACTTTAATTAATTATTACTTCACTCTGATTGAAAAATGAACCAAAGTTAAAAAATTCAGAAAACACCGCAACTATCGAGTATTAATATAGAAGAAGATAGCTATAAACAATAGTTTGTTTAAACAATTATTTTTGATATATTAAATTAAATATTAACTCACTCCAAGTGAAAAGTGAACAAAAAGTTAAAAATTTCAGAAAAAAAGGAAGTTTCTAGCATTATTGAAAGATAATATTATTAACAATAATAATGAATTGTCTAAACAATTATGTTTTTTAACAATTATGAACAAAGTGGAAGAAGGAGACAACTAAATTAATAAATCTTCAAACTAAAAAATGACTTTAACAAAATTGTCGAATTTTGCACAAAGTAGATTAATTTTTAACCAAAAGAGAGTAATTCTCAATGAAAAATTTAATAATAGTTGCTATTTCAGTTAAAACAGATTTTAATTGTAAATAAAAAAAAAACACAGTTCGAGTCAACTAAAAATACGAATTTTCAACGAAGCAGTTGACTCTAAAACTAAAAAGGATACTTTTTGACAAAACTATTACATTTTCAACAAATTAGAATATTTTTTAACGAAATAATTGAATTTTCAATCAAAAAGATTAATTTTCTGTCGAAAAAGACAAATTATCTACAATGTCCATAAATTTTTATACAATTAAGTACCTCAACTTTCAACCAAGAAGATTAATTTTCTACCAAAGAAGACAAATTTTCAGGAAAATACTTGAATTTTTAACCAAATAATTGAGTTTTCGAGAAAATACGTAAATTTTCAACCAAGAAGATGAATTTTCAAGCAAGAATCTTAATTCTTTACCAAAAAAGTTACGAAATTTCAACATTATATGCATTTTAAACTAAGTAGGATGTATTTTTAACAAAAATGAAATAGTTCAATTTTCAGTTAAAAAAATGATTTATTAAACAAAAATACGAAATTGCAAGAAAATAGTGAAATTTTCAACAAAAGGATTTCCGCCTAAAATCAAGAATCTTTAATGAAAAAACTAGAATTTGAACAACGTAGTTTAACTTTAAACCAAATAGTAGAATTTTCAACTAAACTTTAAAAAAAATTCTTTTACTGCTTGAGGATTGAAATATTTTGTTGAAAGTTCGATTTTTTGACTGAAAATAAACTTAAGGAATTATTGTTATTAAGAAAATATTAGTTAAGATTGATTATTCATTAGTTAATATAAAATTATAAATTTTCCCATGAAGAAAGGCGTTTTTCTTTCTAATTCTTCAGCTGAAGTAGGAAGAAATAATTTATCATTATCGATTCATTCCTCAACGATTTAATAATAATGAATTATTTCGGTTTTGAGGGAAAAATAGTGTTTCATATGAAATAAATATTTCGTATAACTATTTATTTGTTAAAACTTTTTAAACACTTGAATTTGAGTTAAAATTAGATTTTTATATCGGAAAAGAAGGAAATAAGTAATAAATTAATGTTTCTATTAATATACTTGTAAAAATGTGATGTTTGGCAATTGTTTGAGTAGAAACTGTTATTTTAGTAATAATTTTCTTTCGAATAATCATACATTTTATTATAGTTTTTCTACATACTAACATAAGTTTTATCGAAAAGATGCACAGATCTCGGACACACAAATGATAAGAATGATCAATCTAGCAACTTTGGTAGAAATTGGGAATTAGAAAAAAAGGTTCATAAAGTTTCTATGTTTTGAAATACAATCATCAGTAATATTATTTTGATTCTTATAATCATACAGAAACAATTTTTTTCCCGAGATTTGGTTGGACAGCAAGATTCCTTCCAAAAAATCAATACTTTTAGAGATATCTCAAAGATTCTAACTGAAAAAAATTATAGTCCAAAAGGATACTTGTGCGATTCTTCAAGAAAAGGTACACAAATTGTAATGAAAGTATTTTAAACAATTGGCGGAAAATTCACTTAAAAATTTCGATATATAAATATACTGTGATTAAAAATGAAAAATGAAAATTATAAATGAGATATTACCCAGGCGGAAATATTATATATAGTTTATATATAGTGTGAAGAATTATATATAATATTAATTTTTTAATTCATTTTTCATATAAAACAAATGAATATTATATATAATACTTCACACCATATATAAAATTTTCGCCTGGGTATATTGTATGATAAATACCAATATAATTTAAGAAAAATGCTAGGGTGAGCAGCTCGGTGAGCAGCAGTGTACCAAGAAAGACGTTCATATTTTATATCAAATATTCTAAAATTAGTAAAAATACTACCGAAAACGCATTATGTTATAAAAAAGGTAGGTGCAGAACTTGGATACAACAGTGTCAAAAAACTTCCAAACTGACAAGTTTGGTAGAGATTCGAAATTTGAAAAAAAGTAAATTAATTTTGTATGCTCTAAGACATCGTATGGAGAATAATTAAAAAAAAAAGATTACTGAAACTTGTCAATAACGCCGATATATTCTCAAGAAGAGACTTATTTTCCAATATTAAAAAATTATTTGCAATGAAAATGTGCTGCTTTACGAATAACTTTTTTGATACATTTACAGAAAATTGGGACATTGGGAAGTAGTATATTATACTCTTTGATGTATCAAATCCATTCTTTTACTTTGACTCATATCTATTTTTTTATTTCAATACTTTATTTCATTCATTATATTTGTGGTTAAATTTTAAGCCGTAAAATTTAATAGTCGTTTCATCCAATGGAGGAAAACGATTATCACCGTGTTGCGTACCGTCTAACATAATTGGTTTCTTAAGTGCGCCATCTAGGAACAATTCGCGAACATAATCCCCGCTGTCTATTATAGCAAGGATTGGATTATTGCCAATTGAAGACCTTATTATCCCCATTGCATACGTTTTTTCTCTTAGGTTTTGAGGAGCTCCAGGTATATTGTAGAAAACATCAACATCCAAGCCAAACTTAAATACTGTAACAAAAGCACGATTGGGATCGTATGCCAATAAAGAACCTAATTCTGTAAAAAGAAATAGAAATAGATCAACTTTTTTTACTTCAAATATTAGCACGACAAAATAGGAAAGCGCATACAATATATTTGAAGGGTCGTGGGGCAAAAGGGCGTCAGTACCAAAATTAGGAAATTAGTTAAATTGACCTAAAATACTTGTTTTGGCCCAAATCATATTCCTGTAGAAGGTTATGGCCTCGTTCGATTTTGAAAAGGATGATATGTTAAAAACAATTTTTTTAAATCATGAAATTAAAGAATAATGAGACTCTTTCTGAGTCACAATCAGTGTTTTTTGGGTCGCGCCGTTTCATTGACAAGGGTATATGCTAAAAATTTGCCATAATTTTGCCAAAATTTACAAAAAAGTAACTATATATGAACGTACAATTATGCCGAGAGGAAAATTTTTAAATAAACAATTATAGATGAGATATTATATTATATGATAATCACCGATAGAATTAAAGAAAACCGCCAGGGTGAAGATCAGAGTACCAAGAAAGACGTTCATCTTTTATAAATAGTGGATATTGACTTATACAGATTTGCAGAATTTTGTGTTCGGTGTCACAAGTGAATGTGCTTGATTTTCGGTAGAGTATTTATACCAGTCATCATTTTATTCGCCATACTGAATTTGTTAAACTTAAAATATCGAATATTGTAAAAATAGTAAAAACACTATCGAAAACGAATAAATTTTCATAGGTATATGGTTTTATTGTATTAAAATTTATCGAAGAGAGGCGCAGAACTCGGACACATCAGTTAAAAAAACATTCAAACTAACGACTTTGCTAGAGATTGCAAATTAAAAAAAAAAGAAGTCAATACATTTTTTATGCTTCAAAGCCTTTTTTGTGGAATGATGTAAAAATAACAGAAAGATTACTGAAACTTTTTAATAATCCCTGCTTGCGATTACGAAACATTTTTATTGCACATAAAGTTTTCAAAGGTATATAGTTTTATTGTATACTAAATTTTATCGAAAATAATCACAGAACTCCGGTGCAGCATTTTTCATAATTATCAAACTTATGATTTTGTTCGAAATGGAGAAATTTTTTAATACAAGTTTATGAATTTGGTATATTTTGAAACCTCGTATATTGAATGATGTAAAAATAATATACGAATTTCTGAAACTTTGTATGAACACCAGACGAGATTGCGAAATATTTCTTAGTACACTCAAAAAAGAATTTGTTTGCACAAATATTACTCTCCCAAAAAATCATTTTCTCATATTTTATTTTAATGTTATCATGTTATAAGGGGAATTTATGTAGAGAATTATATTTTTTATTTGAGGTTCATTTAGAAACGGGAAATTTACTTAAGAATGATACTTTCTACTTCGGAACAGGAAGTTTCCGTAAATAATTAAAATTTGCCTTGGAACAGGGAATTTTGGATATGAAACGAGAATTGTGGAAAATAATTTAAATTCTGATTTGTAGGAAGGGAATTAAAAAAAGTCCCTGTTTGAAATCAGAATTTGTCACAATTTGAATCTTTCCTCTTTCAAATTTTGGAAAAAGATAGTTACTATGTTTCTGAATTATATGAGAAAAATTTGTAAATAAATATAATTACATATACTTGATTGGCTTCATTATAAAGAAAAATCATACGTGAGAAAATCTTCTCTTAGATACCCAAGAAAGTTAATAAATAAGATTATAGGATATCTGAATGTTACGGAAGATTCCGCAATATTATCCAGTGCCTAATTTGAACTGAATTCTTTCCTTTTTAAAAAAAAAAATTGATATAATCTGAAACTTTCCTCTTCCTAATTTAAAAAAAGGAGTCACTATAATTCTAAAATATAATAGACAATTTTGTAAAAATGACTTGGAACAGGGAATTTTTGGCAAGAATTCTTATTTGGCTGAGAACAAAGGTTTGTTGGCATGGAAGTGGAATTTTGAAAAATACTTTCGATTATGATTTAGGAAAATTCTCTGTTCCAAATCAAAATTGTAATTATTATGATCAAAAATGATTTGATGTTGCAATTCAGAATTGTAAGTCTTTTCCAAAATTCCCTGTTGCAGATCAAAAATCTTTGAAATTTTTTACATTAAATTCAAATGAAAGATTGAAATAATATTATAAAGACTTCAATGTCCAATCGAAATCAATATCGAAATTCAATAACCTAGGGATTGGCAATTTTTTTTCAAAAACAAGTTCATAAACTTTATGTTTTTAAACCTCGTATTTCATATATTTTGACCTGAATCTTTGAGAATTTAAAGTTTTTCATAGTGACTTCAACATGAAACTTATATTAATTTTATTTAAAAAAATGTATTCATATTTAATTCCTCTATTTCTCTGTCTATGGAGCATACATTTATGAAGACTTTAATGTGGACAGAATTAGATTGTTATTTTCATTTTATTTTCATTATTCTGTACAAAAATATACATAAAACAAAACTTTTTTCACAATTTCTAAATGACTAATTCAACATTTTTTAAGTTTTTCGGGATTTAAAACCATTCTTTGGTACGCATACATTTTTCTAAGGTATGCACTTAATGTATACTATATTTTATCGAAATGATGCACAGAACTTGAAAGAGCGATTATAGAAATTATAAAACTATAACAGGAAACAGGAAGCTAAAAAAACTAAATCCTTTATTGAGGGGTTTCCATTTTCTTAATTATTCTTAAAAATATAACCTTGAGTGATTTGTTAAAAGATTCGAGAAAATGGCATAACCTCGTATTATCACATTTTATTAGGGTTTATCATGATAGCATTTGTGACTAAAAATGTTGGGGTTATTTGAGTTTAACTATTAGTAAAAAAAATCTAAAAAGAATAATTTTCTGGATTAAATTTTAATGCATAAATGCTTTTTATGGTTCAGTTGAAATAACTTCCACGGACAGGTGCGCAAACATGAAGAATATTTTTCTTGATTTGGTATCTGTGGTGTCTTACAGCTATTTTTGACATAAAAAAATCTTCGCCGGAGCTGTTCGTCATACATGCTAACAAAGGGTTTAACTGGAAAAGTACTATTGTTTGTTTTTAAATTCAAATGAGCAATACGAGCCTGAATGTAATTACCTATCGACTATCGTTGATTATATGCTGTCTCTACGATGTTCATAACTTAGTTATTAATGTTTGTTTATAACGACGTATCTTTTGGCAAAACTGTGTTTTAATTCTGAATTAATCGTGTTGAATCGAATAGGTTATGGGCACATCTCTTTTCCACTGGGTTACGAATACGTAACACAGTGGAAAGCCCCGGTAAGGAGTATTATGATACTTAGTGATTATATATGGAAGCAGTTCTCGTCAAGAATGATTGTTTGGAATATGTTGATGGAAGCAAGGACAAGCCAGAGGAAGCTGTGCAAGCTGCCGCATGGGAAAAAGAGGATAGACAAGCAAAACCAGACACCATTCTTGCAATTAATCAATCGGAGTTAGGCGATGTAAAGAATTGCAATACATTAAACTAAGTATGGCGAAAGTTAGAACAAGTATATCAGTCCAAAGGCCCTGCAAGAAAGGTAACTTTGCTAAAACAATTACTTTTTCCAAAAATGGATGAAGACTAAAATATGTCGGACCACCTAAATAAATTTTTCAACACAGTTGATAAATTAGCATTAATGTAGATCTCATCTCATTACTACTTGACAGTGTACCAAATAATTTCGATAATTTTAGATGTGCCATCAAAGTCCGCGATGATCTCCCGACACCTGAAGCTTTAAAAATAAAACTGGTAGAGGAGTACAGTTCTAGAAAAGAAAAGAATCTTGACAAAAACTCCCAAGAAGCCCTTTTTGTCAAATCTTCTGGAAGCCAGTACAATCAGCGTTGTCAGAGAAAGGATGGCAATAATGGCAATAACACCTCTACGAGTAATGAAAATAATTTTAAATTCCAGAAAAAGGCTTCAGAGTGTAGAAAAAGAGCTAATGACAGAAAACAAAGTGCTTCGAATACAGAAGAAGCTTTTTGTACTACTTTTGTAGATCTAGAAGTTAATGTCGTCGAGGAAAAAGCATCTTTCGCCTGTGCGTTCAGTGCTGAGTCCACGTCAGGTAAATCTTGGTGAATAGATATGGCGCGACTTCACATATGTGCCACGATGAAAACAACTTTTTAGAATTAAACCAAGTTGAATCGCAAAAGGTAATGCTAGCTGTCGACAAAGGAACTGACATGCGAGGAAAAGGTATAATTCATCTTTGCGTATTGAATTCCTCAGAGAAAATAAAAGTTATATTAGACAATTTTTTGTTCGTACCTATCTATTTTCTGTCTCTAAAGCTGTCAAAGGAAGACGTTTGATTATATTTACCGAAGACTGTGCAAGGATTAACAACAAAAATAATGAAGTTATCTTCAAAGGTAGTAGAAAAGGTGATCTATACTTCATAGAATCAAGGCCAGAGGGATTTTCTGAGAACAAGACAAGTACCAAGTCTAGTGATCGGATAAGTGGAATCGATCGCTGGTAGTGGTAGATGCTAAATCAACACAGAAGAAAGAAGATCATTCCACAGCTGCGGCTTCGGAAAGGGAGTTAAGCGAATTAGAGAAATGGCACATGAGGTATGGATATCCTAATGAAATTGATTTTAAAATATTATATTATCAGAATATTGTAAAAGGACTGTCAGTTAAGTCAGAAGGCAAAGTACCCATCTGTGAAATCTATATCATGGGAAAACAAACTGCGATACCTTTTTCAAAGTTTTCAGACATCAACTAACATCAGCCAATCATAAAACATGGTTGGAAGAAGATACAATAATGGAACAATCCAAATATACAGATGGCTTCTTTCAAATGAATGAAAATGAAAGAGTTGTCTCCATTGAATACATTTTCAACACAATGTTTTAATTTTCAACCAGTATTTCAACAAAATCCAACATCTTTTAATGGACTTTTTACCTAGTCAACATTAATTAACATCAGCTAATCATATAGCATGTTTGGAAGAAGATACAGCGGAAAAAACTAACTAAACAGATGGGTTCTTTCGAAGGATTGGAAATGGAGAAATTGTCAATAGGCTAAGAGAATGGAGTACGATGGACCAGCAAATCATACATCATGGTCGGCAGAAGATAAAACAATGGAACAAACCAACTATACAGATGAATTCATTCAAAGGAGTGGACATGGATAAATTATCAACAGTCTGAGAGAATGGAGTAAAATGGACCATTATACCAACAAAATCTAACATCTTCTAATTGACTAGGTAAACGTTTATTTATTAAAAAGTGATGTGAAGCTAAGGAAGCTTTGAACAAGTTTAAAGCTTTTTCTGAAAATAAAGCTACAAAAAGGATCAAAACATTACGTACAGATAATGGCCTTGAGTATTGCGGACAGGAGTTTACTAAAGATTTTGAACGAGGTAGTATAAGGCGAGAACACATCGTTGCTTATACCCCTCAAAAAAATGGAAAAGCTGAGAGGATGAACCGAACTCTCGTAGAAATGACGAGATATCTCTTGTTGCAGGCTGGTTGCTACCTGAAATTTTTTGGGCCGCAGCAATTTCTACAGTTGCTTCTATTCGCAACAGGTATGTAGATCTAAACTGTTCATCTTTGTTGGATACTCAACTAGAGCCAATGAATTTCGGCTGTGGAATACTGAGGCTAGAGAAATAGTGACTAGTCAAGACGTCCAATTTCTTGAATCCTTCAGCCAAAGTCAACTTTAACGAGAAGTCGATCGCTCTTCAACAGAAAGAAAAGATGACTACATCTCCTTCGATTCATTCTTCAAAAATGAAGAGACCAACAGGAATATTGATCTAGATGATCAATCTATCAACAGCGATTTTCGTATTAAGGATAGAAATTCCGAAGAAGTTGATGCAGAAATCCAACCACCAGGGGAGGAACAATTGGAATCGATCAAGACTGGACAACGAGGAAGACCGAGAAAGTTATTCAACAGAGTAAATATCAGTGATATTGAAGAAGCTTCTTTAGTGAATGGAGAGGCTACGAATCTAATTGTTGAAGAAGCTCCTGATGGACCTCATGCTGACGAATGGCGTAAAGCTATGAAAACAGAGTTTTATGCATTAGGTATTGATGCAATTTGTAACTTTTTGTGAAGACGATTTTTTCACAGACTAAAAATATAAATAATATGCAATCATACTTTAATAGCGAGGGGGAAACAACTCCTAAAAATTCGGTCCAACGGATGTAGATTACTCCGGTTAGACTATTCTCACGCGAATTTTCAACCGAAAAGAATTACTTTGTAACAAAAATTTTGAATTCTTAACAGCGTAGATGAAATTATAACCAGATAGTTTAATTGTCAACCAAGAAGATTAATTTTCTAACAAAAAATAAAAATTTTCAAAAAATACATGAGTTTTTAACAAAGTAGTTGAATTTCCAACTAGAGAAGATAAATTTTCAACCATACAGTTTAATTTTTAACTTCAAAAGATAAATTTTTCACCAAAAATAGAATAGGTATGTTTTCAACCAAAGAGATGAATTTTCAAATAATATTAAAAATCTTCAACCAGAAAAATTAATTTTCCACTGAAAAATACGAATTCTCAACAAATATATATAAATTTTCAAAGGAATAGTTGAATTTTGAACAAAAAGAAGATACATTTTTAACAAAAAATGGAAAAGTCGAATTTTTAGTTAAAAAAATGAATTTTCAACAATGCAGTTGAATATTTAACAACAGAAATGAGATTTTAACTTAAATGATGAATCTTCAACTAAATAATTAATTTTTTACAAAGTAGTTCAACTTTTGAGCGAAATAGTTAAATATTCAACAAAAGAGATGAATTTACCATTAAAATGAAGAATCTTCAACAAAATATGACTTTTTAACAAAATTGTCGATTTTTTAGAAGCAGATTAATTTTTGACCGAAAGAGATGAATTCTCACCGATGCTTTATAACCATGAAGATTAATTTTTTGTCGAAAAAGATAAATTTTCGATCAAATATGTGAATTTTCAACCAAATATGTGACTTTTCAACCAAATTTCAAACCAAAAAATTAATTCTTAACAAAGTAGTTCCATCAGGTAGCTAAACATTCAGCCAAGAAGCTTATTTTCTTACCAAAGAAGACCATTTTTTAATAAGATACATTAATTTTCAACTAAATAGTTTAATTTTCAACAAAATAGTTCAGTTTTCAACCAGAAAGATCAATTTTCAAGAAAGAATATTAACTGTCTTCTAAAAAAGAAATGAAATTTGAAGGAAATACATGAACTTTAAACTAAGAGAGACAAATTTTCAACAAAAATGAAATAGTTAAATTTTCATTAAAAAAAATGAATGATTAAACAAAAAAAACGAATTTTCAACCAAACCATTTTCAACTAAAATTAACAATCTTCAACCAGAAAACTGAGAATCAAGTAAGAAACAACTTAGAAACATAAGTTTTCAACTAAAAATGGCATAACTAAATTTTCATTTGAAAAATTAATTTTTAACAACAAAAAAACTAATTTTTAAGTAAATAGTTAAACTTTCAAGCAAAACTAGTTTTACCTAAAATCAAGAATCTTCAATGAAAAAGCTGAAATTCTAACAAAGTAGTACAACTTTGAACCACGAAGTAGAATTTTTAAACTAAACTTTGTTGAAAAGTTATTTTATTGTTTAAGGATTAAACTATTTTGTTAATTATACGTTTTTTCGGCTGGAAATGAATTATTTGTAACTGAAAACTTAACTGTTTCATTCTTGGTGGAAAATTGATCGTTTGAAAATCGAAAATTCAATTATTTGTGTAAAAATGTATATGTTTTGTTGTCAAGTCGACTTTAATGGTAGAAAATTAATCTTCTTGATTGGAAATTTAACTTCTTGGTTGAATTGAATTTCTTTTTAATAAATTTTTTTTTTTTTTTTCGAAAATCCACATTCTTTTTTTGCAGAAAATTCAACTGTTGTGTAGAGAAGTCGCCATTTTGGTTATTATTCGTTTGTTAAAATAAAATTGTTAACTTTCTCATGATATATTTTTTTTCTTTTAAATTCTTTAGCTGAAATAGAATAATGTTTAATATGAAATAAATGTTTCATATAACTATTTATTTGTTAAAAATTTTTGAACACATTAATTCGAGCTAAAATTAATTTTTCTATATGTGAGGACAAGGAAATAAATAATAGGCCAATTTCAATTAATATACTTGTAAAAATTTTATGTTTGGCAATTGTTTGAGTAAAAAATTCTATTTTTCTGATAATTTTCTTCCGAATTATTCACCTAAAGGTATAAGCAGTTACCAAAATTATCAAACTCACGACTTGGAGGGATTAGGAATTCTATTAAATGCAAGGCCATAAAGTTTTTATGTTTAGAAATGTCGAATGAAGAATAACGAAAAAATATCAAAAAGTTTACTGAAACATTTTAATAACGCCGGAAGAGATACGGAAACATTTTTAGTATCCATAAATTTTCAAATGTATGTAGTTTTATTGTACACTAAATTCTGTCGGAAAGATGCGCAAAACTCGGAAACAGCGATGATATAAATGATCGAAATCGCAACTTTGGTAGAGACTGAGACATTTTTTCAATAACCAATTTCATAAACTTTTTATGTTTTGAAACCTCGTTTTATATGTATTTTATTCTATTCATAAAAAAATAATGTTTCTATTTGATATACAATCATCAGTAATATTATTTTTATTCTTAAAATCATAGAAATTTTTTTTTTCAGAGATCTGATATTTGCCACAGCTTCCTTAAATGTCCTTCCCGCGAGTCTAAACCTGTGACGCTAAAGAATGAATTCCGACAATTGGCAAAAAATTCGCTAAAAAATCACGATATATATACTGCGATTAAAAATAAAAAATTTAAAATAATAGGTGAGATATTATATTATGTAAGAGTGAACAATAGAATTAATAAAAACCGCTAGGGTGATGAGCAGAGTACCAAAAAAAAAGGTTCATCGTCTATAAATGGCAGATGCTGATTTATAAAGTAAAAACGAAAACAAAGAGAAAAACGCATAAAATTTCGACGCAGAAATTTAAAAAGTTATCAATCTCACGACTTCGGTAAAGATTGGGAAGTTTTCTCATACGAATCCATCAACTTTTATATTTGTTAAACTTAATATATCGAAGATTGTAGATTCAGAACTCGGACAGAGCAGTTAAAAACTTTGAAACTAACAACTTTGGTAGAGATTGAAAAAAAAACAATTTCATAAATTTTTTATTCTCTAAAACTTTTACCAAGAATTTTTGTGACAGATTTAAAAATAAATTGGGACATTGGTAGGTAGTAAATTATACTCTTTGATGAATCAAATCTATTTATTTCCTTGATTCACAGCTAATTTTTTTTATTGTAATAATTTATTTGTTTGTTGGTCCACAACAGCTGGTCAATTGGTTCAAATTTTAAGCTGTAATAGCTAATAACCTGGTCATCCAGTACAGGAAAACGTGCATCACCTTGTCTCGTACCGTCCATCATAATTGTTCTGTTAAGTGAGATATCTCCTACACTGGTAAAAATGATTGGAATTCTACAACACTTCTACAATACAAGGGTAAGGTAAAATTCCAAACAAGATATTGGAATGGCGAAACTGCAAATATCGACCAAAGTTATATTCTCCTATACAGAAAATATTTTAACGTCATTTCAGACAAGATGGAGAATGAACATTTTAAATTAAATTTTATTCAGAAAAAATATCTTCTTCTTTCACTCCGCCGGGATTCGAACATATTTTACTGTCCAGATTTAAAATAGCTTATCTAATGTGGCGTGCATACATAGCTTACATAGTACATTGTAACATCTTGCTAAATAATGCGTATTTCAGAAAAAAGAATTCTTCCCCTGATCTCTCTGTAGCTCAGTGGTTAGAGCACCTAACCGGAAATAAGTTGACCTGCTGTTCGAATCCCAGCGGAGTGAAAGAAGAACATCTTTTTTCTGAATAAAATTTAATTAAAAATGTTTATTCTCCATCTTGTCTGAAATGAGGCTAAAATATTTTCTGTATAGGAGAATATAACTTTGGTCGATTTTGTAGATTTCCATTTTATGTATGGATTTCTCTTCTCGATTCGTTACCTTCTCCGATGATGATACAGATTTTCTATTAAAAATTGAATTGTAACATCTTGCCAAATAAAGCGTATTTCAGAAAAAAGAATTCTTTCTCTGATCTCTCTGTAGCTCATTGGTTAGAGCACCTGACAAGAAATCAGTTGACCTGGTGTTCGAATCCCAGCCAGGTGAAAGGAGGAAATCTTTTTTCTGAATAAAATTTAATTAAAAATGTTTCTTCTTCATCTTGTCTGAAATGACGTTAAAATCTTTTCTGTATAGGAGAATATAACTTTGGTCGATATTGTAGATTTCCATTTTATGTGCGGATTTCTCTTCTCTATTCGTTACCTTCTCCGACGATAATACAGATTTCTAATAATTTCAAATATTTTTATTTCAGAACAATATTTTCGCAAAAAAGAAAGAGGTTATTTAAGATATGAATCTCTCTAATGTTTATTTATTATTTGCTTATAACTAAAAAGGTAAAGAAACGTTGAGCGCGTTAGAAAACACAGCAAGTTTCTAGCACTTATAGAAGATGTGGTAGTTATAAACAATAACAAATTTTTCCAACAACTGTATTTGTTGACTTGCATTAATTAATACCTCACTAAGTGAGAGTGGACAAGAAGTTCGAAAATTCAGGGAAAACTGCAATCATCTGGCAATAATATAGGTGAAGATAGTTATAAACAATGATAATTTGTTTAAACAATTATTTTTGCCTAATTTAATTAATTATTAAGTCACTGTAAGTGAAAAATAGACAAGTTGTTGAACATTTCAGAAAAAAATACAACTTTATACCATTAAGCAAAGAGAATGTTATTAAAAATAATAATAAATTGTTCGAACGACTATTTTTGTTAACTTGAATTAATTATTACTTCACTCTAATTGAAAAGTGTACAAAAAGTACGAAATTTCAGAAAAAACCGCAACTATCTAGTATTAATATTGAAGAAGATCTATATGGGTAATTGTCAAATTGGAGGCAAACTTATAGTCCCAGTAATATAACATTAACTTACAAATTCGTACTGATTTTTTTTTTATTTAATATTTATTATCATTCTCTACAAAATGGTAATTTCCTTTCTTTATTTGTGTTCCTATTTACTATAATTTAATAAAAGAAGACCCGAAACGTCATTACCGTACGGCGTCCCAACCTCACTTTCCACAAGGATAAACCGTTTTTCTCCTTTTTTCAGACAGTAACCTGAAAAACGCCTAACGTATCGAGTTTTTCAACATTAAATAAACATTTTTCAAGTCAAATAAATAATATTGTAAGAACCTTAAAGTCTGTCCCTCAATTTTGGTCATTTCAGACGTCATTACCGTACGCCTTATTTTCTAGTGAAATATTAAAGTGACAATTGAGTAATAAATACAGAAACATTAAGCGTATCGTTTAATACAAGATACTATGAAATTAGGTTTAAAATATTAACTCTTTTTTTGTAAATTCGATATTAAAACTGAAAAGTGCATTTTGACAACATAAACATCATTACCGTACTTAAGTTAGAAAATAGTTTCGGAGTGAAAAAAAATTATAAAAACCATTCCGTTACTTGCTTAGCGGCGTTTTCTTTCATAAGTAGGTAACTTTTTATAATTGAAATCTGTTATTTTCTATAAATAATAAAAAGGGCTAAACTTCATCGATTTTCTGGCATCATTCCCGTACGGTACAATACATAAGTGTACGACTGCTTATATGCGCGTGCGCATGGATCAGCTGGGCCGGTTTGTTTTCTGTTTCCTAACCTCTATTTATAAATATACAGATCTCAAAAATTGAGCTAAATAAGTTAATTAGAAAGGAAGAGATGTGTTACAAATTATATTACAGCACAGGTAGGTAGATTTGTTATTAATAATATACTTTACACTTTATGTAATTTTCATTCACAATTGTGACATGAATTTTGTAGGTTTCAAATTTTATATGTAGCCAGTCTCAATCGCCTCAATAAAAAGTAGAGCTTCTCTTGAAATTAAAAAAATAATAATAATCTACAATAGTTAAATATTTCGTTTTTCCTAAATGGCATGTGTTACAGTATTCGCTTTTAAACTGATCGATTTCCGTTATGAAATATTTAATTACTAATAATAATGTGATTGCCACTGTCGGTACTAAAATTTGCCTACAATTTGACAATCATCCATAGAGAAATAAGAAGAAGCATCAAGCAAAAAGGAAAAAGAGAAGAATTATGGGAGAAGGAGAAGTATTAAGGAAAAAGTAGTAGAATTAAGGAAAAAGGAGAAGCATTAAGAGAAAAGGAAAAACATTAAGGGAAAAGGAGAAGCATTAATAAAGAAGAAGAATTAAGAATGTATCAGAATAATGAAGGAGATGGAGAAGTATTAAGGGAGTAGGACAAAAATTAAGGAAGCCGGAGAAAGAGAAGAATTAAAGAAGAAGGAGAAGCATTAAGGAAAATGGAGAAGAATTAAGGAAAAAGAAGGAAAATTAAGGAAGGTAAAGAAGAAGAGTTAAGCAAGAGGGTAAAACTAAATGTAAGAACGTTATCTACTTCCTGGCATGAAATTATAAGAAATTTTGAATGTGTTAAGCGAGTAGATGATAGTATTCTTATCAATCTGGACTTTTTCTCATATTTGAGAAATTTATCTTTGCGCAAGTATTTATTCGTAGTAGGTATGTGAGTAAAAATGATTATCAAGTATGCATGTAGAATATATTTTCATTATAGAGTAGAGTAGAGTAGAATAGAGTAGAGTAGAGTAGATGACAGACAGGTCATGGGAATACATGTATGTAATATCATGTTTATGGTTGAGTGCGAAACGGACGTTTCCTATCATTCCGGTTTACCTATCACACGTCGAATGTCAAAAAGAGAATAATGTTTTTAAGCCGTTGACGCATCTGCATAAACATAAAGATAACTTTATGCGAGTTACGATACGATAATAACTGTAACTGTAACTTATTCCCATGCCAATATTTCCTTGCTTACTTGCATGCACTAACGCAAATTGCTGTGAGAATAAATTCATTGGATCAAATCATTTTATTGCTCTGCGATATCAAAAGTATTCTTCATTTTCATCAAACTCTGCTGCTATAGTATTTGTGATACTAAATTTTCACCTATTTGTCAAAAGTTTTCGAGGAATTACATAATTATGAGAAAAGATACGTTTCAATTCAAAAGTAATTTTTTGTAAGGGATAGAAATTTATAAACATACAATCAGATAAAAGAGTCTTTTATCCATTGGCTCGCAATCAAAAGCAAGTTTCTTTGATTCACAGAATTTTTTCTTTACTAAAAACATTCATTTTAATTTGAGGGGAAACACCATTTTTATTACAAAAAGAATTTCGAATAACTATTAATTTGATTCAGTTTATTGGTTTATTTATTTTCAAGATTAGATTAAAAATATAATTCAACAGAAAATTTAATTTTCAATTAAATAGATACATTTTCAATCAAAGAGATGAATTTTCAACAAAATTAAGAATCTTCAATCAAAAAATGCATTTTTACCGTAAACGAGATTTCAAGGGATTTGAAAATATGTAAAAGATATCTAGTAATTTGCAAGCATTTCAACAGATTTCAAGATATTTCAAGATATTTCAGAGGACTTCAAAGAATTACGAAATTCTTACGGAATTTAACGAGATTTCCAAAGCTTTCTAAGGATTTCAAAGATTTTAAAGAATTTCAAAAGAATTTTAATGATTTTAAGGGATCTCGTAAGATTTCAAAATATTTTACGTATATGTATTTTATTGTATTATTATTTTTTTTATTTTTTTTTTTACTTGAAAATTCAACTATTTGGTCGTAAATTTACGTTTTAATTTTATTTCACGGAATATCAAGGATTTTAATCGATTTTTAGAGATTTTAAGGCATTTGCAGGGTGCTCAATCGCTTTAGACTTTAAAGGGTTTTTAAAGAAATTATGTACGACATCTATCTAAATCGAAGGACTTCAAAGAATTTTCATATAATAAATTTAAGGGATGTCGTTAATAAAAAAATACGCACACATTATTTATAACGAAAACATATTTAAAATTGAAAGAAACATTTATTTTAACAATGTTTTTTGCAACTGAATATTTTCTTACTGTTGCTTTTTACTAATTTAAAAAAATGGTTATTATTATTAACTTAGACGGCAGATTAACTCATCAGATTAGGTGTCGTTCGTAAAATCTTTTCCCATTTTTGAAAAGAATTCCTATTTTTCCCCTCTTTTAAAAAGCTGTACCATTTTGTTTTTGGTTGGGAATTCATCATCTTTGGTTAAAAATTGTGTTTTTTGGTTGAAAATTCAATTCCTTTGTTGAAAATACTAAAATTGTGTTAAAAAAGTCATCTTTTTTGGCAACTGTTAAAAATTCGTTGTTTTTTTTTTGCTGAGAATTAATGTTTTTTAACTAAAAATTTAACTATTCCATTTTTGTTTAAAAATTTATCTTCTTCATTTTAAAATTTAACGATTTCGTTGAATTCAACTGTTTTTAATTTAAAATTAAAGTCCTTTTTGTTGAAATATTAACATATTACATGTTTCGTTAAGAACTCTTTTTTTCTTTTTTTTTTTTTAAATCAACTTCTTGATGTAGAGTTAAGCTACTTTGTGAAAAATTCACTTTTTTTGGTTGAAGATTCATTTTTTGCTGAAAATTCTTATTTTTGGCTTAAAAACTCAAGTTGAACTATTCTATCGGAAATGATGATCATTATTTTTTTTGTTAATTTATTTTTTTTCATTTGATAATATAGCTATTTTAAAATTAAAATCCTTTTTAATTGAAAATTAACTTTTTTTGTTGAAAATTCATATTTTTGAATGACAATGTTACTTTTAAAAGTTGAAAATTCAACTATTTGGTAAAGTATTCATGTATCTTGTTGAAAATTCGTCTTTTTAGGTAGAAAATAATTTCTTGGTTGAAAATTCGTATTTTTGGTTGAAGACTTATCATTTTAGTTGAAAATTCATCTATTTGATCGTAAATTAACTTTTTTGTTGAAAATTTATTTTTCAGTTAAAATTTCAGCTGTTTTGTAGAAAATTGTTCTTTTTGGCTCAAAAATTCAATAATTTGGCGTAAAATTAAACTGTTTGGTTGGAAATGAAACTGTTTGCTAAAAATTGAACAACTTTGATGGAAAATAATACTTCTTGGTTAAGAATTAGGCTATTTATTTGGAAATTTTACTATTCTGTAGGTAAGTCGTTTTTTTTTTTTGGTTAAAAATTAATCTTTTTTGTCTGAAAATTTAGCTATTTCATTATTGATTGAAAATTTTTCCTTTAAAAGTTGAAAATTCAACTATTTTCTGGAAAATGCATGTATTTTGTTAAAAATTCGTCTATTTGATAGAAAATTAATCTTGTTTGGTGAAAATTCATCTATTTGGTTGAGGATTCAACTATTTTGTTAAAGATTCTTCTAATTTAGTTGAACTCAACTAGTTGAAAATTCGTTTTTTTGTTGTTGTTCAAAATTAGTTTTGTAACTGCAAATTTAACTGTCGCTTTTTTGTTGGAAACTTATTTCTTTTAGTTGAAGATTCAACTATTTGGTTAAAAATTCGGTTTTTGGCAGAAAATTAATCTTCTTTATTGAAAATTCATATTTGTAAGTTAAAAATTCAGCTATTCGGTAAAAAAATCAACTATTTTGTTAAAAGTTTAATTATTTTGTTAAAGTCATCTTTTTTGGTTGAAAATTCAACTGTTTTGTTGAAAATTCGTCCTCTTGGATTAAAAAAATTTATTTTTCTTGACAGGAAAGTCATATTTCTTGATGAAAATTTATCTGTCTTGATTAAAAATGAATTTTTTTGTCGAAAATTCACGTTTTCGGGTTGAAAATTCAACTGCCTTCTAAAAAATTCGTCTTTTTGACTTGAAAAATGAGTTCATGGTCGTGAAAAATGAATTTCTTTCATGGTCCGATAGATCTGAATAATTGCTCGAAAGTACTTTTTTGTTGAAAAAAAGTTCAAATAAAGTTGGACAGTTGTTTTTGGCTCCTGTGAAATTCGAGTCTTGGTAGCTACGCACTGATGCCCCGGGACCCTTGAAATACAACAATTTGGTGTTAATATTAATTTGATGTTTGAATTTAAAAATTGCGTGAGACAAATAAATGAAGAAAATAAAATAAATATAATGACGCTTGTGTTTGTTTTCTAGTTGGTTAAAAGTTTGAAATGTTTGAAATGTGTGAAATGACTTGATGAGTTGACCCTTCTTAACTACCTTTTCGCAACATCTCAGTATAGTTAATAGTTAGTGTATACCATTCAGGTCAATCGTCATGTCTTCGGCTCATAGATATTTTTCCACATGACCTCAATTTGCCACCATGAAACATGTACAATGTACAATGTACTTACATACACTCTACGTCTACGATGTAACTGTATACCTACCTACCTTATACCTTTGCAATAATGTTACATAGCAATAACATCCATTGTCTCTTGTGTAACACTGTAAGACTGTAAGCTCACCTGTCTTGGGAAATCACATTTTTTATTTTTTTTTTATTTATCTCTTTTTTATTTATAATTGAATGCCAATGCATTTTCTCCCTGTGAGAAGATCATCAATCTATGATCAATTCATCATCATATCAAATCACACAAGATCACTCGTGGAATCCAGCCATCCTTTCACAGAATTTCCTGTCAAAAATATTTCCAAAAGATCTTTTCTCAATTTTCAATTCTAGCTGAATATAATTTGGTTTTTGAACAAAACATATGGAATAAATTAGTATGATATCCTTCCATTTTTCTTTACAGAAAATATTCAAATTTGAAAAAATTCTAAATTCTATAAATACAATAAGAACCAGATAAGTAAAATTTTATAGAAAATGGATTTATTGCATAAAAAATTCTAAAGAATCCAATAAACATTGTGGTAAAAGAATTTTTTGTATCTTATTTTGTAATATAATAATTTTGAAAAAATTTAATGTAATTTAAGTTAAAATCAAAAAATTGTAATAATCTTTTTTTCAACCTAGTAGAATGGATAATTCTTGAAATTATTATCATTTAATACAAAAAAATTATTTTATTCTTTCGGATTTTTAGCAAAAAATGTTTGTCATCTTGTGATACCGCGATCTTCAATTTTTATTTTTTCGAAACATTTTTTATTCTCATTTAGCAACCCCATATCTTGAAATCATGAATGTATTTTTTCAAACAAAAAAAATGAAAATTCGCTATTTATCGCTGCCCAAAGCCGTTTTTAAAAACATGACATTTTAATCTTAAAATTCTCGGGCGAATTTTTCGGGATAGTTAACTTTCTTATATTTTAACTTACAGAATGCTTTTTCGCTCTCCTGAAAAATTCCTATTTTGTTGTTCTCAGTGGAGTGAGTGACGCCCGAAACGGAAAACCTTGGATACTAATAGATCCGAGTGGAGAGCTTCACATGATGACTTTGTGAAGCTCTTCACCTGGGCTGATTGCTAGAGAGATTGATCAGCGACCTGGGTCAGAGCAGTGTTTTTGGATGAACGATTTCTAGAATTCTAGAATTCTACGAATTCTAGATTAATCTAAAAATCTATACCCCCCACCCCCCCTCTCTTATCCAGCCTCGTACAGTAAATTCCTTGATTCCTGATAATATAACGAGGTTAGAACCCAATGAGTCACGCTTACCCCGAAAGGTATTTGTCTTAATGGTATAATAATAAATAATAAGAATCTAGTTTTTTACTGCCACCCTTCAATCTTGCTTTTAATTTACAACGAAAATGACAGGAAATTAGAACGATTGTCTATTATTTTTGGACGATTTTTTTATTTTTTTAGTGTTTCATAGCCTCGGGCGGGAACCCTTATATTTTCTGTTAGGTGAGTATCTTTTACCAAGGAGGAGAAGTAAGGGGAAATTATGGAAGGAAGTAGGAGGAGTGAGGGGAAGTGAGGAGAAATTATGGCAGGAAAAGTATGGCAAATTAGGGGAGGGGGTGTAGGGAAAATGAGGGGAAGTTATGGGTAGCAATGTAGGGGATGTGAGGGGAAATGAGAGGAGAGGGAGTAGGGGAAATGAGGGGAGAGGAATTAATGGTAATGAGGAGAGGGAAATTAGCAGAAGTGAGGAAAAATGAGGAGAAATGAGGCGAGAAGAAGTGGGGGAAGTTAGAGCAAAAGATGGTTGCATTTACAACTCTTTTTTTGATAATTCATTTTTTTTAAGATTTATCTTTTTACTTGAAAATTCACCTTTTTGGTTGAAAATTTAACTATTTTGATCAAAATTAGGTGTTTTTTTTGTTGTTGAAAATTAATTTTCTTCACTAAAAATGTAACTATTCCATTTTTTGTTGAAAATTATTAAGTTTTGCTTGAGGATTCGACTATTTTGTTTTGAATTCTTTTTTTTTTTTTTGTTAAATTTAATTGTCCTTTATTTAAAATAAAAATATTTTTTGGTTGAAATATTAACTTTTACATGTTTTGTTGATAATTCATCTTTTTTGGTCGAAAATTCCCCTACTAGGTTGAAAGTTGAGCTAATTTGCTAACAATTCTGATGTTTGGTTGAGAGTAGAATTTTTTTTAAATTCCTCTTTTTTAGTTCAAAATTTATCTTTTTCGTTGAAAATTCAACTGTTTTTTTTTACAGTTTGTATTTTTGGGTCGAAAATTCAACAACTTGGTTGAAACTCTTTTTTCTTTCTATACCCTCTTTCTTGGTTAAATATGTATCCCTTTCAGGAAAGATTCGTCTTTTTGATTTAAAAATCCATCTTTTTTGGTAGAAATTTCATCTTTTTGGTTGAAAATTCAATTTTTTCGTTTCAAATTATTTTTCTTAGTTGAAGATTTATCTTTTTGGTTTAAAATTGAACTGTTTTGTTGAAAATTCGTTTCTTGAGTTGAAAATTCAAAAACTTGGTTGAGATTTTTTTCTTTTTTGTCTGAAAAATTTTTCTTGGTTGGAAATTTAATCCTTTTGGTGAAAAATCGTCTTTTTGGTTTCAAAATTCATCTGTTTTGGTAGAAATTTCAATTTTTAAATTAATAATTTTTTTTTTTTTAGTTGAAAATTTATCCTTTTCATTACCAATTGAACTGTTTTGTTGAAAATCCGTATTTTCTATTAAAATTTCAAATATTGTGTTACAAATTCATAATCTTTTTTGGTTGAAAATTCAACAGCTTGGTTAAATTTGAACTCCATTTCAAAAATTTCCTTCTTCACTTAAACATTTATCATCTTCTTAAAACATTATCTCTTTGGTTAAAAATTGGACTATTATGTTGAAAATTCATCCTTTTAGTTGAAAATTAAACTGTGTGTTTAAAAATTCGTGCCTTGAACCCTTCTTAATTGGGAAGAGAAAGCTTCAATCTCATTAGAAATTCATTAGGGTGCTTTAAAAATTGGCATACACTCTCTGGCATTAGAATATAACCATGGAGATCATAGAACTTGTAACCATATAAGGTGTCAATCAAATGGTCAAGGGGATTTTATTTCATTTTTCTCTCTCTAGTTTTTCTTTATATTAAAGTAACAGAGAAAACAGAGATTTCGTTGTCATAATAAAATATGATTATAATAAATTCAGTCGAATAATCAAATAATAAGAACAGAAAATCAATAAATGTGAAAAAATATTTAAAATTCGAAAAGTTTCGATGCTCCCAAGCATTTTTAGTTTATATACGAGTTAGAGTGAATTCTTCTACAGTTATTGCAACACAGATAACCCTGTTAAAGAATGTATTATGTTACGAAATCATTTTTGTCAATTGACTAAAAAATAATAACTTTTATTTTAAGATTGGCAAGTTATTTTTTTCATACCTTACTAAATTGATTAATGAATAAGTATCAAACCACTGATTCAATAATAAAATATCTAACTACTATTATAATCAGTGAATTTTTCACCTAATCAAATTTAGAGAGTAGAAAAAAAATACAGTTTTTTTAAAATTCTGAATCAGGTTTGCTGACTCAAATATTTTAATTTGAAAGCGTAAATTTTAATTTTATTGTGAAAATTCTTTTAGATTCATTAATTTAAACCATCTTTTTCTCTCAGTCGATAGGTATAAATTGTCTTTGTTATTGCAAAATCCTAAAGTCAACACCTTAAAAACTCGATTTTCTTAATGAATATCCGTTTCTTATAAGTCTCTTTTATTGACGCTATTGTATAATACTTTGTTGGTTGCGCAATATTGTGTCAATATTTGAGCCTTTAGGCCCTTCAGGAGTCGCTTAATGTGCACACCGAGGTACGTACATACATCATATTTACTTTGTACTTTTAAGGTAATTAGAAATGATTTACTTCAGAGAACCAAAATTATTATTTCTTCATAATTGAAAAGCCAAAGATAAGAGGACAAATTAAGAAAAAACCGCAACTTTCGAGCATTAGTCTAATAGCAGATCGTAAAAAGTTGAAGATTTTACAAAAAATCACCATTTTTTAGCGTTACGCTAGTGGAAAATAGTTAGAAGCA
This sequence comes from Andricus grossulariae, assembly GCA_011634705.1. Lineage (NCBI taxonomy): Eukaryota > Metazoa > Arthropoda > Insecta > Hymenoptera > Cynipidae > Andricus > Andricus grossulariae. The sequence goes on from JAABKJ010007545.1 coordinate 95,237,183, forward strand.
ACAATAAATTGTTTAAACAGATACGCTGTTAACTTACATTAATTTTATTACTTCACTTAAACTGATGAATTGAGAAAAAGTTGGAAATTTGAGGAAAAAACGCCACTTTCTAGCATTATTCTAATAAAATATTGTTATAAATAATAATAAATTGTTTAAATTATTATTTTTGTCATCGTTCATTAATTATTACCTTACTTCAACTGAAAAATTTACAAAAATTTAGGAATTTGAGGGAAAATCGCCACTTTCTAGCATTATTCTAACAAAATATTGTTATAAATAATAATAAATTGTTGAAACCGTTACTTTTGTTATCTTTAACTAATTATTACCTTTTTAACTAAAAATTTTACAAAAAGTTGGAAATTTGAGGAAAAAACGCCACTTTCTAGCATTATTCTAATAAAATATTGTTATAAATAATAAAAAATTGTTTAAATTATTATTTTTGTTATCTTTCATTAATTATTACCTTACTTTAACTGAAAAGTTTACAAAAAGTTAAAAATTTGAGGAAAAATCGCCACTTTCTAGCATTATTCTAAAAAAATATTGTTATAAATAATAATAAATTGTTTAAACCGTTACTTTTGTTATCTTCAACTAATTATTACCTTTTTAACTGAAAAGTTCACCAAAAGTTGGAAATTTCCGAAAGAACCGCAACTCTTTACCAATATTTTAAGAAAATATTGTTATAAATAATAATAAATTGTTTAAACAATTAGTTTAGAAAGTTTGAATAATTATAATCATACTTTAAGTGAAAACTTGAAATAAGTTTGAAAATTTCTGACGAAAAACGCCACTTTCTATCGTTATTCTAAGAGAATATTGTTATAAATAATAACAAATTATTTAAACAATTATTCGCATTATCTTTAATTTATTGCTTCCCTGCTCTGACTAGAAAGCTGAAAAATTAAGAGAAAACGGAGACTATTTACCTCTATTCTAAGATAAAATTGCTATAGACAATAATAAATTGTTCAAACAATTCTTTAAAACACCAAAGTATCAATAAAAACAACGATACGCCTAATATTAATAATTCTGTCCAAAATTTACAAGAAAGTCTTTTTTAATAATAATATCAATTTTTTTACCTTTTTGAATTTCACTCTCAAAAAAATCCCCATAACTGAGAAATTGGGTTGTGCGAGTTTTCTAAACATTGTTCAAACAATTTATTATTTTTTAAAGCAATTTTCTCTTAGAATAGAGGTCAAAAGTCCTATTTTCCGAGTTCTTTTCAAAATTTCAGTTAAAGAAGAAGAAAAATTAATCAAAGTTAATATAAATCATTTTTAAACAATTTATTGTTATTTATAACAATATTCTCTTACAATAATGGTAGAAAATTGCGTTTTTTGCAGAAATTTCCAACCTTTTTATATAAATTTTAATTTGGAGTGAAGTAATAATTAATTAATGTAAGCAATAATAATTCTTTAAACAATGTATTATTATTTATAACAATATTCTCTTGGAGTAATGATAGAAAGTTGCAGTTTTTTCTGAAATTTTTAACCTTTTTTAAACTTTTCGTTTAGAGTGAGGTAATAATTAAATAATGTTTACAAAAATAATTTTATGAACAATTTATTATAGTTAACACCAATTTTCTCTTAGAATAGTGATAGAAAATCGTGTTTTTCCCCGAATTTTTCTCTTTCTTTTCATTTTTTCAGTAAAAGCGAAAAACTATTATTTTCTCACTTTTTCTTAAAAGATTATGATTAATCAAAGTTGATAAAGCAATTGTTGAAACTATTTATCATTATTTATAACAATATTTTAATACAATAGTTCCAGAATGTTGCGGTTTTTTCTGAAAATTTCAACTTTCTTTCAACTTTTCAATTACAGTGAGGTAACGGTAATTTACAGTTAATTAAGTATTCGTTTAAACAATTCATCATTGTTTATAACTATTTTCTCTCAGAGTAGTGCAGGAAAGTTGCATTTTTTGTGCAAATTTTCAACTTTTCAGTTAGAGGAAGGTAATAATGATTCAAAGTTAATAATCATATTTGCTTATATAATTTATTATTCTAAAAAATATATTTTGTTAGAATATGAAATTTCTTACTTTTTTTCACACTATTCAGTTAGAGTGAGGTAATAATTAATTCTCGAATTATTGCAATTTAACAGCCTTTCTGCTTAAACAATTTATTGATGTTCATAACTATCTTTTATCAGAGCAATGTCAGCAAATTGAGGTTTTTTTAATGAAATTTGCTACTTTTTTTCGACATTTAGTCAGAGTGAGGTAATATTTGATTAAAGAAAAGAAAAATAGTTGTTTAAATATGTTATTATTATTTTTTAAAATATTCTGTTAGAATAGTGATAGAAAATTGCGACTTTTTCTAAAATCGTCAACTCTTTAGTCAGAGCTAGCAAATAATTAATTAGAGTTAACATAATTGTTATTATTTATAAGAGTTCTTAGAATAATGATAGAAAGTTGCAGTTTTTTTTTAAATTCAAACTTTTTTAAAATTTTCAGTTAAAAAGGTGATAAAAATAATTAAAGATAACAAAAATAGTTGTTTAAACAATTTTCTATTCTTTATAACAATACTCTCGCAGAATAGTGGTATAAAGTTGTGGTTTCTCTTATATATACCAACCATTTTTCAACATTTCAGTTATAGTGAGGTAACAATTAATGCAAGTTAATAAAGTATTTGTTTAAACAATGTATCATAGTTGATAACTATTTTTTTTAGAATAATGCTAGAAAGTTGCAGTTTTTAGTAAAATCTTTAAATTTGTAGCCAGAGCAGGGTGATGATAATTAATCAAAGCTAACACAATTAATTGTTTGAAGAATGTATTATTATTTATAGCAGTATTCTTCTGGAATAATGTTAAGAAATTGCAGTTTTTTCTATTTGAATTGGATTGGGAAAGTTTTCCAATAATTTCCCGGTTAAAAATAAATGCATCGATGGTGAGTGACTAAAGAGTGAAACTTTGTTCGCGTTGGGTCGCGGCCGCAATTAGAATCATGCCTTATTTATTTAACGTTGCGCCAATTGCAAATGAAAAAAAGTAAGAAAATAAAAAAATAAAAAAATAAAAAGCATTGGGAAAGCTCATTGCAGAGTTGACGCGGTTTTACGGTCTCTCTCGTTTTAAAGTTTGAAACGAACTTCGAGGCAAAAAGACAATCGTTATTCTCCACTTGCCGCTTGGAAAAGAAGCTATCAATCTTCACGGTTTAAAGGTGATAAAATGTTCGCTTTACCAGGCAAGCGAACCAGCACTTCCTATATAACTGGAAACTATTATATTTTCTTATTATTTATTCACATTCCAACCAATTACATTTCGTCAACTCAAAACTGCTTAGACTATTAGTTTACTTTTTATGAATTATTTAAATAACTGTCATTGTTTATTGCCATATTATTTGAAAAAAATTGTGCTCAGTGGTCAATTATAGCTGATAGAAGGTGGGATCTTGTGTCTGGAAATAGCGGTTGTGTTCGTGTTCATTAGAAGTTCATTAGGGTTTGAGATAGAATCGTGTATGTTTCTTGACTCGTGCCCTCGTCCCACATGATTGCGAGGTTTGGCATTATATTCTCTCCCTCGAGAAAATAATAGAAATCATAGTGTTTTTCTATAGAAACATCTTCTTCGCTTTCCATCTGTAGCTAGGAAGACCATATTACGCCCTAATTGGCTGCGTGATTATATATATATATATATATATATGTTTTTAATTATAATTTGTATAAGAGAATGTAAATTCTAAATCAGAAGAGATGAATTTTTGAATAAAAAAGACGAATTTTCAACAAGAGTTGAGTCTTCCATTAAGAAAGATTTTTTACTTAATAAACAAAATTTCATTCAAAATGTTAAATTTTTTACCAAATAATTCAATTATCGACCAAAAAGATTAATTTACTACTAGAAAAGACGAATTCTCAATAAAATACATCAAGTTTTAACCATAGAATTGAATATTTAACCAAAAAGAATCATTTTCGATCAAAAAGGACAAATTGTCAACAAAAAACATAAATTTTCTACCAAATGAATTTTCCACAAAATTCCATAATTAATTCCGTAAATAAATTTTCAGTTAAAAAAAAATCAAACAAAAAAAATCATTTTTAGCATTGTAGTTTAATTTTCATTCAAAGAGATGAATTTTCAGCTAAAATTATGAAACTTCAACTATAAAACTTAATTTTAAAGATAGCAGCTCAACTTTCTGATTTTAATTTAAACCCAAAAAAGATTTAATTTTAAATCAGAAACAGTTGAGTTTAACGAAGAGATACGAATTTTCAACAAAATTCTTGAATCTTCAACTAAAACAGATAAATTTTTAACCAAGCAGTTGCATTTTTAACCCAAAAAGGTGAAAATTCTGCCAAAAAATATACATTTTTTGAACAAAAAAATGAATTTTGAGCAAGAGTTGATTTTTCAAACGAGAAAGATTTTTTTAGTTCATGACAAAAATTTGATCCAATATTCAATTTCCAACCAAATAATTTAATTATCATCCAAAACGATGAATTTTCAACCAAAAAGGACGAATTCTCAATTAAATACATAAATTTTTAACCAAATATGTCGTTGAATTTTCAACAAATTTCATCAACTTTCTACCAGATAGTTGAATTTTTAAATTGAAAAAAATCAATTTTTAACACAAAATGGAATTGTTCAATTTTCATGGACACAATGCAATTTCAATTTCTAAAAATGAATTTTCTAAGAAAAAATTGTATTTTCTATCAAATTGTTGAATTTTCCAGCAAAAAAAATACAAATTTTCTACAAGAAATTTGAATTTTCAACGAAATTGTTCAATTATCAGTTACAAAAATAACTTTAAACCAAAAAACAAATTTTCAACAAAGTAGTTTAATTTTCAACTAAACAGATGAATTTGTAACTAAAATTATGAATCTTCAACCACAAGAATAAATTCTAAAGATAGTGATTCAACTCTCATAATTTTCATTTTCAACAAAAAATGTAATAGTTGATATTTCGGCCAAAAAATATCCTAATTTTAAATCAAAAACAGTTAAATTAATACAAAAGATATAAGTTTTCAACAAAATACTTGAATCAACTAAAATAGAATAATTTTCTACTAAAGTTGAATTTTTAACCAAAAAAATACATTTTTTACCAAAAAAGACGACTTTTCAACTAAATAATTAAATTTTTTACCAAAAAAAGTCTAATTTGCAACAAAATACATAAATTTTCAATCAAGGGGAATAAATTTCTGTTAAAAAAGACGAATCTTCAACAAAACACATACATTTTTTATCAGAAAGTTAAATTTTTAATCAATAATATTAATTTTCTACCAAAAAAAGACGAATTTTCAACAAAATACATGAATTTTCAATCAAATAGTTGAATTTTTAAACTAAAATGATCCATTTTTAATCACAAATGGAATAGTTTGATTTTCATTGAAAAAAATTAATTTTCAACAAAAAAATTAATTTTCTACAAAAAAATGGTCTTTTCTACCAAAAATTTCAAGTTTCAAGCCATAAGGACAAATTTTCTACAAAACAGCTGAATTTTTCATGCGAAAATATTAATTTTCAACAAAAAAGATAAATTTTCAATTAAAAATGGAAAAGATTAATTTCCACTTTAAAAAAATTTATTTTGTAACGAAAAAAAAAACGAATTTTCAAATAAAATCATGAATTATGAACCAAAAATACATGAATTTTGAACAAAATAATTCAACTTTCAACCATCTAGTTGAATTTTCAACGTCCACTGGCCGAATCAGCAATTTATAATTATCTGAGCTGTAACTGTTTTTAACTGAATAAGTCATTTAAATGACGTGATCGATGTTTTAACCAGTCATTCATGGTTCATGTTAATCATTTATCAAGAATTGGGAATTTAATTAAGTATTTAATTTAGAAAAAATTTTGAAATTTTATTAGCAGGCAAATCAGTCACTGTCATTGACTGAAAATCAGTAATTTGAAGTTTCTATTTGATTCAGTCAGCAATATTTACTGATGCATCTATTCTAAATCTTGAACCAACAAAAAATGGATTCTGAATAATCAATTTTTAACTAAAAATAATTTATTTTCGACCAATAAAAACGATTTGATCTCATCAGTAACGTCCACTGATCGTATCAGTGACTTCGAATGATCTAATCTGAAACTGTCATTGATTTAACCAGTCATGGTAAGGTAGGAATGCATGATGACGTCATCAGGACCCATCGAAAATGTTCCAGAAGCTTAGCACGGACATGAACCACATTTCTAGAAAAATTTAGCACGGACACGAACCACTACAGCTAGAATCTTCTCGATATCGTTAAGGTAGGAATCTTGCGTTAGAACGCAGCCTATACATCTACTGGCCTGTGCCTCTTATATCTCGTGGATCCGCTTAGATCACTTAGGTACTAGTAGGGCCCGGCGTGCCGATTACCAGTCGCCTGGCATTACGCGAGCGTAGTCGGGTTGCCTACCATCAAGCGTGGTATCTTGGTACCATTCCATCTACCCTCCCACTTCCATTGGATTTGTGGCCATAAGGTTGCCCAATTAATAAAAATTTGCAAAAGAAAGGTTAACCGGAAAAGTAAAGTTCGAACTCAATGTCCCATCGCTCGTTGTTGTTAAGCTCAATCTCCAGTATGTCATCTGTAGCGCTGCGGGATCCTGAGATAACTGTTCTCCGCAGCATAGCCTTAAGGAAGGTAGGGTTGAGTGTGCGAATCTTTTCTTTGGAATCTTGTACCTCTGAAGTTTGTTTTTATTCGGTGGCCCCTCTGGTCGTTTGTCCTAGCTTTGCGTCTTCGTTGGGTGCTGAAGAGATGTTGATTCTGCGTTGCCATTTCTTTTAGTAGTGAGATTGTTTGTTCTCGCGTTTCTGTTGATCCAGATGGTGTGATCTGTTGCACTCTGATAATGCTGGGCTTTGATCCTTGTTCGGTAGCTCCTGAGTTGTTTGAGGTAGTCGGTTGGATTTTCTTTTCCCTGACGATCGTGGCTTTTGTTTCATTAGGCACCATTCGGAATTCATGGACAAGTCTCAGGAATTTTTGTCGGGCGTTGGTTTATGGTTCCTTTTACATGGGTTTTTCTTTTCTTTTCGTTAGATGAACTGTTGATAGCGGTTTTCCCTGTGTCGTCTTCGCATAGGATCTATGTCTAATAAAGATGTTAAGCCTAGTGTCCAGTTTCGCTTCCGCCTTATTTTGAAGCCCTAGTGATTCTATGGATGTTCTCACGTCCCTCTTGTTACACTTCTCTGTCTGCTTTGCGAGTCCTTCCATTATCTGTGAACAGAGGGAAGCAAAAACAAAAAAATAGTAAAAAAATCAAGTTGTTAAGGCACTTGTTCAAGAGATGAGGTAAGGAGGAGAGAAGGTGATTTTTTGGATATTTTATTGTTCCTTTTTGTATGGTAATAGGTCATTCACATAAAACATTCCTCGATTGGTTTTAGTATTTTCATTAAATAATATGTACGTCCCTAGACTCACTTGTTTTTTTATAGTGTATGGACGCTCGTATATGGCCTGGAACTTGGCGATAATTTTTCTTTGTTTATCAAAAACGTTATTCACTCTAACTAATACAAGATCCCCAACCTTGTAAGATGTAAACTTTCTTTTTTTGTTAAATTGGTTAGTTTGAACTTCTCCCTTGGTTTTAGTGGCTTGCCTCACCCATTGCAACCGTTTCTCATGGGTGATGCAGTTTTCGCTAGTGGGGCAAGATAACCTATTTCTCCAAAACAGCTTCGGTTTTTTGTTGAGGAATGTCGCAATTGGGGTAACCCTGGTTGTTTCATGATAGACTTTCGTTTAGTATGTTCTCTATTGGTTTTATCCACTTGCACCATGATGAGTGCTTATCTTGTTTGATTAGTATTCTGAAAAACTTTGATAGCTCTCTATTTATCCTTTCCATCATGTTCGCCTGTGGATGACGTACTGATCCGGCTATGCAAAGTTTGGAATAAACTCGGATATATTTAAATCCAAATTGTGCCGTCGAAAGTGGCCCATAGTAGTTGATCGACAATAGTTCTAGGGTTCGATCCGTGATGATTGGTTCCATAGGGCCAGTGCTGGATTTGTTCGTGACTTTATTACTTCGTTGCCGAGGAGGCAGATTAAGAGGTGGAAAGCCGAGATAAGGGTAGAGACACAATGAAACAAGGATTTGTAATAAAAACAAGGCGACATTTATTGCCACTTACAATTACTGAGAAGGGTTGTCGGCCCGTGGCAAGTGCCATCAAGCGCGTTGAGGCCTTGAAGAGTTTTGGTATCCTAGGAGTGGGCACCGGAGGGTGTCACGGATAAGGACGGCCGTATCTGATCCAGAATGGTTCCTCCTCGAGGTTGACGGTAATCCTGTAGACGTGGTGGGTGAGAGGGGGATCGACAATTCGCACAATTGAGAGGCACAAGCAATGCGGAAAGGTGGAAGCAACGTTCCCAGTAGAGAGCACAGAACGACACGCACGTCGCCCGACGCTTCGTGACCCCTCGGGGGGTTTCGCCTCGACTTGGGTGCGGCCTAGCAACCCTTTCGTGCAGGGCCGCACCAATTTCCATTTAATAGTAGTAATTCTGTTACACCCCCCTCTCCCGCGGTGGTTAGGATATATACCTGAAATTTCCGTAATGTCTTTGCCCAAATCTGATATAGTCTAAAAAAAAAGGCATTTGAACAAAAGTTTGCAAATCTGCTGTTTCCTCTTGAGTTTTGCTTTAATAATGTTAAATCTAGGCAACAATTATGTTTCGGTTTCATTATGATTAAATTTGTCTGTTGGAGTCTAAGGTTGTAAAATTTGTCTACATTGAAAATATTTTTCGTTGTCAAAAAGGTTATGTGGTATTAAATAAATTCAAGTATTAATCCTTCGCGAAATTGATATTGTAGTTCTTTACAATTGTCCCTAGTTTTGTGCTGGAAGTTCTTGCTCTCTCGTTTTTTTTTCGCTTCTGATTCTCCTCCACGATTATCTTCTTTCTGAAACAAATATGAAAAGAAAAACGAAAAAATCGGCCGCGTAATCGTCGCTAGTGTCTTGGGTGGGGATGCTCTCTAGGGGTTGGAATTTGTTGCTCTTGGGGATGCTTATTAAGCTGCGGATTTTCTTCGTAAGATTTTTCACAGAAATTTGGGCTTTTATGGTTCTTTGGGATTGGTTAGTATTGATAGGTAATGGGGGGATTTCGCTATCTTTTAACGTCTGGCGATTTTTGTTAAGCTCTCTAGTGCTTTTGAGGTTAATACTATCTCCGAATTTAGGTTGTCTATCTATATTTCTGTTTTGATTTTTAATTAATGATTTATTTTCAATATTTACATTTTTGCCTTCCTTAATTTATTTTATTTTATTGTCAGGTTTAGGTTCGGTTTTATTCGCAGTTATTGGGAGGAGTAATGATTGTGGGTTTGCTTCCATTGGATAGCATGTGGGGGACTTTCTGGTAACCACCAGGCTTCCAAGTCATAATTGAAGGTCATCCATAGGGTTTTTAGCATGTCCGTGCCTAAAATGCCTACGGAGTTTAATTTTGGGACTAACCTGAAAATAACATGTTTTGTGTGTTAAGCGACTCTAATCGGGATTACTACTTGCCCAATTATGTCGACCGTTTCACCGTTCGCGACCATTAATTTTCGCGAAACGGGTTTCAAAATTGAAAATTTTGGATTTTTTTCAGCAATTCCTTGCCAGCGTACGAATGTGTGGCACGAGTATCCACTAAAAATCGAATTAAACTACCTTCGAATTTTGTCATTAGATGTAAACGTGTTTCCGTTATTTCATCTTCATTCGAATTTAAAAATTCTGGCATTCCCGCATAAGGTTGTACTATTTTTGGTTTTAATACCCGCCCCTCCAGTTTCCTTGGTTGTATGCAATATATCGGCATTCTCTTTTGAAATGGCCTGATAACCCACAATGATTATAATTTAAATTGTTCGTATTTTCGTTCCCGATTTTGTTAGGTTCCTGTTTATTTTCTGAGTTAGAACTTGTTCTGTTTTGTGGGTCTTTGTTACTACTGTTAATCAATTTTTTATTTTTGTTGCCGTGATTCGATTTTTGGAAATTTTGTTTACTATTATTATTTCCTAAGTTGTTTTCGGCTTTTTCTGTTGGGAATTCAATCATTTGGCTATTTTTACCTTTATTTGGGCCTTCGTCATTTGATTAAACATTGGTAACATTTTGTAGTGAGGGTTATATAGATATCTGAATCTATTGCTTTGGAATGTGGGTTGGTAATTTGGTTCAAATTTAGGTCTGACATTTTATTGGTATTGAATTGGAAAAGGTAGGATCGGAGATCCAAATGGTAAAAATGGGTACCGGTTTTTGTATTGATTTTCAGTTTGTTGTTTTTGACTTTTGTTTCCGTATTGGTTATCATTTTGGCCATTATTACTTTTCTTTAAATCTTTATTATTATTCGAGGGCGATTGTAATATTCAGCGAAAAAAATGTGTGTTATTCCAATTTTCAGGTTTCCTTTATTCTTTGGTCATTTTCGTGATTTTGGTTTTACTTTTCAAAATCTAAGTTTCTACTTTCCCCCCAAAAATTATAATTTTTCTAAATTTTTCATTTTATCTCTTAATCCTCTCTAGCTTCACTCTTTATAAATTATGATCTATTTTTATTTTTATTAGCGTCAAGAGAAATTGCTATTTTAATTTCCGTTTATGGTTTCCCTTCCGTAATTCACTTAACCCCTTAATTGGGATATGCGAATATCTGCTGCAATATTCACATATACTAGTACATGGCACAATTTTAAATTCCTATTACCTCAAATATCATATAATAGGCACTTCAAAATCATTTTACAAATATATAAAGTCATTGGAACATATAAATTAAAGCCTATTACAGTACCCTCTCACTTATCGCGAAAGGCTGGGACTGGGATTCTCGTTAAGTGAGTTCCCCGACTACTTCAAAACTCGTTTTTCCCTTGCGCGTCATCCTCATATCTGATTAGTTGAGAAAATCGAATCTATTCAAAAAAGTTATTGTCAAAATTTGAGAGTTGAGTAAACAAGTAGGAGAGAATATTCAGAGATTATTATACTAATTTTACTGTACCAACTTTCTTATTATCGAGCCAGGGACGCATAATTTCCACTCAGTTCGGCAGTTCTTGTTGAGTATGTCTTTTCGGTTGTAAAGTATGAGAGTTCTGCTCCCTTAAGGGTCTTTTATCCTTCTGAATTCCGACTCTCTTCTTGCATCCCAATGCCAGCCTACTCCTTTCCATTCTAATTCCAGAAGTGGTACCATTTCATCGGCAAAGCGGCTTGTGAACTTTGCGCTGAAATTTACTAGGCCCAAGAAGCTCTTTTGTTACTTGGAATTTCTTGGTGTTTTGAACTCGTTGATGCCTTGAATTTTTGCTGTGTCCGGGAAAATTGCTTCTGGTGCCAGTATGTGGCCAAGAGAGTCGTTCTAGTTTTGAGGAATTCGAATTTGGATATGTTAAGCGTGACATTATGATCCTGAAAACGTTTGAAGACCGATCGTAGGTGTTCGATATGGTCTTCTTCATTTCAAATTCTATTAATAAATCATCTACATAATTAACGACATAGTCGTCTAGTCCTAAAAGTACCCTATCTAGCGCGCAAACCAAGGCTGCTGTACTTGTTTTTAGCTCAAAAGTTGTAACGTTGAACTCGTAACTTTTTTCTTGGTGTAAAAATGCTGTGCATTTTCTTGAGTTTTTATGCAGTGGAATTTGTCAGAAACTACTGTTTAGATCGGGACTTGACATTATTTTCTTGTTTCTTCATCTCTGGAAGAGAATTTAAATGGCCTCGGTTCCTTCAGGGTCCTTCACCAGCTTTTCATTTATTCTCCTTGCATCGAGACATAATCGAACTCTCTTGTCCCTTTTTTGGCCACTACCATTGGATTAACATATGGGCTAACAGTTCGGCTGATTGTTTGCCAAACTAACATTTATCTTATTTCTTCTTTTACGGTTTGCTCGTGGTTCTAGGTGTATCGTAGTCGATATTCTCATCGTGCGTTTTGATGGGGTAGAATTTTCCGCCCATGTCTAGACTTAGCGTATCGTCTTTTAGATTGATTATTTCGCCTCATGGTTTTAGAATATCTACCCCAAGTATACAAGTTTTCATTAATCTAGAAACTATAAGTATCACTCCGTAAGTAACTACCTCGCCAATTTTTATTCTAGGATACATTTGTCTTTTTAATTTTACTGATTTTCTCCCAGTCGCACCAATGACTGATATTCATACAATGGGAAACTTTGTTATTATAATTGGTTCGATGATAATGTTGATTTTTTTATTCGGAACGCGATGAGTGTAATGGCCCTCTTTGATCAATTTTTTCTAGAAATTCTAATAGGGCATTCAGGGCGGAAATGGGCCTGCTGATTATAGCAGCACGTTTTTCTGCAGTATAATGTCGTGAGAGTTTTTGGATTATTTCTGTCTCTGAGTAGGGTGGGTTTGTTTCTTCTACACGACTGAACATTTTAATTGCATATCCTGTCAAGAATAGTCCATTAGATGAGGTGTAATGTCGAAACTGTAACTTAGATTTGAGTTCGAATTGTTGGGTTTTATTCCAATATCTTTCCTTGAATTTTCTTACAAAGTTATCAAGTTCCCTGATCGAATCCTTGATGAGTTCCCGCCATTCACGCGGTGTTCCCTTCAAAAATGTGCCTATAATATAGTGTTTGGCTCTTTGATGGTTTCACGGCTTTCCAGAAATCCCCCATTTCTTGTATGAACCGAATTAGATTGCTGGTTTCATAGAAAATTGGGGTTTTTGGTGTAATTCTCATGTTTTCTGCTACATTACTGCCATCGTGTCATAATAATCAAGCTGAATAGTCCGTTTCTATGTCGCATATCTTGTTATCGAATCTCTCTTGCCTGTTTTGGATATTTCTAATGGACTCGGAATTATTTTCGGATCGGTGGTCGATGTTCTTTGTTATTTCTGTCAGAATTGTGGTTTCTGAAGTAACCTTTTGCCTGGTCTCGTTTTACAGTCCCTCTAGATGCTCGAAACGTGAGTTGTAATTGTCGTCACTTGCCTTGGCTCTGGCATTTGTTCTGCCCATTAAATTCAATTCAACCTTTTCTATTTTATCCTCCAGATCCCGATTGACTAGTTCTATTCGGTGCTCCACATGAAAAATGTGTTTCTGGGTTTTTTCTGTCCCGGCTTCCATTTTTTTACACCTCAGTGGAATTTTATCATATATTTTATCCCGGGCAGCCAGTGATCCCAAATCTAGGTACTTATAACTGTTAATTGAGACCATATCACTTGCTCGCCGCTCTTCTGTGCGTAAAGGCGTTCCTCCTCTCTCCTTGGTAGGTCGATAAAAGAGTTAGAAAATCGAAGAAGGTTGAAATCGAAAGATTCATCTATTTGAGAACCTATCAGATCTCTGCTTCTAGCTTCTTCCCCTGCTCCTGCCTCATTCGTGTCTGGCTCTATTACTGAGGTTTCCCCTCCTTCGCGATTACTAGCAGTTTCTTCGGATTCCTGATCTTGTCGACTACGAATCTTAGGTTTCTTACCGCAGGGCATTTTAATCTCTACTAATCCACTTCTTCGTTTCACAAAACCTCGTATTCCTGTTCGGGCTCCAATGAAACGAATTTTTCTAATTACTGAGTTGAATCTGGTCTACTTAGAGTTTAATCTTATAGCATAGGACACGTGGGCGAGGATGAGTCAACTTAGAATATCGATATAACAAATCCGCAAAACCTAAATTCTCGCGGCCCAATACTGAGTCAGTAGCAAGGCAAATACCAATCACTAACGAGATCAAAATAAAATCCACGAACATATGATCTCGCGGACTAATGTCTAATCAGTCGCGCATCAGAAAACAAAAAAGTTCGGAAAACATCGAAATCTACAAAAAATCAGTCTCACGAGCCTGACAAGATATCAACCCCCTACGCCGCGATTAATAAGAGGATATCAGCATACACCGTAAAGTGGGAGAGAGGATGCGATGGACCGGACTACACCTTATCAGCGGACTTATCCTATCCGAGAAGTTTAAGGATCCCTTCCCCAAGATTCCCCATTTGGTAAAACTCACGGTTTCACTGCTGATGACTGACGACGGCCGTTTGGAGGAAATGTCGGTTCTGAAGGATCACTTCCGGTAGTAGCTCGGGTCCCTGCTTACAGTTGATTTTACTCCTATACCACTGGGTATGGTACACAAAATTACTCAGTATGAGAACTGAGGAAAACTGTTTACCTTCCATGTGGCCTGTGCCTCTTATATCTCGTGGATCCGCTCAGCTCACTTGTGGAAAAGACTGCCACCTACATCTCCCACAAGTACTAGTAGGACCCGGCATAATGATTACCAGTCGCCTGGTGTTACGCGAGCGCGTTCGGGTTGCCTACCATCAAGCGTGGTATCTTGGTACCATTACAATACATTGTCAGTTTGAGAAAAACAATCAAAATAATCAATCATTAACGCTTTTGGCTAAAAGGGTTTATTTTTATGGAGTATCAGTATGCCTGGATACGTTGAAGCCAGTTCAGATAATTTTCCAAAAGTGATCAAAAGTGATTTTTTGGCGAAGTTCTTCAATTTAGACGTTGCTGAGATACGAGGAGTAAAAGCAAAAAAAAAAGTTAATGGGATGAATAACACTAATGACGGCGACGTGGCGATGAGGGCACGACAGCACAGAGGCACGCGAAATACCGCGAGGGTACATTGACAAAACTCCCACCCACGTGCATTGAGAGGGTCCACTGCGCGAGCTAAAGTCCTCAGTCAGGTCAGCGGCTGGACGCTGCGCAGTGGGCAACGAGCAGCGAACAGGGAATTTACTCTTTGTATCTGATTCCGAGTCCTTTTGCTTTATTTCTAAGTGTTTATGGGCAGGTTAGAGAAGTTAACTTTTCCAACTGAGTTCGGCGGACTTAGAAATACGGAGATCCTCTAAGAGACCCTCCTTACACCGTTCGTTATTCGCAGGCTTAAACTGCTTAAGTGGGGGCTGAGTGGACATAAGCGCAACTGAGACGTAACATTGGTGGATGAGAGGGAGAGAGACTGGACGCTTGCTCTCTACTCCCTCCCATGCTCCAGAGTTAGGCCTCAGCTACGCTTATCCCCCCTTAAGCAGTTTAAGCCTGCAACTAGCGTACCGTGTAAGGAGGCTCACTGTCAGCCAAGTCAGCCAGGGGCTAAAATCTAGTGAGCTGGTCTACTGTACTATACAAATTCAGAAATAATTTTTTGTGGACCACCCTAATGTAGAATGATTAAAGGAGTTACGTGTCGCTTGCCATAATCAATTGAAACTAAAGTTGAAAATTAAAATCTTGGTCTCTAGCAATCGGTATTTTCTATAAAATCGACTCCCGAAGGAGCAGGGATAAAATAACCTCATCAGGTTCTCTCACTCGGGCTTCGTCCTGCTGCTGCGCCCTTTTAAGGGCCGTTTGCTCAGCCATAACTCTTTGCCTCTCGGCGGTAAGGATGCACTTCCTACAGGCGCATTTTCGGTAGAGGCAGTACCTCTTGTGGCCCTTGAGCCGCTTCTTTAATCCATGATTACTGCATCGGGCACAATTGGGTTTTGTACGAGCACTCCCGACTGCGTTCGACGACGACGAAGATGATGCGATCGAACCCGGCATTGTGTCATTACCGTGATCCATTTCAAGATGATCACCACTTTATCACTACCGATACGTACAAACACGTATATCTATCTAGTCTCACTATTTAATTAACCAGAATCTTTTTAATTTCGATAGTTTTGCACTCCACTTTCTAGTCTTTTTTTGTTTTGAAAAACTTGCACTTGACACCAACACTCAATAATTAACTAGGCTTAGGAAAACCTTCTCTGCCCGGTCAACTAAAACAGAAATATTCCCCAATTATTTATGGTGTTAGGGTGTTGTCTGAAACATTTCAGGGTGGCCGCAAAACTTCAGTTTCAAAATTCCCTGACTTTTCCTTGACCATTAATATTTAAAGACCAAAATTCTAACCTTGTAACATTTTTACTATAAAATCTTTCAAAAATGAAATAAACCAAATGATAAGTTCATAAGGTCTTATAACAATTCACGTTTAATTGAAAAGAATTGAAATCAATTGAATAAATTCAAAAATTCAAAAAAATGACATTGATTTCAGTAAAATTGCAGTTAATTTAGAGGAGCTTAAGGAAAATGAAAGGGATTCAATAAAATGTAGAAAAATTCAAGGTGAATTAAAATATTTCGAGTGAATTGAAAACGACTCAAATATATGAAAAAATTCAGCAAGTTTGAAATGAGTTTAGCAAAATTCAAGGTAATTCCAAAGAATTGAATCAAATGTCTGAGAATCTAAAGTAAGGAAAGACTTCAGGAAGAATTTAACAAAAACTGAAAAAAAATTATATCCATTGAATTGAGTAGAATAGAGTGAACTTAAAACAATTGAAGTGTATTCAAAAAGTCAAGAAAATTCTAAAGAATTTCATAGAATTCAGCATAAATTAATAAACATTCAGGGTAAGTTTCAAATTGATTGCAAAAAATATTTAAATATCGCTCCATATTTACGAAACCCTACGAAATCGCTCACTTTCTTGTGAATGAGTACTTTGAAATTCATTAAAATATTACAAAATATCCTGAAATCCTCGAAAATTTATTAAAATACCTTGAGAGCTTTTAAAATCCTTTAAAAACATTGAAATCCTCGGAAACCTCATATATTCGCTTAAAATCTTTGAAAATACCCGTATATATTTAAAATCCTTTCAAATCCCTTCAAATTATTGAAATCATTTAAAAATTCCCGGAAATATTTTGAAATCCGTTGAAGTCCTTAGAAACATTTTAAAGCTCTTGAAAAGTCCCTGGCTTTTCCCTCGCCAACAAAATTCACTGACTTTCCCCTGATTTCCAGGTTTTCCCTGACCTGCGACCACCCTGTTGATACAAAAAATCTAAGAAATACATCCGAGACCTTTTTCCTCGTTAGAATTATTGAATAAATGTAGATGTCCCAATCCCTGATCATTTTGAGGTTTTATAAGATGCAAATTGAGGAAAAAAATACTTATGAATTTAGTATTAATTCCAGTACAACTAACAATTAGATTTCAGACTAACAATGGTTTTGACGAAATAGTAGTTTTGAAGTGAGGAATAATTTAGCACATGTCTTCTGAGATCAATTTTAAGAAGAAAAGACTATCTAATATTTATCCCTGCGTTTTCAGTTAGATTAATTTGTTTTTTTTTTCTTTTTAATTGCTATAGATGCTTCCAAGGCGGAAACCTATCTAAGACGATTGAAGAAGTTACGTACTCGTATTTAACAATATAATTAAAAGTTAAAAATTGTAATCTTGGTCTCTAGCAATTGGCCTTTCCTACAAAATTGAATTCCTAAGGAACAAGAAAAAAATAACCTCTCGAGGTGATATCCCTCGTTCCTCGTCCTGCTTTTGCGCCCTTTTCAGGGCCGTTTGCGCAGCCATAACTTTTTGCCTCTCGGCGGTGAGGATGCACTTATCACAGATGCAATACCGATTTTCGCAATACCTCTTATGGCCCCTGAG
Source organism: Andricus grossulariae (assembly GCA_011634705.1). Taxonomy (NCBI): domain Eukaryota; kingdom Metazoa; phylum Arthropoda; class Insecta; order Hymenoptera; family Cynipidae; genus Andricus; species Andricus grossulariae. Next base: position 95,254,849 of record JAABKJ010007545.1, read on the forward strand.
CTTCTTTTTTAATCCATGATTGCTGCAACGGGTACAATTGGGTCGAGTACGACCCCTCACGGCTGCATTCGACGATGATGACGACGATGAAGCATTCGATCCTGGCATGGTATCATTTCCGAGATCCATCTCAAGACGATCGCCACTATATTACTACCGGTAGGTACAAGCGCGTATAACTAATCTCACTAGACTTATTTTACGAGAATCTTTTCAATTTCTTCATGTTCATGTCTTTCCAAAATTTTCACTCTCGACATCAACACTCGCGATAATTAACTAGATAAATCTGCTCTCCGTGATCTTTCGTTCGGTCAACTGAAACAGAAATATTAAACAATTATTTATGATGTTGGGGGATCTATTGAAACTTAAAGGTTAGCTTCTGCACTAGGGTGGTCCAAAATCATGCCTGTTAAAAATGTTTTGTCGAATAAAGGGATGCTACCCCCCTTCCTCCCATTTTGTGAGGCTCACGGAAGAAAAAAAAATTCCCCCCAAATGCGAGCCAATTCGGTAAATATTAAAACGGCAGACACGCCACAAAAGCCCGGAAAGTCCATAAGATTAACATGGGAAAATTTTTGTTCTTGGAAGAATAGGACTCACGTTTCTGGGTTTAAATTTAGCTTGCCGGAGATTATCAGAATTTGTTGGAGAATCTCCAAGGAATAATTTCCGCTAATTTAGTTTGAATTTTGACCCCCATCCCCTCCTACCCTAATAGAAAAAAAAGATAACACCAAATACGAATTTGTTAGAGAATGGGGTAGTACTATCAAAATGACGTAAATATGTAATTCATAATAAGCTACAAAATTATTCAAATTTTGAAGAAGACTAAAGTTCTCTACCTCGTATTAAGAAAAAGTTACAAGTAAATAATAAATTGTTTAAATCAGTTGGTTAATGCTTCAAACAAAGATCACTCTTCTTGATAATGTCTGATTGTCCGATTAAACGTAAAGAAGTATCTTACAACGAGTTAGTAGAAAAAAATAGTTTGAGCAAATAGAAATGCAATGAAAAATAAAAAAATAATTAAAAAATGCTTGAAAACTTGTCGAATAAAAATGTATAGCAAAAATGGGGGAAAAAGGCTCATATGTGCCAATTTTTTGAAAAATGGTAAATTTCAGTTTTTTGGGGAATTTTTGGGGCTTCATAAGGAGAGGGGGAGGGGGAGCAAAATTTAAAACTAATTCAGCAGAAATCATTAGTTAGTGAGTCTCCGACATATTCTGATAATCTTCCGTAAGCTAAGTTTAAATCCAGGAAAGTGAATCTCATTTTTTCGAAAACAACAGTTTTCACATGTCAATCTTATGGGATTTTCCGGGCCTTTGCGGCACGTCTTAATATTAACCGATTTGGCTTAAATCTGGAGGGATTTTTTTCAGGGACCTCACAAAATAAGGGAGTGGCATCCCTCTATTCGAAAGTCAATTTTTTGGATCACTCTATTCTGCACGGAGAAAAATGGGCAGTTGAAACGTTAGGACATTTTATGTAATGTGCGGAGACTTTTTCTTTCAAATTCACATTTGGGGTCTTTTATGGGGGGGGGGGGGTCAAGAGGAGCTGTCATGGTCCTGTTACGAAGGGGCGGGGGGCGCTTTCGAGAAATGTAACGTAACATTTGTTTTAATTTAATAATTTAAAAAATAAATAGTAAAGTAATATAAGAGGGCAGGGTGAAGCGACAAAAATTAATAAATGAAATCTGTTTTTAGATATGTGGAAAAGTTGTAGTATCATAATCAGGGTAACCAATGATTTAAAAACAAAATTTTTAGATATCACTCTTGGACTCCACGGAAGGTTTGAAAGTGTTGAAGTTAAGAAAATTAAAAACCTTTTGTAAAGTTTCAAAAATTCAAAACTGTTTTTAATCTTGAAATATTAAAATTTTTCTATGCATTCTATTCGAATGGAAAATGCATATCACTATTTTTTTCGAACGTGAACACATTTGTTAACTCGAGTCACTGAAAAATAGTCTGTAACATTACATTTATTAAAAATTGTAATTTTTTTGGTTGAATTTAGAAAAGTAAAAATAACTTTCTCTGAACGAAACGTCAAAAGATTATGCAGGATACATTTTTTTAATTTGAAATAGGTGTTCCATTAACCAAATCCAAGCAAATTTAATTATTTTTGTTGATATTTCAAGAAATTATAACATGCTCAAAAATTATTTGTAATAGAATATGATTCTATATTATTATGTGGCATCGAAAACTGTAATAAAAAATGCACAATATTTTTTGCACCCATAGCTGTTCCATTAACCAAATCTAAAAAAAAATAATCATTTTTGTTGACATTTCACAGAATTATAACTTACTCAAAAATTATTTTTTCTAAAATACGATTCTATATTATTATTTGGTATTGAATTTTTTAATGAAAAATTCACATTTTTTGAACCCATAAAACAAAATTTTAATTTTTCAAAATTTAAAAACTTTTAACCCCTCCGTGATGGCCAAAAACAATATCCAAAAAACTTGAAAAGGAACCACAGGGGTGGCCACGGTAACTTACGTGGTTTTATTTTTTTCTTAGTTCACTTGAAAGAAAATTTCAGTAAATGAAATAAAGCAATTTTAAATTTTTTACATTTTAACGTATTATTCTGGATAGTTACTCAAAGTGATTCTTACAGAAATTCCCTGACTTTTGCAATTTTTCCAAAATCCCTTACTTTTTCCAGATTTCAAATTTTCCCTGACCAGCGACCACCCTGATTATTCTGTCCTGATGTTTATGACAAATAAAAACTACAATTAAATATTTCCATGTGAATGTAATCACTTTATAGTATTATTGCATTCTTTCATAGTTTAAGAACAAATATGATTAAATCTCAACAAAAAAAGTATAGTTGTTATTATTTACTCAAGGATGTACACTATGTATAATCAATTTCAAAAGTCGCCAATCTTCAAAATGATTGATAAAATCGACAAAAATAGACCTATCTTTCGTTTCTGCAAATATTGATGGATATTCGAGGATTCAGGTTTAACCGTTTATTTATGGAGGTAGGTCACGAACACACTTTTCTTACGGATTTGTTAAAACTTGGACTATAGGTTCTTTGGAATGTTATCTAAACGTTTGCGAAATTTAAAAAATATTGTCCTCTTCTGAGCTGAGATAATTGAGATCAGAATTGAACCCTTATACACGTAAAGCCTATCCCAAGCATAGGAAAATGTTAAATTTCTAACTCTAACTCGTAAAATATTCTTACCGTTTTTTTCAAAAACTAATATATGTTAGAAGGGGGTTTCATGAAGATTTAAAAAAAATGTCAGAATTTTTGTCCTCTTAGTTTGAGAATGAGCGATATGCAACGTTTGAGAATTTTGAACTTTTTAAAAAATGAAACAAGCACCACGTAGTAGCCATCCGGCAACGCTGTCCGAGCGCCTAGCGGGTCCAGCGCATGCGCAACAGCTTTCAATCTTTTATGAGAAACTTTCTTTTTCATAAATTTAACTTTTAAACACTAATCGATCTGTCATTTTCAACAAATGTCACGTTTTCATTTGCAGTCAAAGATTCCGCTAATGACACTTTCGTTTTTCCGCGATTTATTTTATTTGAATAAAAACTTCCGCTAATGACACTTTCGTTCTTCCGCGATCTATTTTATGTAAATATACCTCGGTTCTTCCGCGATCTACCTTACTTAAACAAAATCTTCCGTTCGCGAAACCTCCGTACCTATACGACTTAATCTATCCAAATAAAACTTCTTGTAGTGACAATTTCATCCTTCTGCCATTAAATTTGTTTGAATAAAACTCCTACCCGGGTGAAAAAGTGAAAATGCCAGGCCCTTCGAAATTTAACCCATCCTCGTTTACAATCAATACGCTTAAAGAAGTGTTAAGGACTTATGATTTGCCGAGTTCGGGAAATAAGGCAGACCTCGTAAAACGCCTTATGGAACACGATGCCACAGGAGCCTGGATGGAAGAAGCTTCGACCATCCAAGGTATCGAAACGTCTGATGATCTGAGCACAGATCTTGGAGAAAATTACGGAGCGAGAGATCCTTCTGTACGTGTCCTGCAGAATAACACTTCCGCAGATGACAATAACCTGGCACGAAAAGAAATAGAGTTACTTCAAAGAGAGCGCGAATTGCTTCAGAGGGAACTAGATCTAGCTCGGAGGGAGATCCAACTGTTACGGGAAACTTCAAGACCACTGGCTCAGAAAGTTGCGCCTCAACGACATGTGAATATATCTTCCCTGAAAGAACTTTTGAGTGACTATGACGGGTCGAGTTCCGATTACACAAAATGGAAAAACCAGTTTGAACTTTTGATGAGAAGCTATGAGCTGGATGACGCTCAAGCCCGCCTTCTGTTTGCCGCAAAACTTAAAAACAAAGCTCTACCATGGTTCCAGTCCAAATCGGAATATATTGGTATGTCGGTCGCCGATTTAGTCACCGAGCTCGCGACAATGTTTGACCATCGACCAAATAAGCTAGAACTTCGGAAAAAATTTGAAGAAAGGAATTGGAAGGCCAATGAATCATTCAGCGATTACTTCCATGAAAAACTTATCTTTGCCAACGCAGTCCCTATTGCTGACGACGAAATGGTGGACTACTTAATCGATGGAATCCTGGATACCAGCATGAGGAATCAAGCGAGAATTCAGAATTTTAACGACAAGAAACACCTTCAGAAGGCCTTTGAGAAAATCTCGCTCAAGAAGGATGTTCTGAAATCCGATTCTTCTCAATACTCGACCTCCAAGGCCAACGTGGATTCCGAACAAAAGACGTCAAAACCTGCAAAAAATTCTTTTTCTTCAAGTGGCCCAAGCATACGTTGCTACAACTGCAGCCAATTTGGCCACATCTCAGCTGAGTGCAAGCTTTCAAAGAGAGAGCCAGAAGCTTGCTTCAAGTACTTCGAAATGGGACATAACTACAAGCAATGTCCTAATAAGCAGAAGAAACCTACGCAAATCAACATCATAGATTGTGATGACGGAGATGACACTTGTGGATGCTTCAAGACCGTCAATTATAATTTTGACATTTCCGGCAAGACCATCGACGTCCAGCTCGACACACTTCTCGACACTGGAAGTCCAGTCAGCTTTATCAAAGAAGAATTTATTCCGAAGAACATTTTAAAATCATCATTCACAGAAGGTCGTAAGTACAGCGGAATAAACAACAGCGAATTAGGAATTTTAGGAGAAATCCCTGTAAGTATAATAATAGATAATGTAACTTGCAAAAACTTGAAAATTTATATAGTTCCGAATTCGACTATGAAAACTTCCGCTATCTTAGGTAGACAAACGCTAAAAGAATTCGGTATTGGTTTGATGGGACAGAGTAACTTTGAACGTAAAATTCCGGAAATCTTCCTGATCAACACTTGCGTTGACGGCGAAACTTAATGATTTGTTCATGAAAAAGTATGTTTTACCAGAACGTCCAGATTTGCCTAAAATTCAAGCAGAACTCATACTCAGACTCACTGATCATGAACCCTTCAATTTTAGACCTAGAAGATTATCAATGCCCGAAAAAGAAAATCTGCAACAGATTATAGACTCGCTTTTAGAAAGAGGAATTATCCGAGAAAGCGAATCGCCTTATGCATCACCGATCGTTTTAACTCGTAAAAAAAGTGGGCTGCTGAGATTATGCGCAGATTACCGCTTCCTAAACAAATCACTCTTACGCGACAATTACCCCCTTCCATTAATTGAAGACCAAATAGATAAACCCTGTAATTTTTAGGGTCAGCTAAGTTGTCCATCTTTGGCAGGAGCACTGTGCGCCCTTCAACCAACCACTCCGGAACGGGCTCTTCCGACTTTAGATATATATATATAAGATAAAATGTATATAATAAAATACAATAATTCGTTTAAAACCCTGGATTCTTCTTCAATCTGTCTGAAATGAAAGAGCGCACTTTTAGGGGCCGTCTATGTACCGCGTGTACAATTTTTTATCACATTGGATCCCCCCCCCTTGTGGACAAACTTGGACTTTTTACGACCCCCTCCCCCTGACTCCTCTGTCCCCGTGGACTTATTCTATATTTCATGAAAATTTGGATATTCGTGGTATTCAAAAGCAAAGAAATCAAAGGTTTTCTATTTTCTCATGTTTTTTCTTAAAAGACATCCGCAGGTGCAGGAGAACATTCGTCCACGTGGATTTTGGCTAGAACCCCCAGCACCCCTCGTGAACAATCGTGGACTTTTGACATCCCGCCACCAATAACTGTCTATGTGGAATATGGCTGGCCCCTTGTATAGAACCAAATGGTTCTAATATGGTCTTAATTTATGGGCAATTGAAAATATGTTAGGAAACTTTAAAGAATGTGCGTAATAATGTAAAAATTTCATGATTTTAAAACAATTTTTCCCGCAAGGATGATAAATATGACATTCATAAATTTTATGTCTTAAATTATCCTAATTTTCCCTGTCTATGTGGTTATATTGCATATATATATATATATATAGTGGCAATCTAGCCACTATAGCATAGATCTTAAGATCATCCATGTAAAATACATGAGTGACCTTATGCTTTCGATTTCTATATATATTTAATTAAATAAATTTAAATTAAATTTTAAATTAAATTAGAAATTAAATAAAATAAATATAGTGGCTATATGCTATATAACATACACATATGTGCCAATAGTAGTAATGTACTTTCTATTTAGCCTTTCAAACCCCTCCCTTTATGAAATCCTGGCTACGCCACTGTCTTGCTCCTTATTTCAACTTCACATTTTAATTTTTATATTATCTGTCTTGTTTAAATTAAAATTAGTAGTGAAGACATGTGTAAAGGTTTGGAGACTGAACCAATATAAAACAAAAATTAATTTACAAATTTAAATAAGAAATATTGAACTTTTATATCAAATATTTAAAAGCTACTCAGAAAAATTTAACATCTTTGAAACATATTGTTGTTTACTTTTTAAATGTAGAGATGAATTCTGAGGTACACGAATATTGTCTAAATTGTATTGTCCGTAATTTTCATTCTATCGACATTCATATGACCGTGAAACAATTTACTGAAATTGTTATTTATCCGATTTGTCAATTTGCCTAATTTTATTTAATACAAATTACTACTTGGCACAATGTTTTATATTTCCCAATTATTGTTTGATAGAATGTTTATTATTCAAAATTTTTATTTTACTGAATAAAGATTTGCTCTTTTATCTGAATTTATTCGATTAAAGACTGGCTAATTGAACAGTTTTCCTTTATTTGGAATTTATGAAACGACTAATTGGATAAAATTTGTACAGTAAGTTGTCATTGACCTGAGATTAAATTTCCCAAAAGACTATATCTAAAAAAAATTGCATGGGAGTTATGGTGGTGAGAATAATAATAAAAAAACCAACTTCTTCTCGAGAACGGCTGAACTGATTTTAAAGAAAAAATAGATGTTATGGGTTTCAATGTAACAATGTTATAAGAAAAATACCGATTTTTTGTGTGCAAAAATCAGGTTAAAAAAATGTTCAGAATGTTTGAATTTTTCATGTGAAGCTTTTGAGGCACTCTCAACATTTTGCCGCTGAATCATCTTGAAATACTGTAGAATAACATGTTCGAGTTTCAAAATGATCGTACTTATTTGAAAAAAAATGTAGATCTTGAGCGCGTCACGTGGGGTGTGTGGTGCGCTGTATAGTAGGGTGGCTAAAAAAAAGGTAAGTAAGAATATTGTTAATGGTACCCGTCAGTTTTGTCAGGTTCTCGAAAAAAGTGACTTTCCCAAATGTGACGTATGCTTTGATTTTTTATTTTGACCCATTCATCCCCTTCCAGCATGTCCCAAAAACCACCCTCTAAACGTGGATCAAGTATTGTACGGCACCCTGGACGCTCGAATTTTCCCCCACTATCGACTCTTTGCTTCCCTTACGACGCCAGTAAGTAGGGATGATATAACATTACCCATCCAGGCGGACAATCCCTACCTCTTGCCTGGGTACTCTGTCAATCTCCAGCCACATACTCACACAAAACTTAATCCTAAAATCTGAACTGTGGTACCTCCTTCGGTTGACAAGCATCACACCTTTGCCCCTCTCCTCGTCTAGCCTAAGACTTCAGATAGGAGTAGTACCGCAAGGTCTTTTCCCTCGGACGTGGGATTTTTAGTTGGGCGCCATTTATAACGGGTTCCAGGTTATAGCCACCATTATTTTACCTTTCCTCCAGCTTGACTAATTCTAATGACTAAATTCTGTCGAAGGGATGGAATGAATCGATACTGAGCGAAAATTGACTCCGGATCAGGATCCGAACCCAGGCCGCTGGTGTTTCTACGCCAGCAGGCTATCCACTGCACCACGGAGCCTAACGGAAACGAGGCCCACTGGACTTGTAGACGCTCGAATTTGTCCCCACTATCGACTTTTTGCTTCCCTTACGACGCCAGTAGGCAGGGATCATATAACATGACGGGATTTCATCTCTCATTAAATTCCGTAATGTTGCAAACTCCATCGAATTCTGATATATCTAATACTTTTTCTACTTCAATTATTTGTTAAGCAATTTACATTTGTTTATACATTTTTGTTGACAAAATGAACTTTCATTAGCCACCCTACTGTACAGCACAAAAAATGCGTAATTTTCTTAAAACATTGTGACATTGAAACCCTTAACATATATTTTGTTCTTTAAAATCGTTCTAGACATTCTTAAAAAAAAAAAAATGATTTTTGATTTTTCTTCTTATCCCCTTAAATCCCATAAACAGTTTTTTTCAGTTATAATCTTTTAGGAAATTCAATCTCACATCTTATTGTAGAAATGTCAACTTGATTCTAACAGGGACAGCACATACATGCTTATCCTGCTATGCCTTTTTTCTTGCCAAAAGTCGTACGCTCTTACTCGACGTAGGAGCGTCGTTAGGTTTTGCTTAGGAATGCTCATCTCCTCCCAAGAGAGCACGTTTTCCTTAATATAAGGCTCTCTCGCAATGAGAAGTGTATACCTGAAAGGGTTGCGCGAGACGCATTGCAAGAGCTGACAGTTTAAAATATTTTCATTTTATTGCTCCTGAAGTGACAGGTCTCACAGCTGGCTACAGACTCTTTACACATTCCAAAATGAGATCCACCAAAGAAATTTCTTCGTCCAACTAATGGAGATTTATTGCTTCAAATAAACTCACTCCACTCCTAGGCTGAGAAGAGAGGAGCAGAAGTTCCATCCTAAGCCTTGAATTTTTGGAAGCTAGCAAGCTTTGTAGCAAGCTAGCTGCAAACTCTCGTCAACTGAGTACAGAAACAGAAGCATCTGGTGCAGTCTGGCGCTCGACTGGTTCCGCATTCGCCTGCAGTACTGAAACCAGAGTCTAGTATAACAGATGCTGGCCCAGATTAGTCACGAAATATGCCAAATAAAATTAAAAAGATATTATATTAAAATATATTAGGCATCTTCGTGGGACGCTTACGAATGTATAGCGACTAAAAAATATTTCTCAACATGAAAGTAATTTCAAAATGTATTAAAAATTAGATATATTTATCAAAACAAAAATAAAGTCAAAAATTCTAGGTGACGTTTGCCCAAGGAGTCGAGTTCTTCGAGTTTAAACCGCCTAAATACTAAGTTCTGTCCACCGACATAACCTCTTAATTTGGTAAGCATTTAACCGAAAATTGTTTAAAAAGGATTTTCTTCCCTCTGTTATACTAGCCAGACGTTCCTACTAGTGTCCTTTCAAAGCCAAAGGAGTAATGTAATGTAAAAATTTAAAATAGTTCATTTTCAAAATGGCAGATCCATAAGTATTGACAAAAAATTGAATGTTCTATAATTCGACATTTTGAATATTTAGAAAATTTTCATTTTTTCTTGATATTACTTTTTTTACTTTGAAAGAAGCTTGCGGTTGAAAATTACAAGTTAGTTTTTAAACGTTTTACTGTGATTCATGCGTTAATTCTACAAGTTTATTGTGAACTTGCAGCGATTAATACTGCAATTCCACAATATTTGTATCAATTTTACCTCAAAAGTGTGATATGATGAAGCAGAATGATGGAAATTTTACCAGAATTTGTTAATTCCATTGTTAACCGCTTTATGGCGCGCTTATGACGCTGCAGAGGAAAATAAATTGCTGGAAGGCGGGTGTCATTTGACAACAACGCGTTAGCGTGTTTTATGTATAGAATGTAATATATTTTAGGTTCTTCATCCGTTCCCTCAATACATGATGTTAGGATAAATTCATATTGCTATGAGTGTACATGTTCTGATGAGCGGTTTTATAGCCATCAGCCTTCTAAACTTTATCTCCTATAACTACGAACGTAGGCTAATGCTGATATTTCGTATGTAAAGTGATTAGAAAAAGTTCCTTCTTTAGTGTGGTATGCATGTAGAAATAGAGAAAAAACGTCCTTTACACTAGCTGAAACTATAATATTTATAAATGGACTGGTATTTTTATGTCCACTGATTAATGCGGTAATTTTCAACCAATTTTTTTTACAGTGTATTCATACATTGTGAACGAGCACATCTAGGTTGTAATACACACTCTGTGCGAGCTTTAAAATATCAGTAGAAACACATTCTAAACATATTGTAGAAAGTATTTTTAACACCACTGCTGGCTCATAAAAAATAAGGGTTGTCACAGTTAAATTTTTGTGTAAACAATATTTTATGAAAACATGTAAACCAGCTGTGAATTCGATATCAGATATATTGTAAACGGGCACATCTAGGTTGTAATACACACTTTGTGCGAACTCTAAAATATCAGTAGAAACACTTTTTTATCATATTGTAGGAAGTATTTTTAACACCACTGCTGGCTCATAAAAAAATAAGGATTGTCAGAGTTAAATTCTTTTGCAAACAATCTTTTATGGAAACATAGTGAACTAGTTGTGAGTACGATCTCAAGTGTTTCCGCTTTGCTTGTATCTATAATTATATGGTGCTCATTTCACGAGCACTTTGGTTCCTGTTCGCAAATGTATTTTCTTCCTCATAGAGGAAGCATTGGTGATTTTTTAAATAATAGACAAACTTAAGTTTTCATTTTGATCCTCTTAAAAATTAAATTTACAAAAAATATAAAATTACATAAACAATTTTTAAAATACGGCTGCGAAGTACTATAGACGCATTCACTATTGGTGTATTTATTTGTGCTCATTTTATGAAAATTCTGCTTCCTTATAAGTATTAAATAAATTTGCTTCCTCATAAAGGGAGGTTTCTCATAACAAAAGAAAAAAATGGATACTTTCAATATTTTTCAAGCTTATGTTTCTGCCTTTCCGAAAATTTCATTTTTGAAAAATTAGGGCGCGCACCAAAATGTTAATTGATGTGTTGTGTTACAATGAACAACTTTTAAACTTATGGTAGTTTCATATTTGAAATTAAAACCTTATGAAAACAATTATAACTTATATTGAAAAAATAATTCAAAAAGGAAATAATTTTTTTAGAAAATAGTTAAATTTTCAACCAAAGAGATGAACGTTTGAATAAAGAATTAATTTTCAACTCTTACCCGAAAACTTGAATTTAAAAATCAGGTAAAATAAATTTTCAACCAAAAAGAAATTCGTTTTTTGACAAAGGTAATAAACTTTCTACCAAATAGGTTAATTTTCAACTAAAATAATGATTTTTTCACAAAAAAACAATTTTTTTTAGCAAATTCGTACAACCTGAAACCAAATAACTAAATTTTCAACCTTGAAAGATGAATTCTCAACGAATAATATCATGGAAGATATGTCTATCAGATAATATTCTAATTTTCAACAAAAAACAGTTGAATCAGCCCAAAAAAGACGAATTTTCAAACAAAATGGTTGAATGCTCAACCAAAACAGATTAATTTTCAATCAAACAGTTGCAGTTTTAACCAAAAAATATAAAATTTCTACTCAAATAGATGAATTTTTTAAACTAAACGACGAATTTTTAAAAAATTCGTTGCATTTTCAAAGAAAATACCGAAAATGATGACTTTTTGAGAATTTTGTTTAATTTGCCCTAAGTTTTCCCTTACCAATTTTTTATTTTCCCAAACGAATGATATTCAAAGACCAGATTTTCAATCTTGTAACATTTATAACAGAGTCAACAAAATAATTGAATTATCAACAAAGGAAGTTATTAATAACAAAAATTAAACTTCGAACCCAAATAATTGCATTTTGAACGAAATACTTACATTTTTTAACTTGGGAGTTGAAATATCAACAAAATAATTAAATTTTCAAAAAATCGTTGGATTTTAAACTACAAAGATGAATTCTCAACAAAAAATGTAATAGTTGATACTTAAATCAGAAAAATTCTGAATTTCCAACCAAGAAGAAATATTTTCTACTAAAACATATAATATTTAAACAAAATACATAAATTTTCAAACAAACATTTTAATTTTCAACTAAAAAAGATACATTTTTAACCAAAAATTAGTTTTTAATAAAAATGTGAATTTTCAACAAAATAGTCAGCTTTTTAACCGAAGAGATGAATTCTTAAATAAAACAATAAGATCTCAACCAAACAAATGAATTTTAAATAAAATAGTTTAAACCTCATTCTAAACAAAAAGAATCAAACCAAAAATACAGATTTCTTACAAAATCGTTGAATTTCTAACCGCCAAATATTAATTTTCACAAGGAAGGAGAATTTTTAACAAAATAGTTTAATTTTCAAACTGAAAAGACGAATTGTAAACCAAGAAAATTAATTTGCTACAAAAAAATACAATATTTAAACAAAACACACGAACTTCCAAACAGATATTCTAATTTTCAACTGAAAAGGAAAAATTTTAACAAAAAATTAAACTTCCATAGAAAGAAACAAATTTTTAACAAAATAGTCACATTAAAAAAAAAAGAGATGAATTTTGAACTAAAATGATAAAATCGCGACCAAAAAAATGAGTTTTTAAGAAAGTTGTTCAACCTTCACACGGAAAAGACCAATTTTTTTACAAAAAATACGAATTTTCTACAAAATCAGTTGAATTTTAATTAGTTTAATTTTCGACCAAACAGATAAATTTTCAAGTAAAATTATGAATCTTCTACCACCAAAAATTAATTTTCAACAAAGTAATTCAACTTTAACAAGAAAAAAATAAATTTTCAACCAAGAAGATTCATTTTCCACCAAAAAAAAACATATTTGAAAACAATTTACGAGTTTTCAAACAAATATTTGAATTTTCAACTAAGAAAGATAAATTTTTAACCAAAAATTACATTTTAATTAAAAGAAACACATCTTCAAAAAAATAGTCAAATTTGGAAAAAGGAAATGAATTTTCTACTAAAATAATATATATTCACGACCAAAAAAATGAATTTTTAGGAAATTTGTTGGACCCTCATACGAAAAAGACAAATTTTTAACCAAAAAGTGTAAAAAAAAAGGTGTGAAAAAGTTTAACGATTTCAAGCAAGTTTGACCCTAGGGTATATTCTCGAAAAAAAAATTTTGAAACGGCTTTATAACTTAAAAAAATACTATAGAGACTTATCTTTAAAATGAGTCTAAGAACTTCGAAAAATATTAATTATTTCCCAAATTATTAATATTTTACGAAAAAGATCGAAATTTGAAGCTTTTTTTTGAAATATTTGTTTATTAAATTAACATTATTTTATAAATCTTTTTCATTAAATTTTTTTTTGTTTGAATAATTTTTTTTACATTTACACCAATTATTACTTTTTATTTAGGGAACAAAGTTTTTTCTTTTTCTTAAACATATAAAGTTAATGAATAAGTTGATAGGATGAACTTTATAAAAACTTAATATCTTAAGTAAGTTTAGATTTCTATTTAGAATATTAAAAAAAAATTATTGCACTGAATACTAAGGTGTATGTTTATTTCTGTTTCAGGTACGTACGACTCATACAGTGGATTATTTTCTATTCCGAAATAGAATTTGATGATCGTATTGGTATGTAAAAGATAGTATTGGATCATTGCAATCCTCTTCAATCCAAATTTTCCAATTTGGACTAATTTTTTTAAATTGAATTCGATTGAATTTTTAGATGAAAAATCCGGATGTCTACTCACATGGAAAATCTGTAATTGTCAGGGAATTTTCATATACTTGGAAAATCACGGGAATTTCAGGGATTTTTTTTTAAGTCAGAGTATTTTTTCAAAGTTTATTTTAATTTTTATTTAAATTCGTGAACTTTGTGATCGGATTTTGAAAAAATATTTAATATGTGTTTAGTATTATTTATTTATTTTAATATTCGTCTGTGAGATGACTTTTTTACTGAAATAATAAGTTCTCAACCGGAAAAATTAATTTTTAACAAAGTAGGTCAACCTTCGTCCGTAAAAGACAAATTTCAAACCAAAAAGACGAATTTTCTGCAAAGCAGTTGCATTTTCAACCCGCTATATTAATTTCCACAAAAAAATGGAGAACGGTTAACAAAATAGTTTAGTCTTCAAACCAAATAAACGCATTTTCAACTAAAAATATTATTTTCTAGCAAAAAGCACGATATTCGAACAAAATACACAAATTTTCAAATAAATATTTGAAATTTCAAGTAAAAAAGATAAATTTTCAACAAAAAGTCGAATTTTATACAAAACAGTTAAATTTTCAAACCGCAAACATAATTTTTTTTCAAAAATACTAATTTTCAACATAATGGTTCAGTTTTCAACCAAACAGATGAATTTTTAACTTTGTCCCCTGAATAAAAAAATATTGTATGCAAATGTATTTGATAATAATAACAAAGAAATTTAAAAAACTGACGATTAAGGTATTCGATTTTTTGTATGGTGAAATTTAAATCGTAAAAAATTTCGGAAATGGTAATCCTACATATGAGAATTAAAAATTTTTTTTTTGCATTGTGGAAAACCCCAGAATGATGATTCACACTCATTTTAAAAAGTAGCTCGAGAGTTTCGCTTTTAATTTTCCAATCACGTACTTCTGAAACTTTCGCTATTTCATGTACTAGAAAATTCCACTTTTCGATAGAATTCTATTTTGGAATAGTCATTATCGAGAGTTAAATATACTTTTCAAGGCATATATGAGGTTCGAAAAAATACTTTTTTTAGTGGACGTATATGTCCATTTGGACATGCACAATTGTTTAAAGCTTCTCATTCGATCACTGAAGTTAAGCAGCGCTTTTCTCGCTGTTATATCTGGATGGGAGCCGTCAATACTAAAAATAATTGAGATGCAAGATTTTACTTAACTGAATTAAATACTTGTTTGTACTTTTAAAACTTTTTTTAGCAATAAAATCTTTGAAGAGCGCTATCAAGCTTTTTTACAATATCATTTTGGTGGGCAATAACATTAAGCTTTCGACTGCGTAAAAATCTCAATCGAGATATTACTTTGTTATTTATTTCTGTATCAAATTTTTTTTTTCAATTTCACCTGTAATTTACATTTCTTAATAACATTTTTTACGGTCGAATCTGATCGTTAAATATCAATTTTATAAAGACATCACAGTTTTTACGGGTTTGGGTGGGGTCATTAAAAATTAATTTAATCTGAAAAGTATTTGAGTAGTCACAAATAATAATTTTTATATGAGGCATCGACTTTTTAATTGAACAAGAGAAATTCACAAGATATCAAAAAATGGGATCAATGGACATTGTGGATCTTGTTATTTTTATATTCATGGATGTAAAGTAGTAAAAACGGAAATAAATTGAATAATACTTAATAACTCTCGTGAGATTAAATTTCACTTATCTTTGTATTTCTAATCAATTTTCAATCCAAAAAGTCGAATTTTCAAAAAAGAAGTTGAATCTTAAACTAAAAAAGATATATTTTAGGTTAAAATGGAATCGTTAAATATGCAATTAAATAAGAAGGATTTCCAAAACAACAACAAACTGAACTAGTTGAATTTAACCAAAAAAAATAATTTTTTTACCAAATAGTTGAACCCTTAACCAAAAAGATGAAATTTCATCAAAGTGGATTAATTTTCTAACCAAAAACATGAATTTTCGACAAAATACATGAATTTTCTAGCTCACGCTTAAATTTTCAGCTCACAAAGATTAAACTTAAAACTAAAAGTGAAATAGTGAAACTTGCATTTGAAAAAATTAATTTTGAACCAAAAAAATTTAATTTTTATCAAGAAAGGTAATTTTTAAACCAGAGGTGAATCATTAAAAAAATAAATTTCGAACAAAGTAGTTCAACTTTCACGCAAGTAGTTAAACTTTTAACCAAAAAGATGATATTTCAACCAAATAGCTACATTTTCAACCAAAAATATTAATTTTTCACCAAGGAGATTATTGTTTTACCAAAAAGGACGAATTTTCAACAAAAAGCATCAATTTTCAATAAAATACATTAATTTTCAGCAAAATTCCTCAATTTTCAACAAAGTTGTTGTCAAATGTCCACGTTTTGCGATAAAATGAAAATGATCAGAGTTATAACATTTTCAAAATTCAAAAAATCAGAGAAAAATTTAAATTTCAAGCCGAACAACGCACGATATGAAAAAAAGTCAAGAAAAGGAAAGCGTTCATTTTTGGAAAAATCGGAAATTCAAATTTTTATCGCACAGAAAATACTGAAAAATAAAAAATTTCATCTTTAGGACAGACTATGCAAGATACGAAGAAATATAAGGAGACAAAAATAGTGCAACCACTTTTTGATAGGACGCATAGTTTTTTGTTTCATCAATAAAAAATAATATAAAAAAAAATTTTTTTTCAACAGACGACATAAGCTACGAAAAAAGATGAATAGACAAAAATTGTGCACCCAAAAAATATCTACAAATTTTTTATTACTCACTTTTGATAGGAAGCGTAGTTTTTATCTTAATCATGAAAAATAACAGTAAAAAATTGTAAAAAAATTGTTAAAAACGACACAAGGTAAAAAAAATCAATAGATAAAAGTTATTTACCCAAAAAGGATCTACACATTTTTTATCAATTATGTTTTGGTTCAAATCGTAAAAAATAACATTGAAAATTAATACATTTTTTGGAAAAAGGACACAAGGTACAATAGAATGTTAATTAACAAAATTGATTTTTTTTACAGGATGTGCACTTTTTTTGATTATAAAAACCAGGCAATAAAAATACATTTGTTTCAATTTCGATGCACATTATGAATTTTAATAATATAAATTTATTGAATTGCTTTATATAAATTGGTAAACTTAATCGTTTTAATAACACATACCAAAAGCATTAGGCCAACACAGATTTTTTACACGAAAAATATATTAAAAAATCAATAAATGCTTGAAAAAATACCCTTTTCTTGTTCTCCACTTACGAATTGCTAAGTTTGAGGAGGATTTTCGAAACCAAGGGTAATAAAATATAATTTTTCACTGGTACCTTAGGCGAAAATATTATATATAGTTTATATATAGTGTGAAGAATTATATATAATATTCATTTGTTTCATACATTTTTTACATAAAACAAATGAATATTATATATAATACTTCACGCTATATATAAACTATATATAATATTTCCACCTGGGACCTTTTAAAAGTATGTTACAAAAACTATTATTCTCATATACATATTTTTGTTTTGCCTAAGTATCACAATTGTGTATGAATCGATGGTAATATTCAAAGGATTTACTTTTGAACTAACATAAAACGTGTTAAACCTTAGTGTATTTTTATTATATGTTATTACACGCTCCAGGTAAATTGGACACTTTTCGGGAAAATATATGATTTGTAACCTAACACGTCTTTAAAGGGAGTAATAGTGAATAATTCTTCCGAAGAACTTTTTAATCTATTCTTATAAATAAGTACAATCAGTTTATTTGGTAAGTTAATTAATTCGTTATGTCATTGAGAGAAGAAAATATATTACTTAAATGTAGTTTTTAGCAGTTTTTGAAATCTCGAATCAGAAGTTGGAAATTTTCATGCCCGCGATGATGTTAGTACTTGTAGTCCAGGTAAGAAAGATTGCATTTCCAGAGGAGAAATTAAAATGCAAAAACGGTATCTCGTAGACAGTTTGAAAGCTTTACAAGCCAAATTTTTAAGTACTAGTAGTACTAAGGTAAGTTATGCTGCATTTTGTAAACTGCATCCTTTTTGGCTAGTTTCTCCAACTGTGAATGCAAGAGAAACACACGAATATAATAAAATTATTTATCTAAAACAGTGGGTCATTGAAAAAAACGAACGAATCAGTGGGAAAACAAAGAAACCGATTACAATGCAGTTAATTAAGAAAAAATTTATATCGTCTAAGATAACCTATGTAAAGCAATTGTTTGAAAAATCATTACCAAACTTTATGGCTCACGTCGCTCGAGCACATCATCAGTATGAGGCATCAAGTATTTTAAAACAAAGTGTAACTATTAGAGATTTGTTACTCCAGATTGATTTTTTCTCAAAACTTCGAAGGAAAATACGCTAAAGAACCTCAGGCTGTTCATTTTGGTGCTTCCCGTGAACAAATTACTTTGCACACTGGGGTAGTGTATACGAAGGACTTTCGACATGCATTCTGCACATTGTCAACATCGCTTAGACATAACTCAGTTGCCATAACTGCACATCTCGTACCAATTTTAAGTAAGTACTTGGATAAATTTCCTGCACTTAATCATCTTCATATCTTCAGCTGCGGTTCTACGACCCAATACAAAAATTAAAAAACATTTCACCTTCTCTCTGCGTATGTGCTTAATCTATTTAAACAAATAGACAAAATCGCATGCAACTTTTCAGAAGCTGGCCATTGCAAAAGTGCTGCAGATTGTATAGGTGCAGTAATTAAAAGAACTGCAGACAGTTCTGTTTCTCATGGAGTAGATGTACCAAATCTCGATGCTTTCGTCCAAGTTCTTTAAGAAAAGATCAAAAGTGTGCATACTGAAATCCCCATTCTGATATTGAAAGAATTGATATGATACTTCTGAAAGAAGTCGAAACATTCAAAAGCACAATGCGTGCTCACCAATGGACTTGGAAGAAAGGTGGAGATACAATTTATTTCAA
The DNA here is from genome assembly GCA_011634705.1 of Andricus grossulariae. Lineage (NCBI taxonomy): Eukaryota > Metazoa > Arthropoda > Insecta > Hymenoptera > Cynipidae > Andricus > Andricus grossulariae. Next base: position 95,273,973 of record JAABKJ010007545.1, read on the forward strand.
TGAGATGAGCTGTTACAGTTGCATTGCAGGACTAAGATGCTGCCATTTCAGTATTGGTCATCTGAATAAAAAAAAGGACAAAAAGGTTGCAAAGAAATGAAGAGACGTACGAAAAAATAAATCCGTGCTTTGGAGACGTATTCGTCTGTTGTAAACCTTATTGAACTAAAAGAACGTACTGCGACATATTTGAGTATACGTGAAAATATAATTCATGTTTTGGGAGCATATAAAATGAATTTATTTATGTTTTTTAATTTGAGTAAATTATAGTGCTTCTTAACAAAAATGTATTAATAATTATGAAATCCTTTCTTGAATCTTAGAGTACAAGGAAGTTCATTCGTCCAACTTGTCACATTTGCATGCAGCGACCCAAAATACGGAAGGACAACCGTTCGTACAAAAAAAATTATTTTCAAATTTGTAATCCACTATATTTAATGAGCTATTTTGAGTTTGAAGATTCTATTATTATATTTGGATTCGGCGACCCAAAAACCTAGGATACCCATTTTTATAAAATGGTGACTGTTTTGAAATTGTTGAGCCGCTATATTAGATCAGCTGTCTCGAATTTTGAAATTCTGTTACGTAATTTGGAATCAGCGACCAGATCCGGTCTTTTTGGGTACAAATTTTGGTGGTCTGTGTTATTAGCAAGACATTACAAATTCTCATTTTCCCGTTGCTTACGTAAAGATAATAAAATATATTCCATTCCAACGAAACGAAACACCTTTTATCGACAGCTCCTGTCATTATCATTATATATATGCATACAATATATATATGAGAATATATGACAGCTATCCAATAATAGCGACTTAGTAAATCCCATGTTCATCTCAGATAACGGAAGGGAGAATAAGAGTAAAGAAAAAAAATGCAGAGGGGATAGTAATAAGGTGTGCTATTACACATGCATGGGGATTCGAATCCCCAGAACCTGGCAAAATGTCATTTCTACACAATCTCTGATCCATTAAAACCTTCGGTATAAAAATCTTTCATATACTTCTTTGCATTCTATCCAAAATGAACGCTAAAGCAGAAGTGAATAACATACTCTTCCCTCGATTCTCCTCATTTCCCCCATTTAAAGAAATTCTACTTTTTTCCCTGTTTTGAAAAAACTGGGGTCTTTTATTATATTTTTGGTTGAGCATTCATATATTTTGGTAAAAGATTCTACTATATTTGGTTAAGAATTTTATTATTTTGTTGATTTGTCGACAAGGGTAATTAATTATTTCATTTCTGCTGTTAGATTTTTTTTTTTGAATTTGAAAATGCTATAACTCTGATCATTTTCTTTTTATATAAAAAAAGTCGTGAGAATAAATTGTTCGAATTTTCGAGTACTATGAACGGCCGTACATAGAATTCATAAATCATGAAAAAAGTCTCAAAATTTTTGAAAATGCTCTAACTTTTTGAATTTTTATCCGAAATAGCTGCCTAACAAACTTGTACTTTCTTTTTACGCCCTTAAAAATTGTGCCAAAGCACAGTCCAAACAGACACCGACGTAAAAACTATTTTTTCTGATTCTAGGAATACTTTAGGGTATTTTCAAAGAATACAAGGTATTTTCAAGAGATTTCAACAATTTTAAGGAATTTCCAAAAAATTAGAGGATTTAAAAGCTTTTAGAGTTTTCTTTGATATTCCGAAGATTTTTCATTTGATTTCCGTATTTTAATTAATTTTAGAGGATTCGAAATATTCTATAGTAATTAAAAAGATTCCAAGGCATTTTCGAAAACTCAAAAATGTTTTAAGTGATTTTCAATGTTTCAAAAAGTTTGAAATATTTATTGAATCCAATGAATTTTTTTCACTTGAATAATTTAGAGGGAATTTCAAAGGATTTTAAATATTTTAGGCTTTTTCAAAATTTTCACTTGATTTTAAAGAGATTAAAAAACTTTCAAGAATCCAAGGAATTTTTAATTGATTTCAGAGGATTTTAAATATTCTTGAGTATCTTAAAAAATGTCGAGGCATTGAAAATAAATCAAGTTTCAAGGAGTTCAAAAAAATTTTTAAGGATTTGAAAACTTAAAAATTATTCTAAAAGATTCCAAAGAGTTTTCAATTGATTTTAGAGGATTTAAAATATTTTTGAGTATTTTAGAAGAATCCAAGGCATTTTCAAAAGCTTTAAAAGTTTCAACTTTAAAGTAATTTGAAAATATTTCAAATAAATATTTAAGGAATTTGAAAAGACGCCAAGGCATTTCCAAGAGATTTAGATAATTTAAAGGAATATCAAAAAATTTTAAAGGATTCAATTTAAAAAAATTAAGAAAATTAAATTAAATTTCAAAGAACTTTTAGAGTATTTTAAAAGATGCCAAAACATTTTCGAAAGCTTAAAAAAGTTTCAAGTGATTTTTCAAGAATCGAAGGATTTTTTTTATAATAATTTGAAAGAATCTCAAAGGATTGAAAATATTTTACGGTGTTTTTAAAAATTTTAGGGATTTTGAAGAGCTTAACAAAATTCAAGCAATTCCAAAATATTTTGAAGTATTTTGAATAGCTTAGGGTATTTTGAAAGATCCCAATAATTTTTTAATTAATTTCAGGAATTTTCAATTAATTTAAAGAATTCGAGGAATTTTTAAAAACCGAGGAAATTTCTAAGAGCTTCAATAAATTTCGAGGTGTTTGAAAAGATTTTAAAGGATTTGAAATACCTAAGGGTATTTTTAAAAATTTCAAGGGATTTTCAAGAACTTCACAAAGGTTTAAGTGATTTCAAGAGTTTTAAAGCATTTTAAATATTTTAGGGAATTTTAAAATATTAAAAAGTAATTTATAACTAAAATTTTGAAATAATATTAAGATTTTTTTATTAATTTATTATTTCATGATATTTTAAAAGATTACAACATTTTATAATATTTTCGAGGATTTCTCTGTTTTTGGAGGATTTTAAATGCTTTCAATGTTTTCCGAATAAATGTCTGAATTCAATACTGAATTCCAAGCATTTTTTCATATGTTTAGTTTCTCTCAAATTTCTCAAATCTCAGATATTGAATTGAAATTTATATACTCATATGCATTTTATAACGAACAGATCACAATTTATTTCAGAAATAACCTTTCTTTCAATTAATAACAAAAAAATTTATTACGGCAATATGATTTACGAATAAGTTAAGTGTCAAACAAATTTGAGAACCAATTATAATAAATTAAATTATAATTATATTGTAAATTAATTTTTGTCTGGAAAAAAGATCTCTCACTCCGCTCGGATTTGAAACACAGAACTTCTGATTTCCGGTCAGGTGCTTTTCTCATTAAGCTACTAGAGAGATCGAGAGAAGAAACTTTATTTCAGAAAATATACGTATTATTATGGTAGATGGTACAAACCAAATTTTAAAATGAATCTGTATTATCATTAGAGAAAACAGAAAATTTGAACGTCCTTTTCAGACTAGATTGAGTTATGAATTGAAAATCATTTTCAAATAATTTTTTTTTTTATGAAAAAAAGATCTCCTTTCACTCCGCTGGGATTCGAACCACAGAACGGATTTCAGAAGATTTCAAAGGATTTGAAAACGATAGAAGTATTTCAAAAGAGTATAAGGAATATTTAATTGGTTTTAGAGGAGGAGTGAAAGGATAAGATCTTTTTAAAAAAAAGAAATTAATTAAAAATGATTTTTAATTCCTAACACCATCTAGTCTGAAAAAGACTTTGAAAATTTTCTGTTTTCTCTAATGATAAAATAGATTCCTTTAAAAATTTGATTTGTACGATCTAGTATAATAATGCGTATATTTTCTGAAATAAAGTTTCTTCTCTCGATCTCTCTAGTAGCTTAATGGGAAAAGCATCTGACCGGAAAGAATTAGGGGGAGTAGTAGAAGTGGGAGTAGAGGAGGGGGCTTCGGGGAGGAGGGAGTAGATAAGGGAAGTAAGGGAGGGGGCGTGAGAGAACTGTATGGGAGGGGGAAAATAAGGAAGGGAGGGGGACGATAATATATGATCAAATAGGACAGGGCAGGATAGGATAGGACATAAATGAGTGGTTGGTTGGGAGTGATATCGAGAGGGGGATATTCGAACGGCCTAAGAAGCATCCTAATAGACTAATAAACCCTTTTCTGAAGGAAAATTGCGTCTATTATGACTAATCTTTAAAAATGCTCTCCTAAATATAAAATTATAATGCTATTTTTGAAAATCACTACCACTGACAAAAATATTGAATTGCCGTCGTGATTACAATAATTGTGATATCTTTTATCAACTTTTATTTCTAGTTCGGTAGAAAATAAGGGAAGGATCGTGATTTATCGAGCTGACGAATCTTAGGAAAGTTTCTCTTCTCAGGACAAGGTAAGCCCCTCTAACTAGCGCTTCTGGAGGGCTAACTCATTTTTCTAATTACGCGGCCACTTCTGTCGCGTCGAGAGAAAGAGCTCCTTGATAAACTAAGGTGTCTGAGCTCGAGCAAATGTGGGAAGGACATGAAGGATAAATGTGAGAATTTGTGATTGTGTGAGTGAAGCGAGGAGGATGAGGGAGACCTTTTGGTAGATCAAAGCAGCCCCAAAGATCAATACGTTCCTGGAAGGGGCGCAAGGGGCGCCCCTGAAACCGGGGGCGCACCAGTGCGATAGCTTGATTGAGGGCATCGGGCATCGGGCATTAGTGGGCTCCGCACTCTTCATAAACATGTCACGTATTTCTTTTCGAGCCGACCGGAACCAAAGAGGCATAAATAGACGCAATTAAGGATCAAGAGTAGGGAACACTTCCTCCGATAGGTCCAACACACCAATATCTTTCACTATCTAGAAGCAAGTCCTCGAAAGTAAGGAAAAAGAAGATTCAAAAAAGAAAAGACTGATAATGAATTTCTCAGATTTACCTTATAATGAAAGAGTGTACTTTAAAAATATAATTTCTATTCATTAGATCTTCTATTGAATCTAACGGATACTTTTTATATGATTGAATATCTCAAAGTAGGAACATTACCATTTTTTTCACTACATTTTTTATGGTAAAATGAGAAAATAATCTTTTTTCAAATGTTTAAAGAAGAGATAAATTATCATTATTAGTAAGAGGGTAAATACAGCTTGAAAGCTGATAAAAACACATCCTTCTAGTACGAGGACCCCTATCCGAAACCGAGCCAAGCGCTGCTTAACTTTGGTGATCAAACGAGAAGCCTTAAACAATTACATGTATCTCAGCGGATACACAAAATACTTTTTATTTTATAAAAAAATGTTTTATTTAATAAAAAGAAAACAGAGCCGGTTTTGTGATGACTTGTGACAAAGGGGGTGGAGAAGTTTACGTAGAATATAACGTCACAGATAAAAAAATATAAATGAGAATTTAACCATTTTTTTGAATGCTTGAAAAAATAAAAATTAGTGATTAAATTTTACAATATCCTCCCTTTTCACCTGTTTTCGTTGAAAGCTCATTTCTTATATTTTTGGTTCAGAATTTATCTCTTTTGGTTGAAAATTCAACTACTTGGTGGAAAGTTGAACGACTTTATTGAAAACTTCTTTTATTGGTTTAGGATTAAAATATTTGGTTCAAAAATAGTTATTTAGTTTGCGAATCATTTTTTGAAACTGAGAATTGAACTGTTCCAGCTTTGGTGGACAATTGAATGATCCTAATTAAATATTCAAATATTTGTTCGAAAGTTTATACTTTTTGTTGAAAATTCGCCTTTTTCGGTTGGAAATAAATTTTTTTGTTGCATATTTGACAATTTTATTTTGTAATAAAAATGGTTCATTTTCAGTCATAATTGAACTATTTGGCTGAAATTTAACTTTTTTGTTGAATATGCAACTTTTTTATAGAAAGTGAAACTAGCTTCTTAAAAATTAATTTTACTAGTTAAAAATCCATCTCTTTGACTGAATATGTAACTGTTGTTAAAATTGTTTTCGGCGAAAAATCAATTTTAAGCTGGAAATTTAATTATTCCATTTTTGGTTGAAAACTGATGGCTTTTAGTTCAAATTGCAAGTATTTAGTACGAAACGCAACTAATTAGCAGAAAATTCGTCTTTTGGCCTAAAAATTGAAGTGTTTTGCTAAAAATTCTATTATTTTGGTACAAAATTCACCTCATTTTAAAATGTCCTTTTTGCTTGAAAATTTATATTTTCCGGTAGAAAGTTCAACTGCTTTATAAAAAATTCGCCTTTCTGGCTTGGCAATTTAACAATTTGGTTAGCAAAATTTTCTCTCTTCAATAAAAAATCTTTCTGGGTTAAAAATTCATCTCTTTCAATAGAAATTTGATCTTTTCGGTTGAAGGTGCATTTTTTTGGTTGAAAATTAATCTGTTTTTGTTGAAAATTCAACTATTTCGTTGAAAAGATTTTCTTTTTGGTTGAATCAAACTGTGTTTGATTTATAATTGAAATTTTGTTTCGTTAAAATATTAACCATTATATTTTTTGTTATAAATTTACATTTGTAGTGTAAATTCGTCGAATATGAGTCTTTTTTTTTAAACTCAACTGCTTGGTTGAAAGTTGAATTTTTCTCTTGAAAATTCGTTTTTCTGAAATACATCATTTTAGTCGATAATTGAATTATTTTGCAGAAAATTAAATTATTTTGTTAAAAGGTCATCTTTTTATTCGAAAATTCAATTGTTTTGTTGAAAATTTTTTCTGTACAGAAAATTCGTCTCTTTGGATTGAAAATTTATCTTTCTTGGTTGAAAATTTAACTGTCTTCTACAAAATTCATTTTTTTAGCACGAAAATTCAACTATTTGGTTAAAAAATGCAACTGTTTGTGGTTACATTTTATTCTTTTCTTGTTTGACAATTTGAATATTTGGTTGCCAATTTCACCTTTGTAGGTTAAAAATTAAACTATATGATTGAAGATTCGACTATTTTGTTAAAAATTCCCCTCTTGGTTTTATGCTTGGTTTATAATTCATTTTTTTGTTGGTTGAAAATTCATTTTTTCGGATTAAAGAGTCAACTGGTTTGAAAAAAGATTTTTTTTGGTGAAAATTCAACTGTGGTTTAGAATGCAATATATTTTGAGTTAAAATATTGAACGTTTTATATTAAATGTAAAATGGTACCTATATATATATATGGATTTTATTTGGAAGAATTCATTACCCTATTATTCCCCTATTTTCGTGGAAAATGACCCTATTTCTTCTGTTTTAAAAACATTTTTGGCTGTCAAGTCTCTTAAAATATTATATTCGTATGTTTTGTGTTTTATTTTGGGCGCCTAATGAATAAAATCGAAGACAAAATTTGTGACGTCACCCTGGAGGTTGCAAACTTTGAGTGACGATTTGTGACGAAAAAGTGTTCAAAATAGCGTAATGTAGTATTTGAACGTCCCCATACTAATAATATTTTGAAAAATGATCAATTTTAAAAATTCTTGAATTTTTTCCACTAAAATTTCTTCCAATTTCTTTTTTATTTTTCTAGAGAAACCAAAAAATATGTTACAAAGCTCCCATTTATTTTCTTGAAATATTCAAAAAACCTAATGTTGTACAGAATGATCTGTGAACTAGACAATCACAGTTTGAAAAAAAAGTGAAAACATTTTTCTAATAATAAATTGAGTACACATTAAAGAAAGCCGCGACTAAAGCGGCATGGCGCCCAGCTGATAGGAGTCAGAGCATCCAGGTCGCGTACTTGGAAGCGCTTTATCATCTTGGTTTAATTCGGAACTTTAAATATTTATACCGGGTGACCTCACGACACGAACCTTTCTCTTTCTCTCTCTCTCTCTCTCTCTCTAGTGATTCCAGATTGTATTTTTCACTCCACCACCCTCTTTCTACTGCGAGTGATTTGTGTCAACGAGCTTAGAAATATGCAAATAAATCTTCACCACGTAAAAGCTTGCAAACATTATCATCTAGGCACCACGTTTTCACAATTTTAGGAAATTGAGAAAGGAAACTTTTATTACGAGAGTCAGTATTTACTATTTTACAGAAGGAAGATTAAAATAAGTGAAATGACTGAGAATTTCCCTTGTTTCTTAATACTATAAAAATATTAAAAACCATTTGATAAAAAGTAAATCGAAACAAATGATGGAAATAGTCAATGATGTTGTCTGTTTACAACAAGATCGAATCATTGATCTTTCAAAACATCAGATTTTCCTTAATCGAAGATTCTTAAGCAATTATAAAAAACATGAGAACAAACTTGTTCTATTTTGATTGGTCAAAACACTAATGTTCAAGAGCAAAATTTAAATTTACACAAGATTTTTGAAGAAGAAGATAGGGGTCCTTCGGTTTGTAAATTTGGCATTTATACAAATTCCTGATTCAGTTACAGACATTTACAGATTGGGTAAAGGTAATTATAGAAAGTAAATCGGAAGGAATGATGGAAATACTCAAAGATGTTGAATCAAGTATACACAGAATTCCAATTTTAGATCAACAAAATTTCCGAAACCAAGTTTTACACTTGTCGAAGAGCTTTGTTGATAAGAATTGTTTGCACATTATTAGAATTGATCATAAAATTTCTGAGGGTTTCATGATAACGAAAAGGTTCCTTAAAAACAACCCGGATATAATTTACATGAATGCTGATAAAGGCAATGTTACAGTTTGTATAAGTAAATCAGATTATGTTAAGGATATGGAGGATTTACTTTCAAATCGTGATATCTTTGATTTATTGAGTGAAAATCCGTTGAAACAATTGAGAAGAGACACTTTCAAGATTCTAGACAATCGGAGGAAGAAATAAATTTTAGGAAAAGATATAAAATGGACTGATATAAATACCGAAGACACAGTTCTTGCAAGATGTTATGGTTTGAGAAAGATTCATAAAGAAGGCTATCCTTTGAGAATGTTTATTTCAACTATTGACACTCCCTCGAAATTTTTAGAACAAAACTTCAATTTGATACTCAAAGACTCCATTCATGGTCACTCAAAGGTCATGCATGACCTGGAAAATAGTTGTTTGACAATACTAAAAGAAAAATATGATATAAAGCTCCCCTTTTGTTACAGATACGTGGAAGACACGATCTTATGTGTCAAAAAGGATCATATTCAGCTAATTACCTATATTTTTAATTCTTATGATGTTAATTTGCCGTTTACTTTTGATCTAGAAGAAAATAATAGTATCAACGTTTTAGACATTTCTCTTTTGAGAGATAAGAATAACATCATTACAAACAGGTACCAAGAACCGTCTTCATTAAGCAGAACTATTAACTATTTCTCAGGTCATCCAACCGAAGTAAAAAATTAGCCAAGAATTAGAAAATTATTACCCAAATGTTGTTGAATAATGATCACCCAATGAGTTTTATTAACCAACATACCGAAATTCGTAAATTAAAATTGATATATTGTCCCAACCAACATAACTCTGCGCGAAAACAATTATTGGCCCGTCAACCAAAAGTCAGTTTACCATTCATAAAAAAATTCTATGATAAAACTTCCCACTTTCTCAAAAAATTCAACATAGCTACAATACCTTTAATAAAACCTTCATTGTCATCTGTAATTGAACTAGGTAAAGATAGGACTAAAAAATGGAAAGAAACCAACGTTGTTTACAAAATTCCTTGTAAAAACTGTCCTGCCTCTTATGTGAGTGAAACTAAAAGAATGTTAAAAACGCGCATAAATGAACACAAAAACAACAAAACAAACCAATTTGTTTTTAAGGTACATCGTAGCACACACAACCATGGATTTGAATGGGCAAATACCAAAATACTTGATTTTGAGTCCAACGGGAAAAAGCATCTAATTTTCGAAATGATATATATTAAGAGTAATAATAATGGTATCAATAAGAAAGAGGATATTTATAATTCAAATCACATGTACAATCCAGTAATTCTCAGCCTGAAGAGGTCAGCAAACCAACCTGATAAAATGTCGCAAAATAATTTTTTATTTTTATTATTAACCTCAGTGATCAACAAGAGAAAAAAATCTTCAAACTAAATATGAAGGGTGATAGATATTTTCATGCTAATATTAAAAATAGCTGGAAATTCCAAAAAATTATTATTTGAAAAACTGTTCCTGATGAACATGTAATGATCTCTTTGGATGTTGTTCCAATATTTCCAAGTATACCCTTTAAATTAGTTGAACCGGCAATTTTAAATAGACGGGACAATATAAAAACACGTACTCGATTAAGTCAGAAAGATTTTATTGAAGGGATAGCTTTTATCATGAACTCAAATTATTTTAAATTCAATGCATCTTTTTATAGGCAAAAGTTTGGTACTCCCATAGGTACAGTCATTTCTCCGATTTTAGCAAAAATAGTTATGGAAGATTTGGGGGTCTTTGCATTCAAGAAGCTAGATTTGATTTTGCTTTTTTTCGGTATGTTGGTGACACCTTAGCATGTATTCCTCTAGCAAAGTTGCAGGCGGTTATTATTGCTTCCAATAGTTTTCATCAAAAACTTCAATTTATCCATGAAATAGAGAAAAATAATGAAATCAGTTTCTTGGACATAGGAGTAATTAAAGGTCAGGATGGTATTATTATTACCAGTTGGTATAGAAAAAGTACGTATTCAGGTAGAATTTAAAAATTTTTTTCGGCTCATCCTTCTCAAAACGAAATTGCAGTAATTAAAAACTTATTTGACAGAGCTCTAGGTTTGTCCCACATTTCATTTCACAAAGAGAATTTGAATATTGTTTGAAATATCCTTTTTCTTAATCATTGCCCACAAAATTTAATTGAGCGACATATCACAATTAGAATTCAACAAATCAAAAACCAACAAAGTAACATCTTATCTACAGCTAATCAAAAGGAATTAAGAGAATATAGTTCTTTTAATAGTTTTTTTCTTCCTTTTTTTAATATTCTTTAATATTCATACTGTTTTTTGCATACCATTTACAATGGATTCAATAATAACTTTTTGTAAAGATCCTTCAGATAAATTCAAAAAAGGTGGTGTTGTTTACAAGATACTAGGATGGAGGAACACAAAAGTGATGTTCGTTTGGGACGTTGTTATAAGAGTGTTCTTGCCAGACATACGAGTGGGTTTGTTGATGTTGACCATCAGTTTGACTGGGATAATGTTAAAATTTTACATAGTGAAAGTAATGAGAGAAAGAAAGACTTCATGGAAATGCTTTATATTAAAAAACAAAATAAGTTGTCTATTAATTTGAAAACGAATTTAGATAAATTAAAAAAGAGGTATTCTAGTATGACTGTTTACATTTAGCAAATAGGTTTTCATGAATCTTGACTTTCTCTTATTTCTTGTTTGTTTATAACGGATTTGCCTTTTGACCCACAATTAGATCTCAGGTATCAAGGAAATAGCCTCGTGGCTTCGTCGCTGTTCTCACCTGCTCTAATTTTTCTTACCTTGATAAGAGTGCTGTATGAGCACCGTAACGTTGGTAAATATTATAAAAGCTTCCATATTGTGATTTGATAATAATAAAAATAGAAAAGACGAAAGAAATAAAAAAGGTAAGGAAGGGGATTTGATTGGCTGCCTTCTCATTTTTCTTTCCGCTTTTTTATTTTTATCCAAAGAAACTAAAAAATTTTGTATAGGAATTGCAATAGAAGCATTTTGTGGTTGTTGTCCAAATTCGATTGTTGGATTCTTGTTTTATTTTCAAGAATTCCATACATTAAAATGAAAAAATGTATTTTGAATTCCAGTCTTAGATGTCTGGTATGAATATAAGAGAAGCTTTTAATTTCGATATTGCTTGGATCAAGCATCAGCGAAAATTTGATCCTGAGGAGAGTGATACTCGGAACGAAGTGTATGTAAGCTGGTACGATAAGTATTTCTCAATATGTGGAAGTTCAGGGGAAGGTATAAGGACTTCGGAAAGTGGAATTTGTTGACCGGATACTTGGATGTCAGATAAGGTTTCGAATTTCTGGTCATCAGCTGGGGGAGGACACAATATTATTATTGTTATTATCACTATCGACCCCCCTTGATATTTCTAAGATTTCATTTCAACAACAAAAATCATTTTTGATGAAATGGTAGCAATAACAACGAAATAGTTCAATTTACAAGCAAAAACACAACGAAAAATTTAATTTTCAACCAAAAAAGATGAATTAACGACAAAAAGGTGATTTTTTCACAAAACTGTTGAATTTTCAACAAAATAATTAAACTCTCAACAAAATGATTCGGTTTTTGACATACGAAAATTAATTTTTAACCGAGAAGATTAATTTTCTACCAAAAGACGAATTTTTAACAAAATACACGAATTTTTAATTAAAAACGATAAGTCTTTAACAAAAAAAATAATAATTTTCAAGAAAAAAGATTATTCGATCCCCAAAAAGAGGAATTTTCGACAAATTTCGTTAATTTTCTACCAAGTTGTTGAATTTTTAAGACAAAAAGACGAATTTTCTACAAAATCTTTTTTTTCACCTTAAAAATTGAATTATCAACAAAAAAGGTAATGTTCAACCAAAAAAGATGAATTTTCTACCATTAAAGGCGACTTTTTAAATCAAAAAGATTTTTCACCAAGAAAGATTCTTCAGTCAAGAGAGAAATAAATTCCAACCAAATTGTTGAATTTCTCAGCAGAAAGACGTATTTTTTAGAATAAATTTGAATTTCCAACAAAAAAATTCATTTCCAAGAAAGGAAGATGAATTTCCTACCATAAGAGATGAATTGTTAAATTTAAAAAAAAAAGAATGTTCACCAAAACAGTTGCATTTTCGACCAAAGAAGATAATTTTTTAACAAAGTAGTTGAATTTTTGAGAAATTAATTGAACTTTTAACAAAACTGTTGAGTTTTCAACAAAATACTTTAAAACTCAACCAAAAAGATAAATTTTCAACAAACAAGATTATTCTCTCCCCAAAATAACGAATTTTCGACAAAATACATGAATTTTCTACCAAATTGCTGAAATTTTAAGACAAAAAGACGAATTTCTTTAGAAAACGGTTGTATTTTCAACCCGAAAACATGATTTTTTAACAAAACAGTAACTTAATTTGAAAACAAAAAAACGAAATCAGTTCTTGATTTTCAATCAAAAAGGCAATAGTTACATTTTTTTTTGGAAAAAAATTAGTTAATAATATCAACCAAGAATGAAACAAATTTTGAACAAACGAGTTAAATTTTTAACCAAAAAAAATGACTTTTTAATAATGTAGTTCAAGTGTCAACCTAGTAGTTGAATTTTTGACTACAAAATATTATTTTATAACTAAATTAAACAAAAAATTCTGTAAGACAGATTTTTTCCGTTCAAATACTTTTTATATAATTCAAAGAACAAAACTCAAAAAGAAAAAATGTAATGTAACAAAATAAAGCTTTATAATGATGACATATCTTTTCGTTGATTTGTTCCATGATCCTCTTGAACAATAAGGAACGATCCTTTTTTGGTGTTCATCAAAACTCACCAGTCACAAAGCAATCAGTTTGATCATCAAAAAAAGTTTGTTAATAAAATGCAAAATTATCTCATCACATAGACTTGTATTTATTTTATTTTCAAATTCTAGAACATCAAAACTGTGAAAAACTGCGAAAACTGTGAAGTCAATATTTTGTCAAAAATTCGATATTGTGGCTTCCCACCGATAACATTTCCTTAATAAATCTTGATAGTATTCTATCCTTTCGATCCAGAATAATTTTTTATTCGAATTTTGGGGATGTTTGAGAGAGAGAAACCATTGTCAAACTTCAGACAAAGGCGAGAATTAAATGTTAAAAACTATCTTGATGTTTTTATCAAACATCAATTTCACACATCTTCAGATTGAGAGTTTTCCACATTCGTTGTCAAGGATATTTTTTGGTTCCATAATGCCTTCACATTGAATCTATTTTCATAATTTAAACAAGAAATGATATAAGACAATATTTTTCTCTGTTTAGATAATTTTTATGTTATTAAAAAAAAACTCATAGATTCTGAAAGAATAATTTTCTTATCAATATTTAATAAAACAAACAAAAGCTTTATAATGATGACTTATCCTTTTGTTATTTTGTTCCTTGATCCTTTTGAACTGTAAGAAATGATCCTTTTTTTGGCTTTTATCAAAAGTCAAACTCACCAGTCGAGAAGCAATCAGTTTTATTATCATGAATTTACTTCTAATTAATTGCAAAATTATCTTATCATGCAGACTTGCCTTTATTTTATTTTCAAATTTTATAACACCGAAACTAAAAACAAAAACTGTGAAATCAATTGTCTGTCTAAAATACTGTGACGCGGATAACATTTCCTTAATAAATCTTGATAGTATCCTATCCTTTCCATCCAGATTGATTTTTTTTTAATATTGGGGATGTTTAAAAGATCTCCAATGACTCAGGATCCTTGACATCGTTGTGGAAGGTGTTAACTGCCCAGTCACGATGCACATGTCCAACAAACAAAACGGAACGTCATGGCATGTCCGCCATTGAATCCCTCCGAACGAGCAAATATGCATACTAACACACACTAATATTGAAAAAGTATTAGTGAATTCACAGGGAGGGCATTCGAGTGTCGCGAGCGGGGTTATTGACATTATTGACCAAATATTGGGTTGGTTAAAAAAAAATCGGCAGAACATATAGGAGCATATGTCTAACCTTTCACTTTTCAATAAAAACAATAAATGACACAATTTTTGTAGGCACAACATTAGAAATTTTACAATATATTGGATAAAGAAACTCATTAATGATAATTTATTTATTTAATCATCAATAATATTGATAAAGGCTAAAACGACTGTCTTCAAACAGATATCAATGTTTAAAAAATATTTAATCATGTGAAAGAAAACGATCGATTGTATTTTTATTCAAAAACATTTGTCTGTTGGTGGATACTGATTTAAAAATGAAAATAAAGGAAATTAGGTAATGTTCGTTTATTTTCTTATTTCTTTTCCTTTAGCAGGATCAATTTATTTGTGCAAGGATTCATCGTTCAAAAAAGATAACCTGTAGGCTAATCATCATTATTATTTGAATTCGTAACTACGAATATGTGACATTTTTATTCTGTGACGTAACTCGAGATTTGTTAATTACCAGATTCACTCTTAATACGTTTTCATTTAATTTTAATAATGCTCGAATGTTATGAAAAAAATATGTTTTGCTGTAAATTAGTAAAAATGTATTTGTTCGGCAAGCACAGTCATAGAATGGTAAAGAAGAACTATTTCTTTAAGAAGCAGAATTTGCAATAGTTTAGCTTGCTTTAGGTTTGCTAAAGGTTTGCTAAAACTTTGTTTTAGATTTTTTTTATGTTTGCTTTATGTTAGGTTTAGGTTTGCTTTATATTTGTTTGTTTTAGGTTTCCTTTAGGTTTGCTAATGGTTGGTTTTAGGTTGGTTTTATGTTTGCCTTAGGTTTGGCTCATGTTTGGTTCAATTTTGCTCTAGGTTTGCTTTAGGTTTGCTTTAGGTTTGGTTTGAGTTTGCTTCAGGTTTGCTTTAGGTTTGCTAAAGGTTTATTTCAGGTTTGTTGTAGGTTGCACAATAGCTAGGCTACTTTCTCCCCTTTAATCATAACTTTGTTTGGATTGGAAGAAAACCAGATTTTCTTGAATAAACATGATTCTGGTTCAATTAACCTGAAATCTATCCTGTGTTTTATAATCTTATCTTGTGTCGTCGTAGCTTTTAGGCAAACAAAAAGCATCAGAAAATGTCGATCCAACCATCATCCGGACATCATTAAAAATTCAAAATTCAAACCTCAATTACTTTTGACCTAGATTAATAATCTATTTAAAATCACTTTGAGAGTATACTTCACATTATAATAGATATCCCAAAACAAAAATTTGTTAATAATTCACTAAAATGACTTAGATATCTTTGAGGGACATAAAAGTAAAAGGTTCTAGAGTATAGACTATATGTCCATAGAGTAAAGAATGTAATAAAAACATAAAGTTTTCGTTTGAACACAAAAACGGCGTCAAAACTGAAACACAATTGAAATTTAATTGGTTTATATTGAGCAACACAAATATTGAAAGCAATCCAATTGTTTTTTCAGTTTCCACACTTATCAAGAGAACGAACATAATTGAAGTTCAAAATGAGTTTGTAAGAAAATGAACTGAAACAAAATTGAATCCCTAGTTTTTTCTGCGTACAATAATCGATTATGCAAGAATTATCTCTTATTTTAGTCATCAAATGAATATAATTATTTCTTACAATATTAGCATTTTCTGCACGTGGTGTTTTCCCGTTGCACACATTTGAATTAAAAAATGGATTGACTTAAA
The DNA here is from genome assembly GCA_011634705.1 of Andricus grossulariae. Lineage (NCBI taxonomy): Eukaryota > Metazoa > Arthropoda > Insecta > Hymenoptera > Cynipidae > Andricus > Andricus grossulariae. The sequence goes on from JAABKJ010007545.1 coordinate 95,290,303, forward strand.
ACGTACTTATAAGCTATAAATAGAGGTTGATTCCGGCTATGCAAAATTTTGTTAATGAGTCGTCTTCCGAGGCTGAATGCAAATTGGTGAAATCAATTTACAAACATTTATAATGAGCTGATATTTGATCAGAGAAAAAAATATGAGGGTCAAAGGAAAAGATGTTTTTTAGACTCTTCTGACTAGATCCATTTCAAATCAGGCAGGCAGATGCACCTAAAGTCATAAAATATCTTGGCGATGAAATGATGAAAATTCAAACTTTGAAGTTTGTTTTTCAAAACAAAATATATACAAATTAAATGTTTTTTGAACAATTAAATTACCGCATTTTTCTTACAAACAATGATATACATGAAAGAATTTGAAAAAGGAATTTAAAAAAATGCATGGCTACGAAAATCGTTCAGCCCACATAAAACTTGCAGAATGTCTTCTTTGTTCAAGCACGAATTTTCGACCAATATATGATAAAATCAAAAATGGGGTCTTGTCTTTATTTTATACATTATTACTCCCCTCTCTCAGTATTTTCACTTTTTTCTCGTTTTTGCACCTAAATACAAACTGAATTAATAGAATCCAATAAAAATATATACAACTCGTTTTGTTGAAATTTAATTCTTTTTGGATAAAAAGCCTAAATTTATTTATTTCTTGAAAAATCAACTATTATTACAAAATGCATCCCTTTCAGTTCAAAATTAAACTTTTTTGTTGAAAATTTGTCTTTTAGGTTTCGGGAATTCAACTAATTAGTTGAAATTTTTTTTGTTTGAAAACTCTTATTTTTGGATTGAAAATTCGACTGCGTGTTGTAAAAACCTAGTCTTTTTGGCTTGAAAATTCAACAATTTGGTTTTAATTATTTTTCAACCAAAAAAATGAATTTTCAACCAAGAAGATTCGTTTTCAACCAAACAGATGACTTTTCAACAAAATACAAAAAGTTTCAATAAAATAGTTGAAATGTTAACAAAAAAAATCAATTTTTAACCAAAAATGTTATAATTAAATGTTTAGTCATATAAAATTTTCAATGAAATAGAAGACAAATTTCTATCAAAATAGCTTAATTTTCAAAAATATATATCAATTTTCAACAAAATAGAAGGATTTTTAATCAAATAGTTTATTTTTTAGCAAAAAATGTGAATTTTTAATCAAGAAAATTATTTTTCTGCCAGAAAAGACGAACTTCCAATGAAATACAAACCAAAAACTTCAACTCTTAACAAAATAGTTGAATTTTTATTTCAAACCGATGAATGTTTACAAAAAATGAAATTCTTTAATTTTCAGTTCAAAAAATTAATTTTTGAACAAAAAAAATAAATTTTTAATAAAAATGATGAATCGTCAACCAAATAGTTAAGCTTCCAACAAAAAAACGAATTTTCAATGAAATACATAAATTTTTATTCATATAGTTAAATTTGTATTTAATAAAATGAACACTTTTCAACCAAAAGTGCGATAGTTCAATTTTTGGATCAAAAAATTTTCTTTTCCACAAAATAGTTCAACTTTAAAAAAAAATGAATTTTCAAGAAAAAGGATTAATTTTCCAATAAACAGATGATTTTTCAACAAAATACATCAATTTTTAATCAAATAGGTAAATTGATAACCAAAAAGACAAGTTTTCAACAAAATACATGAATTTTCAACAAAATTAAAGAATTTTTAGACAAATGGTTCAATTTTCAACCAAGAATATGAAGTTTCATTCAAGAAGATTAATTTTCTACTAGAAAATACGAATTTTCAACGAAATACAAATCAAAAAGATCAACTATTAGCAAAATAGTTGAATTTTCTGCTAAAAAAGATAAATTTTTACAAATAATGGAATTCTTTCATTTTTAGTTCAAAAAATTAATTTTCAAGCATCAAAAAAAGAATTTTTAAATAAAATGATGAGTCTTCAACGAAAAAAATTAATTTCTCAACCATGAATATGAATAGTAATTTTCTACAAAAATAAAAGAATTTTCAAGAAAATCCACGATTTTTCAACCAAATGGTTGAATTTTCTTTTTAAACAAAACTGGTACATTTAAATTTTCAGTGAAAAAATTAATTTTTAACCAAAGAAAAAAAAACAAGGCTTCAACAAAATAGTCAAATTTCCAACCAAAGAAATGAACTTTTATCTAAAATGATTAAACCTCAACCAAAAAATTTATTTTAACCAGAAAGATAAATTTTCAAATAAGATGATTAACTTTCTACAAAGAAAATTAACAAAGTACATTAATTTTTCACTGAAAAAGATAAATTTTCATCAAAAAATGGAATAGTTAATACGTCAGTTAAGAAAAATAATGTTTTAACAAATAATAATAAATTTCCAACAAAATAGTTGAATTTTTAAGACAATAGTTTAACTTTCAACTGAGGAGGTGAACGTTTAACTGAAAAAGATGATTTGTCAAAGAAGAAGATTAATTTTCTACAAACAGAATAATTTTCAACAACATACAAGAATTTTTAACAGAAAGTTGAATAAAATATTAGTGTTCAACCAAGAAACGAATTTTCAACCGAACAGTTCAGTTTTCAACTAAAAAAGATCAAGTTTTTCACTAATAATAATAAATTCTTACCAAAACAGTTTACCTTTCAACCAAATAGTTGAATTGCCAAAAACATAAATAATTTTCCACCAAGAAGATTAATTTACTATACCAATTTACAAAGTTAAAAAATGGTTCATTCTGTTTTATTATTTATGAGAACAACTTTTATGATACTTGACTCTGATGAAATCACTCATTTTAAATGGTCCTATACTTTATTTCCACTAATAAAATCAGTCATTTTTAATGATCTTATTCGAGATTTTCACTGATTATTCAATCAATTGGAATAGTATAATCAGTAACGTCCACAAACCAGTAGCTTTCACTAATTAAATCAGTCAAAATATGAATTTTTCGGAAAAAACTCTTGTGTTCACAAAAATGTTTTGGCTTACAAAAAAACTTACAGAATGTCTTCCTTGTATGATTATGAATTTTTGTTTTCCTATAAAATAAAAGAATGGGATTTTTCATAAAATCAACATTTCCTCTTTCCATGCTTCAGCTGGAAAAAGAAATTCAAACGAGTTTTTAATTAAAATGATGAATCTTCAACCAAATAGTAAAGCTTTCAATCAAAAAGACGAATTCCTCAACCATTTCAAACTTTTCCGCCCGACTAAATAATACCCAGCTGTACAAAAATTCTCCAATTAAAATTTTGTTTGTGGGTTATTCTGAAGCCAATCCATTTAGATTATCAAATTTTCCAGATAAGAAAAGAAAAAATTTACTTAATTGTTAAAAAATCAAGATCAACAATTTTACAACAAGCCTTTCTGATAAAATGCAAAATTCATTGAGTTTTTTCTAGAAAAATTGTTGTCATCATTAAAACCGTTAGTTTTGATTTCATAAACAAAAGAAAAAATAAAGAAAAATTTGATAAAAATACTGAAAAGTGTTAAAAATCTCTTTTGAATCTGACTATTAAAGATTGCCATTCAAAAATACATTCTCTGAATTTTAAGATAAAACAAATAATAGAAAAATTAGATCAACAAGTTCCCTCTTTTATTATCAAGGAATGATTTGAAAGGGAAACAAGGCTTGATAAAAATGCCCTCAAAGATAATATAAAACATGATCGAAAATTTTTATACATTCCTAAAGAGTAAGGAGATGTACAAAAATTGCATTGAAACGTTCACTCAGTTCTTTTTCAATATCAGCCAGACCCTTGGTTTTTATATATTTCTAATGTAATTATCCCACACAGAGTTATTGACATTTTGAGATTAAGTGATGGTTTTAGCAACACATTTGGGGGAAAAAACTATATTCAATTACTCGAAATCATTAAAGACAGTGAATCCAATATTTAAAAAATACGTGAGAATAAAATTGATGAATTGAGATCACATTGTATGGGTTTATTTAATTATTTTTTAAATAATGATAATCCAAAAACTTTGTTAGAAAAGAAATGACATGATGGTTTAATTGAAGCAAAGATTTTCTTAAAAATTCATCCGTGAATTAATGATCACAAAATCGAATAAAGGAAATATTACAGTAGCGATTCATAAGGACAATTATATTTAAAAAATGTTGCATATCTTTAATGATGAAGATAGTTTTCAATTGATTTGTAATAATCCCACGAAAATGATTCAAAAAGGGAGTTTTCAAATTTTAGACAGAATGTGAACTAATAAACACTTAGGTAATAATATTGAAAGATGTGGTATTGATACAACGAGTACTAATCTCTCCTTATCCTATGGCCTTGTTAAAGCTCATAAAACTGACTATCCTCTAAGACCAGTTATTTCCGCAATAGATTCCCCAACTACAAAATTGGAAGAATTATCGTGTCAAATTATTAAAAAATCAATAGAAATCTCAAAAACATCAATTAAAAATAGTCATGCTTTTTTAAAAATAATTGACAATGTAATAATACCTTTTGATCACATATTTGTCTCTTTTGATGTAATAGCTATGTTTTGAAACATCCCTAATGAAAGAGTTGAAAATGCCATACAAAAACGTTGGGAGTTGATTGAAATTAATACCGAAATTCCGAAAAAAAAATTTCTTGATGCTATAAAATAGGATCAGTGTTGTTTCCTATTTTAGCTGAGATTATCATGGAAGATTTGGAGAATGAAGTTTTCCAAAAAATTGATTTTAATATTGATTTTTATGCAAGATATGTAGATGATTCAGTACTTAGTGTAATTCATTCCTCTTTTATTCAAAATCATTTTTTTAATTTAAAATTTATCTTTTTTTTATGAAAATTCGCATATTTTGTTAAAAGCTCATATTTTCTGGTAGAAAAATAATCGGCTTGGTTTCAAATTTACCTTTTTGGTTGAAAATTAATTAATTTGGTAAAAAATTTAACTATTTTATTAAAAATCCGTTTTTTATTGAGAAAGATTTATTCAAATTGAAAATTTAACTATTCTAAGTTTTTTTTAATTCAACTATTCGATTGAAAATTCGTTTTGTTTTGTTAGCAATTAATTTTTTTAACTGAAAATATGCCCATTATATTCTCAGTAGAAAATTAATCTTCTTTCTTGAAAATTTATCTGTTTGGTTAAATATTTAGCTATTTAATGCAAAATTTAATTTATTTGATCAAACATTAAAAAAAATTAAAATGCAACTTTTTTGTTTGGTTGAAAATTTATATTTTTAATCTAAATATTCATTCTTCTGCTTTTGAAATGAAAATTAAAATATTTTTTTGCTGCAATATCAAGTATTACACTTTTCCTTGATAATTCATTTTTTTTTTTTTTTTGAAGATCCATCTCTTTGGTTTAAAATTGAACTTTTTGTTGAAAAGTCCTTTTATTACTCAATTGCTTGACGGAAAATTAAATTATTCAATTTTTGTTCAAAATTGATATTTTTGAGTTAGAAATTTACATATTTTATTAAAAATTCTGCTTTTTTGGTAAGAAATTAATTTTCTTGGTTAAAATTTTATCTCTTTCTCTGAAAATTTAACTATTTTATTGAAAATTCTTGTTTTCTTTCTTAAAAAATAGTATTTTAAACTCAAAATTAATCAACTGTTCGGTTAGAGATCTCTAAGTTGCAAAATGTTAGATTTACTATTTTTGTAATAATTTTTTTTTCATTTCGAAATTTGGAATTTTGTAGCAACCCTGAATTAGTTAAAAAAATTTATTTCGTATTTGGATTGTCACAAAATTCGAGATTTTCGTTTTAGAAATGGAATTATGTCAACGAGATTTTTCTCTGAATTACCATAATACTAGCACTGACGAAAGTACGGTACAAAATAAATTTAGTTGCGGATTTAGGCTGGAAAGGGGAGACAAAACAGTGCCGGATTAAAAAAATGAATTTTTCACGATTTTTTTTTTATTTGTATTTTTGGTCTGTTTCTCTAAAAATCCGGTACTGTCTAGAAATTGTCTCGTAGACTGCAAATCACCTTATTCAGCGTATGTCAACGAAAGGGGTGCTTATTGATAATTAAATTAGGGAGATAAACAAATTAATTATTTTCCATTAATAAAGGCAATTATAATATTTTTATTGAAATTACCAAATTTTCAGTAAGCATCCCCGATCAGGTAGAATCTTTACTTTCCCATCCCATGATCTGATTTCACTAGAACAGGAAACCTGCTATTTAAATTCAAAATTTTTTTTAGAGGTATTAGATTAACAATAGGTCGAAGGGTTTTTTTTATCGTTAGAATTTCAGGCAAGTGAAAAATTACAGTTCCACAGTAAATAAAAAATATTTAGGATTTGGCACTTTTGTCGCCGTGAAAACCGCACTTATGGTGTTTGTGAAAATTTTGTTGTCTTTTATTGTGAATTAATAATCGTACAATTATTTGCAGCCTTTGAATGTTTGATGCTCTCGTTTAAAAATTTCAAATTTCCTCCAAAATATTTGTTGTACATTTTTTTTTAAATCATAATCTTTGGTTTTAGATATTTGGAAATCAGAGTAAAGCTTTCCCTAGCGTACCGTTCATTGGGCACGCTAGGGCATATTTTCATCCTTTTTCTCATTTATTTACAATTTCACATATAATGCAACACTTTTTTAAATCTTTTTAGACATTAATATTAGTGTATTTTTATTTATAAATGTGTTTAAAAAATTAAAAAAGGAACAAAGAAACAAAAAAGTCGAGAGAAAACAAAAAGGAAGGGGATTTAAAGGTTGCCTTATTTTTCTGTCTTCATTTTTATTTTGGTTTTTTAAAATGTAAATAGAGACATTTTAGAATATTTTGTCTAAATTTTATCTACCTTAAATTTAAAATTTTGAAAATTAAATCTACAAACAATCCCCTTTACTAAGAAAAATCGTAAAAAAAACCCTATGCAAATTGAGAAAAATTTTTACGTTTTGAAAACTCTTAGGCGTTTAAATTAAAACTTTCAAATTATTTAATAAATTATTAAAAATATTATACACGTTTCATGTCAGGGGTTTTCACTGAAAATTAGTATTTTAAAATAAGAACTTTAATATAAAATCATAAAGTGTCGAAAAATATTTAAAATTGCTAAAAAATTGAGGTTGTTTTAGTTCTTTTCATCCGAAATTTGTATTTTTAAAGAAAAATGATCATCAAGATGACCAATTTTCAACAATTTTAGGTTGTGTTAGCGTTTTACGCCGGAAACGGGTTTTATTAATTAAAATTATTAGATTTCAAACAATAAAGATTTTTCAACTATTTACGTTTTTCGGTATTGATATAGTTTTTGTACCGGAAATTGGCATTTTAAAAGAAAAAGATTAGATTTTAAAGGTTCATAATTTTTTAACCATTTTAGGTTATGTCTATAATTCTGAACAAATTTTCTTTATATTATGTTGAGGTTTTTTCCTGAAATCATTGGTATTTTCAATAAAAAGTTATCAGATTTCAAAGAATATTTCGCATTTTTAAACAAAAATCATTAGATTTCAATTGAAGAATTTTTGTTTTAAATAATAAAACGTGTGAGCATATATTTTTTAACTAAAATGAAAATAATGAAATAATAAAAAGTAGATTACAAGGAAGATTCATAATTTTGAATCAATTTAAAGTCAATTTGACGTTTTAAATCGAAAATTGGTATTTTCAAACAAAAATCATTATAATTTGAACAAGATTTAGCAAATGTTATAACGATTTGGGATTTTTTTAGTATTTTTTGTAAGAAATGGCTATTTTTTATTGTAGAAAAATTTATATTTCAAACATTTCAAACAAGATTCAAAATTTCAACAATTTTAGGTTATGTTAGCGTTTCACACCGGAATTGGGTGTTATTAATAAAAAATTATTATATTTTAAACAATAAACATTTTTCAACTATATACGTTTTTCGGTATTGATATAGTTTTTTGTACCGGAAATTGACATTTTAAAACAAAAAAGATTAGATTTTAAAGGTTCATAATTTTTTGACAATTTTAGGTTACGTCTATAATTCTGAACAAATTTTTGTTATATTATGTTGATGTCTTTTTCCGGAAATTATTGGTATTTTGAATAAAAAATTATCATATTTCAAAGAATATTTCGAATTTTCAAACAAAAATCATTATTAGATTTCAATTGCAGAATTTTTGTTTTAAATAATAAAATGTGCAAACATATATTTTTTAGCTGAAAATAAAAAAAAAAGTAAATAAAATAATAAAATGTAGACTACAAAGAAGATTCATAATTTTGGATCAATTTAAGGTCAAGTTGGCGTTTTACATCGAAAATTGGTATTTTCAAACAAAAATCATTATAATTTTAACAAGATTTATTAAATGTTTTACCAATTTTTTATTTTTTCAGTATTTTTTGTAAGAAATGGCTATTTTTTATTTTAGAAAAATTTATATTTCAAACAGTCAAAGAAGATTCAAATTTTCAACAATTTTAGGTTAGGTTACCGTTTTACACCGGAAATCGATATTTCAAAGAAGTTATTTTTCATGGTAAAATTGCGGATTTCATCAAAAATTGAAACAATTTTTAGTTATGTTAGGTTGGATTTTTCCGTCGAAAATTGGTATTTTTAAATATAAAAATCATGAAATTTTTCAGATTATCATTCAGAGTTATTATATCCACCATTTTTTGTTTTTCTGGCATTTTACACCGTCTCGGATCTTTTAACAAAAAATTATTAGATTACAAATAGGATAATCAGTTTTGAACATTTTTAGCTTATGTTTGCGTTTTTAACGAGAAATGAATTTACAGTCTTAAACAATTTTTGGTTATGTTCTGTTAGTATTTTTCATTTAAAATTACGGTTTCTAATGAAAAGTCATTACATTTCAAACAACATTAACTATATTTAAACCATAATAAAATATTATTAACTCAAAAAATAAAACTTACAATTTGGAACAATTTTATCAACTTTATCAGTTAGAAAAAATACTGTTCTTGATTTTCTTTTCTATTATTTTATAGATTACGGACACTATAAAATACAACAATTTGGTAATAATATTAATTTCATATTTTAATTTTAATTTTTGATTGATAAAAAAATTCGCGTGCGTAGCCCTAGCGGAACGCGTGAACGAACGGCCAGTGTGTAGTCACTTCAAGGTCACGTGGTCCGCTAGGGCTACGCGCGCGATAATTTTCTATTACTATTCTAATACCATTTATTGTAGGAAAAAAATAAAAATTGAAAGCTGTCTAGTACTAGGATGCGACAATCCAACGCGCAATATTGCACGCGTCGGGCTGCCGTACACAGCTTTTAATTATTAATTTTTTAACTCATGAATAAATGCAAATAAATATATAAAAATGTGTAAAAAGATCAAGAAAATAATTGAGTTCCATCTGAAATTATGAATATATGTGACAAAGGATGAAAATATGCCCTAGCGGGTCCGTTAACACAGTACGCTAGGGAATTATTGAAATTTGTGTTTGAAAAAATTAAAAATAAAAACAATTAATTTTAAGCGTTGGTGAATAAACGTTCTTTGATTGGTTTAACAAAATATATTCTGTGATTTGCATTACAGTTGTGCGATAAGGCACATAGAGCATAAAATGCCTGAGTGTAGCAGTGAATATAATACTGTCTACAATAGGGTGACCCCGAGAGATTCTATCCAGCAATAGAATGTATGTAACCTAATTCGGATATACCTATAATATTGTATCATATACTATATATAATATATTATAAATTTTAAATAATAAATTATGAATAATTATATTATATTTGTAAGAGTTTAGTCCAGTTTCTTTGATGCGGTATAGGGGCTTTGGTCGTTTCTGTACAAGCAAAACGAATTTGGAAGTTTCCAATTTATAAATCTTCCAAGAAAATCCAGTTCATTTTGAAAACTATTGTTTCTCAATAAATTTTTATCAAAGTTCTTCCATTTTTGATTGGCTTGGCCAGAAACCTTAGTTAAGTAATTGCAATTATCATTCAATTCCTAAATATTTTTGACGTGAGAAGCAACTGTTTCACAGAAGATTAATTATTTTGAAAAAATTAATTCATAGAATTGTTTGGAAAAATAATAATTTTAATTCACCTCAAATATATTTTGGAAAAAGTAGACATTTTTCTATTGCAGCGCGAGAGTTCTTCTCATAGGCGGTTTTTTATAGCACAGGTTTGAACGTTTAAAAGCCTAAATATGAATATTAAACTTATTTTAAATTATGAATTAATTGAATTACTTTGAGAAAGTTGATGTTTATTGTTGGCTGTATGGTCGGGTTTATTGGAAACAATGAAATTGTTCCAAACGTTTTGGCAAATACAATTGAAAATGTTTTCCATCTTAAGTATCACAGTTGGATCATCATATGAAAATTTTTTTTTTTACTTTTTGAAATTAAAATTGATGAATTTTTTGTTATCACTAGAAATTATTTCTGTAAAAGTCAAATTTATCCAAAACCACAATGTACTAAAAATACAGAATTAATAAAACACACTGTAGTCAAAGAATTCTTTTAAAAATTCCTTAAAAAATTATAGCGACGCACATTTATCAGACTCATTTTTCTTTGATTTTCTATTTTATTTGTTCAAATTAAAATGTAATGATATTTCTGGTATCAATAGAAATTATTTCTGCAAGAGAAAAATGTATCCAAAATCACACTGTGGTACAAATACAAAATTATTTAAACACACTGTAGTGAAAGAATTCTTTAAAAGATTCTTTTAAAAATTATAGCGACGTACATTTGATGAGAAAATGTACACTATAAATGTTGAAGAATTCTCTAAAAATTGTTAAAAAATTATAGCGACGCACATTTATTACAAACATTTGTCTTTGATTATTATTTTATTTTTTCAAATTAAAATGTAATTATATTTCTGTTATCAACAGAAATTATTTCTATAAGAGAAAACTCTATCTAAAATCACACTGTAGAAAAATACAAAATTATTAAAACACACTGTAGTAAAAGAATTCTTTAAAAAATTCTTCTAAACATTATAGCGACGTACATTTGATGAGAGAATTTACACTGTGAATGTTAAAGAATTATAGCGACGTACATTTATTGAAAACATTTTTCTTTAATTTTTATTCTATTTTGTCAAATTATGTACAATGTATTGATTTCTGTTATCAATAGAAATTATTTTTGCAAAAGTAAAATTCATCCAAATTCACACTGTAGTAGGAATAAAAAAATATTAAAACACACTGTAGTAACATAATTCTTCAAAAAATTCTTTTAAAAATTATAGCGACGTATATTTGATGAGGGAATTCACACTGTAAATGTTGAAAAATTCTCTAAAAATTCTTTAAAGAATTACGGCGACGTACATTTATTGAAAAAAAATTTCTTTAATTTTTATTCTATTTTCTCAAATTACAATGTAATGATTTCCGTTATCAATATAAATTATTTCTGTAACAGGAAAATTTATCCAAAATCACACTGTAGTAAAACAAGAATTCTTTGGAAAATTCTTTTAAAAATTGTAGCCACGTACATTTTATAAGAAAATTTACACTGTAGATGTTGAAGAATTCTCTAAAAATTCTTTCAAAAATTACAGCGACGCACATTTATTGGAAACATTTTTCTTTGATTTTTATTTTATTTTTTTAAATTAAAATGTAATGATACTTCTTTTCTCAATAGAAATTATTTCTGTGAGAGAAAAATTTATCCAAAATCACACTGTGGTACAAATACAAAATTATTAAAACACATTGGAGTTCAAGAATTCTTTAAAAAATTCTTTTAAAAATTATAGCGACGTACATTTGATGAGAAAATTTACAATGTAAATGTGAAAGAATTCTCTTATAATTCTTTAAAGAATTATAGCGACGTACATTAGTTGAAAACATTTTTCTCTCATTTTTATTCTATTTTTTTAAATTCAAATGTAAGAATATTCCTGGTATCAATAGAAATTATTTCTGTAAGAGAAAAATTTATTCAAAATGACACTCTAGGAAAAATAAAAATTTCATAAAACACACTGCAGTAAAAGAATTCGTTAAAAAATTCTTTCAAAAATTTTAGCAAACTATATTTTATAAGAAAATTACCCTATAAATGTTGAAGAATTCTGTAAAAATTCTTTGAAGAATTATAGCGACGTACATTAATTGAAAACATTTTTCTTTAATTGTTATTCTATTTTTTTAAATTAAAATGTAATGATATTTCTGGTATCAATAAAAATTATTTCGGCTAAAGAAAAATTTATCCAAAATCACACTGTAATAAAAATGAAAAATTATTTAAACACACTGTAGTATAAGAATTCTTGGAAAAATTCTTTCAAAAATTATAGCGACGTACTTTTTATAAGAAAATTTACACTGTAAATGTTGAAGAATTCTCTAAAAATTCTTTCAAAAATTACAGCGACGCACATTTATTAGAAACATTTTTCTTTGGCCTTTATTTAATTTTTTAAAATTACAATGTATTGATTTCTGTTAGCAATAGAAATTATTTCTGTGAGAAAAAAATTTATTCAAATCACACTGTAGTAAAAATAAAAAATTATTAAAACACACTGTAGTAGGAGAATTCTCAAAAAAGTTCTTTTAAAAATTATATCGACGTAGATTTGATGTGAAAATTTACACTATAAATGTGGAAGAATTCTCTAAAAATTCATTAAATAATTATGGAGACGTACATTTATTGAAAACATTATTCTTTAATTTTTATTCTATTTTTTCAAATTACAATGGAATGATTTCTGTTATTAATAGAAATTATTTCTGTAAAAGCAAAATTTCTCCAAAATCACAGTGTAGTAAAAATACGAAATCAACAAAACACATTGGAGTTGAAGAATTGTCTTAAAAATTATAGCGACGTACATTTTATGAGAAAATTTACACTTTAGATGTTAAAGAATTGTGTAAAAATTCTTTAAAGAATTTTAGCGACGTACATTTGATGAGAAAATTTACACTGTGAATGTTGAAGAATTCTCTAAAAATTCTTTGAGGAATTATAGCGACGTACAATAATTGAAAACATTTTTCCTTAATTTTTATTCTTCTGTTTTTTTTTTTTAATTACAATGTAATGATTTCTGTCTTTAATAGAAATTATTTCTGTAAAAGTAAAATTTATCCAAAATTACATTGTAGTAAAAATACAAAATAATTAAAACACATTGAAGTTAAAAAATTCTTTAAAAATTCACTTAAAAATTATAGCGACATACATTTGATGATAAAATTTACACTGTAAATGTGAAAGCTTTATCTAAAAATTCTTCCAAGAATTATAGCGACGTATATTCATTGAAAACGTTTTTCTCTAATTCTTATTGTATTTTTTCAAATTACAATGTAATGATTTCTGTTATCAATATAAATTATCTCTATAAAAGTGAAATTTATCCAAAATCACTCTGTAGTAAAAATATGATATTTATTGAATTCAAATTTATTCATTTATTATCATTTATTTATTTATTTATTCCTATTTAAAATATGAAATTATCAAAACACATTGGAATTCAAGAATTCTTTTAAAAATTATAGCGACGTACATTTTATGAAAAAATCTACATTGTAGATGTTGGAGAATTCTCTAATAATTCTTCAAAGAATTATAGCGACTTACATTTATTGAAAACATTTTTCTTTATTTTTTATTCTATTTTTTTTTCAAATGACAATGTAATGATTTTTGTTACCAGTAGAAATTATTTCTGTAAAAGTGAAATTTATCCAAAATCACAATGGAGTAAAAATAAAAAATTAATAAAACACATTGGAGTTGAAGAATTCTTTCAAAAATTATAGCGACGTACATTTGATGAGAAAATTTACACGGTCAATGTTCAAGAATTCTCTAAAAATTGTTTAAAAAATCATAGCGACGCACATTTATTAAAAACCTTTTTCTTTGATATTTATTTGATTTTTTTTTTCAAATTAAAATGTAATGATATTTCTGTTATCATCAGAAATTATTTCTGTAAGGGAAAAATTTATCCAAAATCACACTGTAGTAAAAATAAAAAATTAATAAAACACATTGGAGTTGAAGAGTTCTTTCAAAAATTATAGTGACGTACATTTTATGAGAAAATTTACACTGTAAATGTCGAAGAATTCTCTAAAAATTCTTTGAGGAATTATAGCGACGTACAATAATTGAAAACATTTTTCTTTAATTTTGATTCTTTTTTCTTAATTACAATGTAATGATTTCTGTCTTCAATGGAAATTATTTCTGTGAAAGTAAAATTGATCCAAAATTACATTGTAGTAAAAATACAAAATTATTAAAACACATTGATGTTAAAAAATTCTTAAAAAATTCACTTAAGAATTATAGCGACGTGCATTTGATGATAAAATTTACACGGTAAATGTTGAAGAATTCTCTCAAAATTTTTTTAAGAATTTAGCGACGTACATTCATTGAAAACATTTTTCTTTAATTCTTATTCTATTTTTTCAAATTACAATGTAATGATTTCTGATATCAATATAAATTATTTCTGTGAAAGTAAAATTTCTCCAAAATCACACTGTAGTAAAAATACAAAATTATTCGGACACATTGGAGTTAAAGAATTCTTTTAAAAATTATAGCGACGTACATTTGATGAGGAAATTTATACTGTAAATGTTGAAGAGTTCTGTAAAAATTTCTCTAAAGAATTAGAGCGACCTACATTTGATGAGAAAATTTGCACTGTAAATGTTGAAGAATTCTCTAAATAAATCCTTGAAGAATTATAGCGACGTACATTAATTGAAAACATTTTTCTTTAACTTTCATTCTATTTTTTTAAATTACAATGTAATGATTTCTGTCTTCGATAGAAATTATTCCTGTGGAAGTAAATTTTATCCAAGATTACACCGTAGTAAAAATACAAAATTATTAAAACACATTGAAGTCAAAAAATTCTTGAAAAATTCTTTTAAAAATTATAGCGACGTACATTTATTGAAAACGTTTTTCTTTAATTCTTATTCTATTTTTTCAAATTGCAATGTAATGATTTCTGTTATCAATATAAATTATTTCTATAAAAGTAAAATTTATCGAAAATCACACTGTAGTAAAAATATAAAATTATCAATTCACATTGCAATTCAAAAATTCTTTTGAAAATTATAGCGACATTCATGGGATGAGAAAATTTACTCTGTAAATGTTGAAGAATTCTCTAAAAATTCTTTAAAGAATTATAGCGACGTACATTTATTGAAAACGTTTTTCTTTATTTTTTATCCTGTTTTTTTTTAAATTACAATGTAATGATTTCTGTTACCAATATAAATTATTTCTATGAATGTGAAATTTATCCAAAATCACACTGTAGTAAGAATATAAAATTAATAAAACACATTGGCATTGAAGAATTCTTTTAAAAATTATAGCGACGTACATTTTATGGGAAAATTTACACTTTATATGTTAGAGAATTCTCTCAAAATTCTCTAAAGAATTATAGCGACGTATATTTATTGAAAACATTTGTCTTTAATTTTTATTCTATTTTTTCAAATCACAATGAAATTATTTCTGTAAAATTAAATTTATCCAAAATCACACTATAGTAAAAATAAAAAATTAATAAAACACATTGGAGTTGAAGAATTCTTTTAAAAATTATAGCGACGTACATTTGATGAGAAAATTTACACGGTAAATATTCAAGAATTCTCTAAAGTTGTTTAAAAAATTATAGCGACGCACATTTATTAAAAACCTTTTTCTCTGATATTTATTTGATTTAAAAAAAATTAAAATGTAATTATATTTCTGTTATCATTAAAAATTATTTCTGTAAGGGAAAAATTTATCCAAAATCACACTGTAGTAAAAATACAAAATTATTAAAACACACTGTAGTAGAAGAATTCTTTCAAAAATTCTTTTCAAAATTATAGCGACGTACATGTGATGAGAAAATTTACACTGTAAATGTTGAAGAATTTTCTAAAAATTCTTTAAAGAATTATAGCGACGTACATTTATTGACAATATTTTTCTTTAATTTTTATTCTATTTTTTCAAATTACAATGTAATGATTTCTGTTATCAATAGAAATTATTTCTGTAAAAGTAAAATTGATCCAAAATGGCACTGTAGTAGAAATACAAAATTATTAAAACACAATGGGGTTAAAGAATTCTTCAAGAAATTCTTTGATAAATTATAGCGATGTACATTTGTCAAAAACATTTCTTTTATTTTTAATTAAAATTTGAAGATATTTCTGTTATCACTAGAAATTATAGTAGAAAGGAAGAAAGCAAAATTTTGACGTCTTCACACTCCTCTTCTCGAAAAAATATCTTCTTTTTATGCAAATTTTTATGAAAAAAAATGGAACAAAAATTTTTTCATGAAATGTACGTCGCTATAATTTTTTAAAGAATTCTAAAGAACTCTTTAACTACAATGTTGTGAAGACGTCAAAACATTGCTTTCCTTTTCTCGAAAGTTTTTTTTTCAGTAAGCCCAAAATTTCTCACAAATTATCGTAAGGTTAGTAATGAGCACTAATTTAAATAAATTTGAAAAGATTTCAAAATAGTAAATCAAGTTTGTAAGGAAGACTAAAAATCCCAAAAATACAAATTTCTGACACTGTAAAATTTCTGAAATGATAAAATTGCTGGAATATAAAAATCCTAAATTGGAAAATTCCCGACAGAAAATTGACGAATTGTGAAATTCCCGAGTTCAAACAATTGAAGAAGTTTTGGTTAAACAAATATTATTTAATAATTAAAAATACAATCATGAAATATTTTTATCCAAGAAATTTCTTTGTTATACGCAATGTTTTTTTAAAGTTATTTTTTGAATTAAAAATAAGAATTATTTTAAAAGACTGAGTATTCCAAAAAATGGTATGTGAAACAAAAATTTAATTATTGTTGTTTTAATAAATAAATAATGTTTATTAAAAAACACTTTTTTAAATTGTTTTAGTTTGACAATTTTCTCTCGGAAATTTTCAAAATTGGTAATATTATAAGCTATTCGGAAATTTTCCATTCGCGATTTTCATCTTTGCACAATTTTAAAATTTCGGAAATTTTCTATTTCAAGTATTTTATATTTCGAGAATGTTACAGTCACGGGAATTTTCAGTCTTCCCAATGTTAATAAATATATTTGAAGAAAAAAAAAAACACAAAATAGAATTATTTTTTAATGTTAGTTTTGCAAATAATTTGTTCACAAAAAATGAAAAAAATGTTTACATAATTTTTTAAAGAATTTTTAAAGAATTCTTCAACCACGATGTTTTTTGATAATTTTGTATTTTTAATACAGATCAAATCAAATGTTCTTCGCTATATTTTTTTGAAGAATAAAGAATTCTTAACACACAATGTTGTTGCTAATTTTGCATTTTTACTTCAGTGTGATTTTAGATTTATTTTACTTTTACAGAAAACGGTTAAATATTTAGTCCAAATTTTTCTACATACGTATTCTAAAAATTATTTTCCTTTTTCTCTTGAAGTTTTTTTTTAATGAAACTGTTTCTATTTTGTTTAAAAAATTAAAAAAGTGATTTTAAGGCGCCTGCAACCGGGAAAAGCTCACATGACACATTCTCCTAGGTTGCCTTTGCCAGGCGTATTAAAATTTCACTTTTTTACTTGTAAAACAAAATAGAAATATTTTTACTTAAAATAGTTTTTGGGGAAAACAAAGATTAATATTTAGAATACGCATGCACGAAAATCGAACCTAAATATTCAAAATAGGATTCAAATAAATGCCCTTAAGGTGCTTCGAAGGAGTCGGTTTTTTAAATAATACAAAGTGCGGCTACAAGGATGAATTGCTTGATTTAATATTTTTACCACAAAATCTGAAGGCTTGTACATGTGCATAACTAGAGCCCTTTTTTGGAAAAATAGTCTTCCTATTTTTTTTTGTTTTGTTTTGTTAGTTAAAAGGCACTTTGAAACGGTGAGCGGCTGTTTCCAGTTCACCGTGGGTACACTCTTAGTGGCGCGTTGCCCGCTTCCAGGCGCAGAATATGCAGCATATTTTCAATTAACAAAAAAGAACAACAACAAGATAATTTTTTGAAAAAGGGCTCTGTTCATGCACATGTATGAGCCTTAATATGATGTGGTAAAAATATTAGATAAAATAATTCATTCTTGTAGCCGCATTTTGTATTATTCTAAAAACCGACTCATTTCAAGAACCTTAAGCGATAATCAGGTACCCCCACTCTAGACGCCAGAAATTTAAAACCGGTTCTTCGATCCGGGCCCTCAATTTATTAAATTTTAATTTGTTAATTGAAATTGAAAAAAATAACCAAAGAATAACATTTCCAATTGTAAATTGCATCCCTACAAGAAATCTTCTAATCTTACGTTTGAAATAATTTAATTGTTCTCAGTTTATCTACCCTACAGCAAACGACGAACATCAACATTCTTAAAGAAATTTATTATTGAGGGTCAATATAATGCCCCCAGCGATTTAATTAATTTTAATTGAATGAGATTGAAATAAAATTAGGGAATGACTTTTCAACGTTCATTGTGTATAATCTAAGATCATCCAGAAGAAATAGGAGCGTTAGGAATGGTAGCTTAGAACCGAAAAGGCCATTACAATTTCAAATTCATACTCATTACATTGCTCTCGCGCTGCATGCGATGATTATTCAAATCGGAGTTTCAAAAGCAGATGATTTTGAATTATAAAACATATTTTGACTTTTATCTTTTTTCCAAGCATCGCAAAATTTGTACGAATAAAAATATAAATAATTGTTGAAAGGTGTTATTAGCATTTAAAGATGTTAACGTCCGGGTTTTGACATTTTCAATTAATACAAATTTCGATGTTAAAACGGTTACATTAGACAGATAATTTTTGACGAACAAAAAAAATGTGCCTCGGCCCGGATTTGAACCCAGAACGCTTGAAAATTAATCCGAGCCGAGGCAGACTTTCTTGTCTTTCAAAGTTATTTGTCCGAACTAATCGTTTTAACATCGAAATTTATATTAACTAATAATTTCAAATAATAATAATTTTATAAGCGAATAAAATGAATTTTGTTTTAACTGGCTGAAAGTTCTAACTGTCCAAGTAATAAAATTCTTAAATACACAAACTCTTTTCAAAATTACAAAGTGTTGAATGTTTTTTTTTTTGAACTCCGATTTGATTCTTGAACCTATTTTATCGAAATCTAATATTTTTTGATATGTTCAGGCATTCAAGAGCCAAGGCATGAGAGACGAGGAAATAATGCACTTCCAAATCCGAGACTGGTTAGTACAACCTTGTCTAGTGCTACAGAACAACCAGACGCTTCGAGAACACTAGTTGTAATGCAGTGGAGTGAATTCATTTTGCACGATTTGGCATATACTCCAGTTCGCAAAATGGGTAAGATATTTAAACAAATCTTTGTTCAATTTATTTTATTACTTTTTTCCTAGCTGACTTCATCATGCACCGTAGCCGACTTTACCCCGTGCCGTGCCCGACTTCACCCCTACCCTAGCCGAGTTTACCCCGTACTTCCATAGACTTTACCCCGAACTGTAGTCGATTTTACCCCTTACGGTAGCCGACTTTACCCTGTACGATAACCGACTTCACCCCATCCTGGCCGACTTTATACCAGCCTTTATCTGACTTTACCCCTTACTCTAGATGACTTTACTTCGTACCCACCCCGACGATACCCCGTACCCTAGCTGAAAGTAACTCGTGCCCTAGCCGACTTTGCCTTGTACTGTAGCTGACTTCACCCATACCGTAACCGAGTTTACCTGTACTTTAACCGACTTTAACCCGAATCGTAGTCGATTTTACCCCTAACCCTAGCCGACTTTACCATGTACCATAACTGACGTCGCCGTTACCATAACCGACTTTACCTCAGCCTTTAACTGACTTTACCCCGTACTCCAGATGACCCGTACCCTAGCCGACACTAATTCGTGCCCTAGCCGACTTTGCCTTGTACTGTATTCGACATCACCCATACCGCAGCCCACTTCACCCTGTCCCTAACCCGACTTTACACCTACCCCAGCCGACTTTACCCCTCACCCTAGCTAAACTTACCCTACACACTAACTGTTTTGACCCTCCACCCTGGTCGACTTTACCTTGTACGCACCCTGAATTTACTCCTACCCTAGCCTACTCTACCCCGTAATTGAACCGACTTTACCCCTCGCCCTAGCTAAGATTACCTTACACCCCTCACCCTAGCCGACTTTACCTCGTACCCTAGCCGACATTACCTTGTGCTGTGGCTGACGTAACCCCTACCCTAGTCGATTTTATC
This sequence comes from Andricus grossulariae, assembly GCA_011634705.1. Classification (NCBI taxonomy): domain Eukaryota; kingdom Metazoa; phylum Arthropoda; class Insecta; order Hymenoptera; family Cynipidae; genus Andricus; species Andricus grossulariae. The sequence goes on from JAABKJ010007545.1 coordinate 95,310,655, forward strand.
CCGTAATTTAACCGACTTTACCCCTTACCCGAGTTAAAGTTACCCTACACCCTAGCTGTTTTTACCCCTTACCCTAGCCGACTTTACCCCGTAATTTAACTGACTTTAACCCTCACCCGAGCTAAATTTACCCTAAACCCAAGCTCTTTTTGATCCTCACCCTAGCCGACTTTACCTCGTACCCTAGACGACGTTACCTTGTACTGTAGCTGACTTTACCCCTATCATGGCCGACTTTACCCCGTAATTTAACTGACTTTACCCCTCACCCTAGCTAGATTTACCCTACACCCTACCTGTTTTACCCCTTGCCTGAGTCGACTTTACCCCGTACCATAGCTGACATTACCCCTACCACTGTCCTAAAATATTCCATTTTTTTGCTGATTCAATCTAAAGCTTTTTAATTTTTAAAAAAGTACCATGTTTTAATGTTTGGCAATATTTTACAATTTATTTAAAATAAGAGATTATAAATCAAATATTCAAAACTAATGAATTAAAAAAAAAGAAGTATAATTACGATATTAAACAGCAATTAATTTTAAAGAAATCAAATAAGTTGAAGAGATAGAAGTTTTCAAAAGATTAAAAAACAGTTTAAAAATTGAAAAGATTTCCAAACATTTAAAGCAAAATGTCGAATTTTGAAGATTTTGAGCACAAAATTTCGATGTTTCTTAAAAGTTTTTAAAGAGTTGAAGAAAACAAAAAAATGTTTCTAAGATTGTAGGAAAATGATTTTTTATTTGGAATAATTATTTCCCAAACAATATTTTTAAAAAATTTTAAAAGATTTACAAATAGGCAAGAAAAATTCTGGAAGATTTTTGTGCAATTTTTTTAATTTTTCATGATTGAATAAAATGTGTAAGAAATCTCTGAATCATTAAAAAAAAATTTAGGTTTTGAAGAAAATGTTAATATAATTTAAAATTTGAAAAAGTTTCATAATTTTTTTTCCAAAGAAATTTTCCAAAGATTTCCAAAATGGTCAAAAAAGAATCTGGAAGATTTTAAAGCTATATTTAATTTTTCTGGATTAAAGCAAGAACTAATAACAAGAAGAATATTAAGATCCCAGAATATGTAATAAAATTTCCGAATGATAAAATTCCCGAATTGTAAAATTCCCGAATAATAAAATATCCGAATGATAAAGTTCCAGAATTGGAAAATTCCTGAATAATATAATCTCCGAATGATAAAATCTCTTGATGATAAAATTCCCGATTAATAAAATTTCCGAATGATAAAATTCCTGAATTTAAAAATTCCCGAAAAATAAAATTTTCGAATGATAAAATTCCCGAATTGGAAAATTTCGAATAATAAAATTTCCGAGTGTAACATTCCCGAACATTAAGATCTCAGAATATGTAATAAATTTACAAATGATAAAATTCCCGAATTGAAAAATTCCTGAATAATAAAATTTCCTAATGATAAAATTCCCGAATATTAAGATTTCAGAATATGTAATAAAGTTTCCGAATTATAAAATTCCCGAATTGTGAAATTCCAGAAAAATAAAATTTCCGAATGATAAAATTCCCGAAAAATAAAATTTCCGAATGATAAAATTCCCGAATTGTAAAATTCCCGAATAATAAAATATCCGAATGATAAAGTTCCAGCTACTGGGAGCCGATGTCATTTTTTAGATGACAGTTGCTCCCAGTGGGACCCTGCGGTGGTTGTTAACCTTTATTTTCTAATTATATGTATAACATATCGCCGTCGCCGCTGTTGCAAGACTTTTGGCTAACTAAGCATTGAGTTATATAACTGACCCCAAATGGCTGACTAGAGGTTGGCGTGTACTACTGTACTATAAATTTCGGACTGTACACATATCTACACTACTTAATACCCGTTGACCCTCTGATTTAAAATGTCTGACTATACGTATGCCTTTACTACCCATCCTCCAATTGAAAGGTTATACATAAGGATACGAAAGTAATTTAACCTAAAATGAGCATCTTTTGCATCGTATGAAAATAATTACAATACTACTAGAGTATGGAGCTAGTGTTGCACACGTATAAACTGGCTGCCGTCTATGTTGACATTTTATATTATTTATCATGGTAATTTACATAGAGATGTATAACTTATTATTTTAAAAGCAAAAATTTATTTTATTTATCTCGAAATATCCGTGAAACTGTGTAATTGAATTGATCCTGCAATGGACGTGGTAGTTACTTCAAATTTATTGCACAAACGTGGAAAAAATAAGTATATAACTTACCAGTTTTAAATCTTGTATGATTACACATCACAAAAATAATAGCAAACATCCAATTGAATATAGCAGTTTTTACATTCCAATATTCTTTACATGGCTCAACAAATTGTTTAAGTGATTTGGGAAATTGGTATTTCTGTTTCAGGTTATATAATCGACAGAAAAACGTTCGTTTTTGGTGAAGTCAGTGTACAGGACTTTGGTCTCCTCATGTCTATTCTCCATACTGCTCCCGAAAGGTAGATTCTACGTTGCCCTGTGCTACTGAAATTCCCCCTCTATCTACTCAACCTATCAGCTTCTTACATCGCCTACTTCAAGTCGCGTTAGTCGACATTACCACTACTAAATTTTCTCGACCCCTTAAGTATCTAATTCTCTTAACTTTATTGCCTTTCTTAACTATTGCCTTCTGTATACAAAATCGGTTACCGAGTAGGTGTACAATCAATGCTTAGGAAGTAAAGTAAGTATTTTAAATGAGGTTCCTTGTTTCCTTGATTGTAACTATTCATACTTACATTCGAAGTAAATTTCGCTGAATAAATACGCCTCAAATTAACAGCGAAAACCGTAGAGTTTGGTACTTACCTGAAAAAAAAAACATTTAGTGACAAATTTGAATAATTTTTACTTGACGTTCTTCTGAATGAATAGAAACTATTTAGTTCAAATTGGAGTACCGAATCCTCATCATGTTATATGGACATCGCAGTAATTTTTTTCTGACTCAAAAACCATTTAAAATTGGGGAAGTTCCGTGAAAAAATGAAGTAATTACAGCTACAGTTACATTGTGAAAAAAGTGAATTGTTGCTTTTTTTGGCTACTGATTAAAGTAACTTGAGGTTCCTGCAAAGTTCTCTTTTTGATATACGAAAACATATGTAAAAAATTATAAGAATTTTCAAAAGTAAATCAGCACTGTAATTTTTAGTGTTCAAAGTTACAAAATTTTCAATGATAAATCTATGGAATTGAATGAATAAAAATTTTAGATCTACAAAATTGAATAATCACAATTGTAGAAATTTCAGTTGTAAATTGTATACATCTTGAAAATAAAATAATTTCCGATTCTATATTCACAAAATTCAAGAATTTTCCAATATCACTCTTCAAAATTCCAGAACTTTGAACTATGAATCTTTTGAATCAGAAGAGTTTCAAATTATGAAAATTCACAATTAAGATTTCCGTAATTGTGATGATTCACTTTCCAAGTTTCTTCAGTTTGGAAGACTTAGAATTGAAAACTTTATTTTTAATTATCGAAATTCCAAATTTTTTATTGAATTATCCTTAGAATTGAATAGGTTTCCAATGTAAATCTTTAAAATTGTTGAACTTAAAATTTTAAACCTTAAAATTGTAGTCTTCAATTTTTTTAAATTTACAATTAAAAATTCTGTAGTTTCAAATTTAAAAATTTATATATTATTCAAATTGAAGAGTTTTAAATTGTAAATGTTCAAAATTGAACTATTCAAAGAAAAATATGAAAAAAAAACATCACTTTCGATTATAAACATTGAAAATGAAAGGACCTTCAATGATTAATTTGCAAGATAGACCCATTTCAAAAAGTTGTTCAAAATTTCATGATTTTGAATTTTATTTTTAAATGTAAAAAACCTTCGAAATAGATTAGTGTCGAAAATGGAAGACGTCAGTAAGACTCAGAAACATCATATTGCGATATAAAATCCCTAAATAAGTTATTGAGTTTGTTATGCTTTCAATTCCTTCTGGTATAAAATGATATATTTATATAAAAGTTACAGATTACTGAAAGCTGATTAATTTCAAAATTAAAATTTTATGGAAGCCGATGTAGCTATTTCAATATTTATTTTCAATTATGATTTATAATTATATTTGATAGCACTTTAAATTCAAGCTCACATTTTAATTTAATAATTTGGCAGTTAAAATAAGAAACATGTTAAAACCACGCGTGGGGCTTTATTTTTGCTGATATGAAATAATTAAATGACAAATAAAGTAGATGTAGGAAATAATATTACTGAATGCATGTTATCTAGGATCAAAAAAATCTTTCTTTTCTTAGGCGTATCCAACCTAGTACAACTAGTGTACCTTGCTAAATAATAATAATTATTATATACATTTGGTATTGAAACTGGTCGTAGAATATCTATGGGGTATAGGGACTAATATTTTCCATTTTGACATTGTAATCCACTTTGCGTAATTGCTGGGGAATGCCGCATTTGCTAATAATCAGATTATCAAAAGACGTCTCGTCGATCGAAATAGTTTTAGTTCGCATTCTGGAGAAGTCTTTGAATTGAACAAACTTCTCGCAAGGAGGAACTTGCATTGTCCACTAATTCGTGCAAACTCGATAACGAGTAATTAGGTAAGATCGTTAATGCACGCCGGAAAACGTCGATCGGGATCGTTACCTTCAGAATTACAGTCCACTTTGGTATCTAAGAATTCATGTTTCAATAGAAACTAATTAGGCTCAGCGTTTGAAATATCCTAATAATTTTCATGACATCTTTTTTATAACGATAGGTTCTTCTAAGTTTCCTCAACAAATTGTGTAATTTTTCGTACGCAACGGTTTCCCATTTTCCAAAATTGGGCATCAATTTTTGAATCACCATAACTCACTGTCGTGCACGAATGAAAATTAAAAAGTTTTGAACATCGCGAAATTTGAGATTCCCCCTAAAAGGAAACTGGGAATAAATTTTAAACAGTCATAATACAAGGGGCTCCTAAAGTCGTGTTTTACTATTCAAGTGAAACGTGGAGCATATTGCGTCTTCGCGAAACAAAACTTTCGATGTTGAGTAATGCCATCGTATTGGGTTTGGCTATATGTCGACTTTGTTACGACCCGTGAAACTTCGTAGCAAAAGCAATCTTACCATCGTTTCGCGCGTATACGCGCTCGACCTCGCGCCTGAATAATCGAAGAAAATCTAGTTTTCTCCGAAGCTGCAGACGATCTTCAAACCCTTCGATACTTTAAGGGGATTAGCTCGGAGTGTTATTCGGCTCGGCTATATTCTCCCGGGTTTCGTTAACGAGTAAAATATAGATCCTAGTACTTTCTGATGGAGGCTAAGATCATTAACAGGAGAGTGAAGACAAAGAGAGTTAAAGGGACTGAAAGCTAGACTTTAGAACTTCCGCAAAGTAAACTACGCTACATACATTTTCTTTCAACTTTAACTACTTCTTCCTTAAATAAAAATTTTTGTAAATCATCGATAGTAAGATTTGAAAGAATGCAATCTAAACATTTGAAGGGGGAGTATTAAAATCAGCGATTGCAGTTATAGGATCGGAAAACCTCAAAACGTTCACGAAGTGGCATGGGTCCTACCGCGTAATAAATCTGCAAAGAAAGTTATTATTGAAGTATTTATTTGAAATAAATGTAGTATACTCTAGAGATAATAGAAGTAGGTGCAGAGATTACATCAATAACCAGCATTCGAGAATATTTCTGAGCACTCATATTTCCAACGGTAAATTGGCAACAAACTTTCTCGATCCGACGGCGCTCACTGATGACTGCTGAATGAAATTTAAAGTAAATAATGCAAGTTCAAATGTCCCTACACTTTGGTGCACACGTAGCGAGAGACCACTTCAGGCTATTTACAGTCAGTCCGTGAGTGTTCCTGCTTTCCTGCTCTGGTCTGTGTATTATCATCCATTATTCACTACTAAAGTTTATAGTATTTCAAACAAGGTGTTCCTACAATTTAATATTTACATTCACATGGAAACAGTTTCCAATATTCGCTCTATTACTTCCATATTCAGCTTCGCACAAGTAAAACAAAAGCTTTGATGAAATTTCCATCAGTCATAGGGAAAAAATTTGATCAAGTCAACAGAACTTTTCTTCTCTGAAATGAACCGAATAGCCTCATGCTTTACAAAATAAAAATGAAGTTTTCATGCTCAGATTATACTCTTTTAAATTTTTACTATCTGTATTTTTCGAGAAATAATAGTTTAAGATAATGTGATATCATTTCTCTTTTTCAAAACCTCAATTTCCAAGTGTAATTAACAAAAGGTTCCTTTCTGTTGAGCTCGTAATACAATAGAATTCTTGATAAGGAAGGCTAATGAAATGTAAATAGGTATTACTAAACACATTTTCGGAATAAGGCACACAGTAAATTGTGAAAACAGTTCAACGTCCCCCTTATTTTACTTTTTATATTATAGGTTAATTACACCGTGATATTTTCATACAAATTTTCACCAGCAGACTAATTCAGGAAAACAAAAGTGCCCACTGTAAAATTTCACTCACTGATTATTGAACATATTTTTTAAATGAGTCACACAGCAAAAAGTGAAAACGATTTAACCACCCTGTTATTTGACTTCTTAATAAGGTAATGATAACGTGATCTTTGCATACAAATTTTCACTAACACACTAATGCATGAAAACAAAAGCGTCCGGGGTAAAATTTCACTTCCTAAGTTCACGCAGATTGTACAAATGTAAAATTTATACATTCTTGATTCTCTGAGTGAATCGATCTTTAAACAATTACGAAAATGTATCTATCGAAACAAGCATAACTACTAATTGGGATTTTGAAAAAATTTCAGTCTATTCATTATTTCATCACACGAGAACCAGAATCTAATTGGACCGAGTTATTCAAAAGCCTTCTAACTACCCTCTACATCAAATAGAGAAAAATTGAATTTCTGAAAATGGAATTGAATCCACTGTATCCGGAAATAATTTCATATAATCCAGAAATTCGCCCACTTTACAAGAGTAAAAGAACTAAACGTAAACCCATCACAGTCCTTGTGACTCATGAGTTTAAAGACTGTTATAATCTAAAATAGTTTCTGAAAAACCCTTCGAAGCTGATGATATCGGACAGTAGGATCATAATCACTTTGCAGGTACATTACGTTGTATATCACACGAAAAATGTAACTTCAAAATTATCAGTTTAGCAATAAGTGTAATTGAGTGAAAATACAATTGAATATTTTTAATTGTAAGGTGGATACATAAAATGACAATTAGACTCATAAAATGAAAAAAGCAAGCAATTTGTGATTAAATAATCGGAGCGAAGGTGACGGTGGCCTTGATGGAACTGTTACTAGTGTTATTGCTTGAAGAGAAACGCCATGGCACATACCAAGGTCGGGTGTAACCTCTATACATATAAAACATTCAAAGGGCTGATTTTATTTCGGCGCAATTCAATGCATTCTATAGTGAACCAAGTCCACTTCCGCGTCCCCGCCCTTCTTTCTACATCCCTATGCCAACGACAGACCTACCCAGTTTGCTCTCCACAGCCACCCATTCGACGCCATCACCCGTTTCCTGTCTGCATTTCAAATTGATGGATTTACCCGGAAAAACGAGTGCGGCCGACCAACCATCCAACTTTGCCGCCCCATTTTTCGCTCACCCCTCCACCTCTAAAACCCACCCGCACTGGTCGCAAACCATAGCGTCAACTCACGGACAGTAACTGACAGTAACTGTACGTACGACCTCAACGAACAATGTTTGGTCGTGGCGCCTATTTAAATAGTTTTGTATAATTTTCAAGTTTACCTTGGTTATTCGGCTGCCAGATAAACTATTCCGAAATGCTCTGCCTGCGGAAACCAATTTTGATGAGTATAGGCAGCGGGAATTTTATCTTGCAAGTTTGGTTTAGGCTTGGTTACACAAAATCAAGAAATTATTCATAGAGAATGGGGTAAATGTGACAGTTGGAGAATATTTTTAAAGAAGTTTGTAAAGTCGTGGAGATAATTTGAGGTTGAAAATTGAAAGAGATTTTTCGAAATCTTGTTGCACTAATTATAGAGACTTATGCATACATTAAACTGCCGATTGCAGTTTGATTTAATATTCTGAATTATGATATTGAAAGCAAACGTGATTTGATAGAATCTAGTCTCTCTCTTCCTAGAATAATACCCTCATTAGCTGCAGCTGGCTATCGAGAGTCTCACAGAAACATCGACTTTTTCTTATTCAAAAGGTCAGGAAACTGCCTATGAGCCTGAATATTAAGAAGCTTAATCTTGTGGATAAAGCCTATGCAAAATAGGTCTGAGAATTTGTGGAGCCTTACTTTTTTATTTTTCCTTCCATTCATATTGGAAATCAACTGAAATCCGCAAATTGAAACAAATCACTCAAAGTTAAATTGTAGAACTATTTGTAGATTTACACTCAAGTCAAATATATGTACTTCAAATAATAATTGCAGCATTTAAAATTCCAGGATCTTAACTCACGCGTAATCTTTTACCATCTGGATGACATGTGTAACAATTATTAAATCGTGATCAGTATGTTTGTGCGACAAACAGTTTATTAAGCCATTTTTCTTTTCCTATGCCTTATCTCATCCGAATCGGAAGCCGTCAATTACCCTAATGTCCAACCGGATCACGACCATCAGCCACTTAATGCCCGTCCACACGCAAACTAGTGGCACGTGCGTACACGAATTCACGCAGTCAATTCATTTTGTGTTTCACAAATAATTTATTCACGATATGAATGTCTGGACATCGATATGCTCTAGCATTCATGTCGCCCCGTAAAGTTTTCGCCTTCGCTGTTGTATATTCGTGCTTCCGTGGAGACTAAATAGCTGGGAGGGAAAACGATATAACGATAAAATGGGAAACCTCGCAAGGTATTCGAGTCTTATAACGTTGGCATTGATCGGGCGAGACGCTTACTCTGGGTTTACGGGGTAATCGCATTAAGTTTATCCGCGGCGCGATTTATAATTTCATTATTAACCCCCCCCACCCCAAATATGAGGTGAGGGGATGAAAATAATGCTTTGTTCCCGCCGATCCTCAACGCTCCATATACTGTATTCGACAGCTTCCGTCTCTCGACACTAAATTACAAACCTGGCACACAAAAAACGGATCAGCCGCATCTACCATGCTGTACCTTAAGCCCTATAATCTAGTAAAAATTTTTATTGTACAAAAGGATCGCCTGAGACAGAATACATGTTTGTCGCTTATCTGTTATTCCATGAGCCGCTTAAGGGTTTTGTGCGGATGTTGATACATTTTTTTCGTGAAGATGCTGAAAGGAAATTTCTTTTCAGATGTCGAATTGCAATCAATTTTTATTTTGAACTCTAAATACTGATTTATATTTTCCTCTCTGATTTCTGTGTTTGATCTCGGCAAAAGCCAAATGAGCTCAAAAGCTTACACCTCTACATTAAGGCTGAAAAAGCCCTCGACAGTACTTTGCAAAGGGATTTCCAAAAGGATTTTGCTTCTAGTAGCTTAAAAAGACTGCCTTTTATATCGAGTATTATCCCCTACTAATTAGTTTTAAATATTCGTCAGGTCAATAAACTAGGAAAAAAATTGTTTCCAAACTCGATTATCTACAAGCCTTTTATTAGATTCAATAATTTGAAAAAGCAACTTAAATTCTTCAAAGCATTCTGGTAATTCTGGTCTTCTATTCAGTGATGCTACTCTAAGCTTGCAGTCTTTACAAGGTCTCCTGCAGAGTGGGTCTTTGATCGGTACTGAATCCGCAATTCACTAGAGTGCAGCTATACTTTTCCTCTAAATCCTAGACGTTTCGACTTTTCTGGATAGAAAGCATTTCTATCTTGTGAAATAGCGAATTCCTAAGTGCCACCACAGCTGACAATTGGAATTCTTTTACATTTCCCAACCAGAGATCGTGATGCAGATTTAATAGCAGCATGAGGACGGAGACCGAGCTTAATCTGATATTAACACGTGCCATGCTGCTTTTATGTCTGGGCTGTGCCCGCAAACTTCTAAGGGTGATAAAAAAAATTTCACTTAGTGTTCTACTTAACAATAACTCATTTTTTTAATAATGCTCTTTTGCTTTCTTTATATGCCAAAATTCGATTAAATATTTTATAAGCATTAATAAAGAAAAGATAAAATAGCGTTGATAAGTAAAGGGAAGAAGAAGAAAAAAATGTTAAGAGGAATGAATGAGGAATGACAAAAAAGGACGCATTTCTCTCATTACAACACAATTACATTTCGTTAATAAACCTCTGATTGTAGAGATGCAGAGGCTATTAAATTCTACATTTATTCACGGAAAGAAGTGTTACTATGGTAGTCGTCATTATATTACAGTTCAGTTTCACACTATGCAGAACAATTATCTTCATTTCTCGCTCCCTACAAGAATTCAGGTAAAGAATTTTAAAAGCCAGAGATAAATACGACTCTACTGTTTTAAATTGTGTTGAATTTACTAAGACATTGACCAAATAATATAATTTGAAGAATAAATTGAAATTTTCAATTTGATAACTTTCAAAGATATTTCTGTTGCGCTACTGATTTATTTTTGAATTGCTAATGCAAACATAATATATTTATTGAAACAAAAATAACAATAAAAAATCCGCGGGCCGCGCGTGCATAGTCTCATCGCGCGCTACACGCGCGACAAGCTTCGCTCGTGAGTTTCAGCGTGCTTAGAGCGTGCGTTTGCCGAATTTCACGCTTAGCGCTCGGATATTTATTCTTCGAAATCGGAATGCTTTCATAAAACTTTAGTAAAAACATCTCTTTTGCATCCCAATTTTTCATGCATCTCCATGCTCTGAATTTTTTAGATAATGAAGTATAGTCAAAGATTGAATTGCTCAAAGCTCTGCAGGCTTTGAGGTGCACATTCTAATTGTGACACTCGCGCTTCGCGCTCGATTTTGGGCAGGCATTTTTAAATGCATATTTATTTTCTGAGCTACCTCACACAATGAAAAGCTGCAATCCTTTATCCATACTTTATTCCCTATCTCGCGTTGATATGCTGAAAATAGGATTTTTTTTCATAGCATTTTTCATGGATAAAACAAAAACTCTCACAAGTCCTTTTTTAGATTCTTTACGTATCTTGCGTCTTTTGGCGTGATTTCAAAAATTTCGATTCTTGCATATCAACTTTGATTGATAAACTAAAAAAGACAATTTCTGTCATAAAATGGTTGGAAGGAATGATGTAGCAATTTAAAACACTGCAATTCATCTAAATATTTTCCCCCGTACTTCATTTCGTTTGTTTCAAAATTTCAATTTTTGATTTTTTTCATAGTATTTCTGATAAATAAAACCAAAATGACAAGTTTTATCAAAAAAAGGTTGATTAATATTTTTTAGGATTTTTTTATAGCTGCAATTTACTTTAGGAACTTTTTTCCGTATCTCACGCCCTTTGGATCAAAATTTGAACTTCCTATTCTTTTTGTAGTATTTTCGATTAATAAAACCAAAATATCAACCTGAAAATTCAATTTTCAAATATTTAGCCAATTTCAACGTAATCATTACCTCATTTGACCAAACAATAAAATAGCAATATTTTGGGCTGTTTTGAAAATTTATATTTCGGTCGAAAAAGGCTCGGGACTTACGCAAGATTTTTAGTGGGATAAAATAAAGACTTAACTTACTTATACTGTGAGTGAGGGATTTTTTCATTTCTCTCACTACGAGTTATTAATCCGCGAAAATGAAAAAATCCTACAAGTTGTTGAATTTCCAACCAAAAGTTTTCAGAATCAGAAGCTGAAAAAGGGCTACAACTATGAAAATTCTGACAGAAGTGAACATGAAGAGGAAAGTTTTTATTCTAAAAGCAAAACGCGGCGATTATGTATAATAAGGCTTTGCCAGTGCTGAGAAATAGTTATTTTTTAGTTTTGCTAAAACACAATTTCCGTTCATTATTTTGCAATAAAATTACTCTTTTACACGTTGAATAGGAATTTTAAGATTATTTTAGTGTGATGCTTTACAATAGACAACTTTTAATATGTGCAGTTTTAGATAGAAAATAATAATATAAAATTATATTTCGGAAATTATTATCTTTAATCAGGTTAACATTTTTTCATGTACAAAAAAATTTACACTTTTTTGGATTGGGTTGTGGAACGCTTCTTTTAATTAAAAGAAAAAAACATATATCTTCCGCATACCTTTTCTAGCTTTGTTTACAGAAACTTTCCAACATTATATGATGCTAATTTTTAATTTGTTGTCTATTTTAAAGTGGCCTAAGAACTACGTTAAAAAAATTGTCACGTTAAAAAAATAGTCGTGTGTTAAGTCGTTAAAAAGAACTGATTTTATGAAAAATACTTGAAAAAAGTTACACATATGTTTATCATTAATCGAATACAAGAAAAAACCTCAGTTTTGTTGGTAATTCAACAAATTCTAGCTTGATATGAAATTATTTTTTCTAAAATATGATTCTATATTATAATTTGTTATCGAAGACTGTACACATAAAATATTCGCAATAAGTTTTAAACTAACTGAATTTTCATTTTGAAAATTTCAAGAACGTTCAAATGTGGCCAAAAGTGATACCGAATTATTATTTTTCGAATCACAGGTTATCCCGATGGGATTCCTGAATTTTTGCATACCTCAACAACAGATTTCAAAACAAAATTTGTTCACTTCTCCTTCCCTTTTGCTCATATTACATTACTTTTTTTCGAATTATCAGATCAAAAAAATGTTGCATAACATTTCTTGACTCCCCTTCCCCCCACTCGAATCGTGAAAGGACTATAATATCTCCTCTTGGGCCCCCCACCCCCAAGTGGCAGTACTGCAGATACAAAAAGATAGAAAATCTATGAGCACGTCCTGTGGTTTGCCTACTGGAAAATCGTATTAATGAAACTGCAGTTAAACGCATCAATTTTTCGCCCAAAATAATGATAGTAAAAATATTGTACTAGGAAGAATATTGTGATTCGCAGTTTAATTTTCCCTCAAGCTGGCAATCATGCTTCATATATGAAGGAAAAGAAAAAGGAAGAATTAGATAGAACGAAAGGATGAGAGAAAATAGGCAGAAAAAGGTAAGGGGTAGGAATAGGGGATGTAGAGAAAGGTGGATAGGTGTGGAACAAATATCAGCTCGTTTCGATCCTGCGAGACTGTCGATATTCCCGCTTCAGGCATTGCTTGAGTAATACTGTGAATAAGTCTCGTCGACGATGTTTCCCGTGGGACATGCTCGGCCTGCGCTACCCTTGGGATTTTAGTTCGTCGAGCATTCACCATGAACGCTACTTGAATTGATGAAAACTAAATGCTGACCACGTTTCTCCTACATTGTGCACTTTCAAAAATAAAGCATTTAAAGGAGAGAAGAAAAATTAATTTTTTTATATAATTGCAACTGCGTTGAGCTTTATTATCATTTTAACCCATTTCGTAATAGCTTACAATACGTATTTTTATTTCAGGTTTGAAGCTTGGCTGCTTTTGAAATTGGATTTTTCTTTTCAAAAAAGAATGGGAGGAAGAACAGCTTTTCGCTAAAATCAAGTGCAGACTAAAAACAAAGATCAGAGTGTCTACTCAAACCCTGGGAAAAATTCCACAACTATTTCAGGTTTTTCCAGGTATTTCTAGATATTTCCAGGTATAATTTTTCGTAGATAATGAGCATTTTTGGCTTCGTATTTCAACAGTTTGGTAGAAAATTCAATGACTTGATTGACAGAGAACTTTTTTGTTGAAAATTCATTTTTTCGTTGTTAAATATTTATCCTTTTGGTTTTAAAATTCATCTCTTTCAGTAGAAATTTCATCCTTTTTGGTTCAAAATGCAACTGTTTGGTAGAAAATTGATCTTTATTGTTTGAGGATTCAATTATTTTCTTGAAAATCGATATATTTGGGTTGAAAATTCAAGTCTTTTGTAAAATACATTTGTCTTTTTCGCTCGAAATTAGAAAAATTGGTTAGAAAATTGAACTATATGGTTAAAAATTCAACTATTTTGTAAAAAATTTGTCTTTTTGGCTTGAAAATTCAATTATTTGCTCGAAAACTTAACTAGGTAGTCGAAAATAAACTATTCTGATGAAAATTCATCTCTTTTGGTAGAAATATAATCTTGTACGGTTAGTAATTTTTTTTATTCATAACTCAACAATTTTTGGTTGAAATATCAACTACTACATTTTTCATTAAGAATTCATCTTTTTGGTTGAAAATTTGACTACTTGGGTGAAAGTATGACTACTCTGTTGAAAATTCATTTTAGTGTTTGAAGATTCATCATTTACGTTGAAAATTAATTTACTTGGTTGAAAATTTAATTATTTCGTTGAAAATTCGTCTTTTTGAGCACAAATTATTTAAGAGTTCAATCCTATTAATTAATGTGTTTAATTTGGAAAGGTTTCATTAATGATTACAGGATAGTCTTAAATATATTAATGATGACCATCGAAAATGACTGAATAAATTAATAATACGAAAAACATAATTAAGTCCATGAATTTGAATAATAATTGAAACAAAGTTTTATTTGATAGTTATATCAAATTCAGTGCATATTTAGCATATTACTACTATGAATAAAATATATTTTCCTGATATCATCCTGTCTTGAAAAAAATTCCCTGACATTTCGAGGTTTTTCCAGGAATACAAAAATTCTCTGACAATTTCAGGATTTCCAGGTGAGCAGACGCCCTGAAGATATATTAAACCTGCATTAGCATTTTACGATAATGTATTATGAATAGTTTGAATATCGGGACATAATAAAACTTTTTTCAAGTTCAAACTTGTTCAGACTGGTTTGATGCATGTAGTGGAATATAAATGTCCTACTTGACCTGAGAGGATGAAATCAATAAAGGAACTAATTCTCTTTAGTGGACTAAAATTGATCAGATTTAGGTTGGACAGTTTTCTGGGTGTGGTGATGTGAATAGGATAGTTTGAAACATACTGGACTAGTCATTTATTCCAAAGACGAATTTTCGGTCAAGTGTGGTGTGCACTCGCCGTCAAACTATTTCCATGTACTCTCTTCGATGACAGTTTAAGTATCTCGTCAATCACTGGAAACTGAGACTAGATAGACCCTCTATATCCAGGGTTACTCTTGGAGTCGTCGGCGTCACGAGGTTGCAAGCGGGTGGGTCGGACCAAAGTATAACTCACAATGCGCGCGAGGTTGGAGAACAGACACACCGTGGCAGTTAGACGCACGTGAGCAGCATTCTCGACAGCGTCACATATTCTAACTACCTGAGAAACCTACCTTCTACATCGCTTCTTCCAGTTACCCCACGCCCCCATCTCCACGATATCTCTAACTTTTCGTATAGGACCAACTAACGCCTTCCAGTTCACTCACTTTATACATTAGACTTCGACCCCTTGTCAGTTCGATCCTCTCATAGAACAAGATTTCACTTCAAACAGATATATTCATTTTCCATCACTGACTTTTTCAAATCGTACACTATCGTCATTTTTCATACAGTAAATCCCAAATAGTATATTGCATCACTAGGGGGAGATTTTTTCTTTTATACTGTGAGGCAAATGTTTTCAGCACGAGCCGTAGACTTCGACTTGTGCTTTAAACACTCACCTCGCCGTAAAAATTTGAAAAGATCTCCCCTTAGTCATGCATGACACTTTTCTTGAAATTCCTTATGATTTGGGCATTTTTCATGACTATCAGTCAGTTCCACAATCTCGCTTTTCTAGTCGGTGCTAACAGGGTCTAGAAATAAGTAAAACCAGTAACCCAAGTAACGCGTTTGACCGCCGACCGGCAGCTGTTAACTTACGAAATGCGAGGTTAGTTTTAGCAGTTCCAATAATTCTCACAGCGACACTTTCGTTAAGCTATACTGCTTTACTACCCCTGTTACAGATAATTGCCCTTTTAAAAAAAACACGACTGACGCGAATACGATATTCACAAACTACGGTGATTATAAGCAATATTCCTTCGCTGGAATTATTTTTCTGATCACTAGGGAGTAGCAAGTACTTTCTACTCACACAGTTCGAGAAGCAAAAAATCTGTTCTTTCTAGTCCAAAAGTAAAATATCACGTTTATAACTAATTCTGTTTTCGCTTTCTAAATTAACGTGTACTAATGTACTTTTGGATGCTGGTTACGAATATAACTTTAAAAATATTTTTCAATTACATTTTCAAGGTCAATTGAAAAAAAATCTTTAAATTGTCTGAAAATAGCAATTCTTGATAATTTTTTGAGTAGAAAAAGGTGTTCGCATTGTCACAAATTTTCCCTTCCTTCTTGCATCTCGAAAAATCACCACTTAAAAGATGTATAATTTATTAATGAAACCTAAATTATTTAACATATTATAATTTCAGTGTTAACTATAGACATGTTTCATTTGCACTATTCTAATATTTCAAATTAATCTACTGTTAAATATTCAAATAGATCAACAATTTGTCAAATTCATTAAAATAATTCAAATCTTTTAATATTTAACATTAATGAAATCTTTTATCGATTCACAATTCTTTTAATATAATACATTTCGTTTTATATTTTTTTCGATCTCAAATTTAATTTAAAAACAAAATGGATTATTTTTGCGTTTTTTTTTAGAAAAATATTAATTTTGTAGTGAAAAAATTATAAAATTGAGTATAAAGAGATTAAAATTTTCAATTTTTTAAGAAAAAGGAAATACTTCTAGACTAGAAAGTAGGTTTTACAAAAGGTTTCAAACAAAATTGCGACCCTAGTTTTTTCTGTGTAGTCGTCAACCATGAATTTTTCTTTAGTTAACAATATTAAACCTCTTTTTAAAGGAAAACATTGCTCTGACGTATTTCTTTAAACATTAACGAATAAACTTACATCAAACATGTTTAATATATTTATTCTAGCAAGACTCTCGTAGAAGCAGAAGAGGAAACATAATTGTAGATAAAAGTTCGAAGAATTTTCACCTGTTCGATTTTCATGTTGCTCCTTTACGATACTGATGAAAGTTAAGCATTAGGAGACTCACCATAAAACCTAGCGCTATCTATAGGCTAATTTCTATGCTAAACAGTTTTTCAGTAGTGAATTTGAGAAACAATTATGTGACAAAAAGTAATTATTCTCTGCAATAGTGTTTTCCTCATTTACATTTTGAAGATTTCATGTTGTGATTCGTTTGTTCCCACTCTCTAAAATCGTTCCAATCTCCAAAAAGATCAGTCCAAATTGGAGCCAAATTGTTAAATATTAACACATGAATCCTGAGCCTTAAAGTTTCCCATAAAATAGCCATGACAGAAATCGAACAAAAAAGACAAATCTGCAAAATTCACAAAGTAGTGACCACCTGTGCATGGGGCCCAAATATGATATTTTCTACAATTCTAAACAAAGGGTTTTCAACCAAATTTCTTCAAAGTTAGCCAAAACAAAATATTTCACTTTAGAAACAATACAATGTTATCAAGAAACAGTTTTTCTTCAATCCTAATAAAAACATTTTGGTAGAAAGTTAAAATTTTCGGCCATTTTGAATTTTTTTGAATTTTGTATGTCTCGGACTATGTCATACTTTATAAATTAAAGTTTCTTGTTTTTATAAAGTATAAAAAGATTTCACCAAAATCTGTACAAATCAGCTATTTTATAAATATTTTATAAGCCGGCATTTTTTAATCTTGCACAATTTTAGATTTTCAGGTCTTTCAATCGTTTGAGAAGAAATCATTAGATTCATTGTCAATTTTTCGTCACTCTTTGTTAATAATTGAAGAAACTATCATGTTTGAACGTAACTCCTTAGCTGTAACGATTAGAACACTGAAAAAAAGAATTTGTGGAACCAAGAAAATGCATTTACTTGAACCCTATTTCTTAGTATCAAGAAAATATTCTTCAACCCTAGTAATTTTTATTCAAACTAGACACATATCTTTTGTCAATCCAAAGAAATTAATTCTTTGGCTATATTTTCTTAATTCAAATAAATATTTCTTACATTCAAGAAAATGACTTCCTTGATTCAAAAGGTGGTTCATTGAAATTGGATTAGTCGCTCAAAAAAATACTTATTTGATTTAATGAGTTCGATTCTTTGAATTGATTCGGACGCATTTGAATCAATTGATTTTGCATACTTGAATCAATTTTTCAGGTTTATTTAAATCAGAAAAATAATGGTTTAATTCAAAATAATATTGATTACATTAAAAATATATCTATTTGTTACAAAGAGTTTATGCATTTATACCAATGAAGCGCATTTATTTAGATGAACAAGGTATTGTGTTTAAATAAATATTTACTTCTCCAATTGAAGGAAATATTTCATTTGCTGACTAGAATTAAATTACTCATAACAAATAAGCAGTTATTCAAACGAAGTAATTATTTTTTTACGTAAAATATTTATTGATTTGGCGTAATTTGTTTCGATTTAATACTTTTTTAGATTAAAGAAATATGTTGTTGAATTCAATATCCATGTTTTTGATTTGAAGAAATATTTCTTTGGCATTTATCGTTAAATACGGCTTTCCACCTTAGAATTTCCATGTTGCGATAGCGTCGTGGTCATCGCTGTGGACTTTACACTCGACAGACCCGAGTTCGATTCTTGCTGAAGGTGGATTTTTCATCGAATTTTTCTGTTCCAGGTTCATCAAGATTTCAAATTATGTGAATTGTTTAAATTAAATATTTATAGTAATAACAATGTTAATTATAATTAAGGCTCAAAGAATCCATTCAATCTCTAAAAAACTTGGCACGTTTCGATCAAACCCTGAAGTGTGAGTTCAATTTTTCGAAAATCCAAAATTTCCCCATGTTAATTAAATGGGATTTTTAAGTGCCCGGTGTTAATATTCAAATTTCGAGAAAAAAAAAAATACGGATTTTCTTTCTCCGGAAATGGAAACTTTTTTGGGGGAAGGGGGCCTTGCCCTCTAGGGTATGCGACAACATGTTTTTGCATATTTTCAAAAAAAAATGTCATTGACCAAAAATTTATTTTTAAATTTCATAATTTTCTACTATTGTTCACTAGACAAAGCTGTAAATATAACAAATTTGTCGTAATTTTTGAACCAATAGGAAATATTTTGAATTTTCCCATAGTCAAGAAAGACAAAATATTTCCACCACATTGTTTAATTTTCAATCCAAAAAGATCAATTTTCCATAAAACAGTTGAAATTTTAACCCAAAAAAATGAATTTTCAAGGAAAAAGTTAATTTTCAATAAAATAGCTAAATTGTCAACCATATAGAGATGAATCTTCAATCGAAAGAATTAATTCTTTTACAACGTAGTTCAACTTTCAACGAAGGAGTTGAAGTTTCAATAACGTAATTTACTTTTTAAACAAAGGAGATAGATTTTGAACAATTTTAAATTAAAAAGAATTATCTTTCAAACAAAAAAGATGAATTTTCTACCAGAGATGAACTTTCAATCAAACAGGAAGAATTTTCTATCCAAAAAGACACTAAAGAGTGTTCAACAAAGCAGTGGAATTTTCAACCAAAAAAGAAGAATTCTCAACGAAAAATTTAATTGTTGATATTTTCACTATAAATATTTTAATTTTAAATAAAAAAACGAATTAAATTAACCAAAAAATACGAATTTTCAACAAAAGAGTTGAATTTTCAACCCAAAAAGATCTATTTTCAACAAAACAGTTGAATTTTCAACCATAATGGATTACCTTCTAAAAAAATAGGTGAATTTTCAAAAAAATTTTAATTTTTGACAAAAAGAGATGAATTCTAAGCCAAACATATAATAATGACTTTTCTACCACAGATGAACTTTCAAACCAAAAACTCGAATTTTCAACAAAACAGTTGAATTTTCAACAAAAATTAATTACCTGCTAACAAAATTGTTCAACTTGCACAGCACAATTAAATTTTCAACCAAATAATAAAACATTTGAACCAAAAAACACGATTTCTCAATCATACACATGACAGTAGACTTTTCAATCAGAATGAACTTTCAGCCAAAAATAGTTGGATTTTCTTATTGTGTTCTATTAATTCAGTTTGCATTCAAGAGAAAAATCGAGAAAAAGGGGAAGTTTCTTGAAAACAGGAGGAAAAAGAGAACTTCTTTAAAAAAAAAGGGAAAAGAGCCATAGTGAATTTTCGACATGAAAACCCGGACTCAAATTCGGAATAAAAGTTTGATACTGAGAATGATTTATGTATAGCCGGAGGATAAAGGCTCAAAGCATTTTTATGGGAAGTAGAGAGGCGCCATCCTGGCATCTTAGGGCGTCGGAACTGATCTATAAAGACCTTTTCCTAGTTTTTCTTTTCCTTTTTTCTGCAGGGTGCCCTTCATGTCAGATAAATGTCGAAAGCACGAGGCTTCCTTAAGAGCACTTGTGTTTTCACGTATGCTTTATAAGTGGCAGGTCGGATCTTTGGCGTGTGGTCAATGTTTGGTAGGACAGCTATGACCTGACCTATCATGTGTCGTTCTTGTTTTCCTGTATCATGAATCGTGTAGTTTAGTTAGACTCTTTAGAGAATTTAGGGTCCCCCTATGAAATTCTGGGTTCTAGGATCAAATTCTCCGACCCGAAACTGAGAAACCTTGCAAGGAATCTGCAGAGGCGCCAAGTCCAAGACTGTCGAAACATGCGTTCAACATCTGTTCTCTTTTCATCAGCTACATAGGGCATAGACATATTACAGAAACATCCATAAAGTTCGAGATAAAGTTCGACCAACGGTTTTAAATGCACTCTCATCGTCTTGGCAGTTTACATGTTGCTACCACGCCTTCTACAACTGCAGGGTTCATTTTCGTGACCTATTTCTGCCATTTAGAGGAACTCTAGAAAGTTGACTATACAATGTCCAGACTTTGCGACTGCGAAATTAAATACGATAACAAAATAATATTTTTTCGCAGAAAAAACTGGGGGTTTCTATTAGTAATTCTTGGTTCCCGGCTGCAACAAAAAGGAACCCCTTTTGTTAAAAAGAAGCCGGAAACGATCAATTTGTTCCAAAGGAGACTCCAGTTCGACCTCCAAAGGAACTCATTTTTAATAGATAATTTTTTCAAAGAACATATTTCATGCTTTGCCCACTTCAACATTTTATCTAGTTAATAACAAAACCTTTGCGTTGAAACACACATATAATAGAACTCTGACGGAAATAATTTAATGAAGAGAATTAGGGTAGGGTGTGGGGCGAGATGAGCATAGTTGTCTTTTTCACGTCAGTATTTAACATCTGCTAATTCATTGCTTGAAAGCAAGTCGTTATATATATTCTACAAACATCGTTAATTATAATTTTGCCAAGATAAAAGTAAATAAAAAATTATATGCGGAATTAACAACGAAAATAAACTTATCATATTTATCATATATTATGTATAAGGAAGAGTATTGTTAAGTTAGAGTATTATAAAACAAAAACATATCTTACACACATTTTTCAGAAATTTTACGGAACACTCAAAGTATTTAACATTAAAATGATGCAATATTTATTCCAAACCTCTACCATAACTAACTCTACAAACAGTGAATAGAAAAACGATTTACATCTACATATCTTTTAATAATTGTATTACAGAAATAAATATAAGAATTTTTCGACTTACCCGTGTACATTGTCTCAGTAAAAGTTCAATTCTACAGTAAAAAAACTTCGAATTACTAGACTGGTCTACTACATAACGCTGAATTTTATATATACTGGGATTTTAAGCCGTTTTTTTATATGTTTGCTGTATTTTTTAACCACAACCATGTTTTTCTTATTTTTATAGAATTTTACGAGTTTTCAAAAAAAGTTACTTAAGAAATATACCAGAAAAACAGTGCTTTCTTCTGGTTGTCAGCAACTCATATTATTTTCTAATATAAACCTATAATAGGGCAGCTTTCAAACTTTTTCTGAGCATTTTTTTCGACAAGATTAGTTTTTTATACGTTCGCACCATAATTAACACACTGGACAATCTCATACAATAAAACATTGCATCTTAACCTACTGACTGTTACTCCAAGAGGTTAGGTTAATGCACAATATTAGATTTTATTAATTATTATAAATGTGATTATATAAAAATTTTAGGCCAAAAAATTGCATTTATACCCTAATCGTTGAACTTTAAAACAAAACAAAACTAATTGGAACAAATAGTTGCATTTTCAACCAACAAAAAAGCATTTTCAAACAAATGGTCGAATTTTCAAACAAAAAAGGATTAAATTCAACCACAAAAAGTCGAATTTTTAACCAAATATTCGAACCATGAAGCCAAAAAGACTAATGTTTTAGAAGACAGTTGCATTTTCAAATCCAGGACATTTTTATACAAAAAGATGAGTTTTTAACTAAAAAGATAAGTTTTTAATTTAAAAAAAAAAACGATTTTTCACAAAAGTTGAGTTTCCGAACAAAAATGATGTCTTTTTATCAAAATAAGAAAATTATCTACAAAATGGTCGTATTCTTAACCAAAAACAATTGAATTTTGAATGAAATTATTATTATATTTAATTAATTATTATAAATATAATTAAATAAAAATTTTAGACCAAAAAATTGCATTCACATCCAAATCGGTGAACTTTGAAAAAAAAAAGAATTTGAACAAACAGTTGAATTGTCAACCAACAAAGAAGCATTTTTAACCAAATAATCAAATTTTCAAACAAAAAAGGATTAAATTCAACCACAAAAAGTCGAATTTT
The DNA here is from genome assembly GCA_011634705.1 of Andricus grossulariae. NCBI lineage: Eukaryota > Metazoa > Arthropoda > Insecta > Hymenoptera > Cynipidae > Andricus > Andricus grossulariae. Next base: position 95,333,498 of record JAABKJ010007545.1, read on the forward strand.
GAACCAAATATTCGAACCGTCAAGCCAAAATACAAATGTTTTAGATGACAGTTGCATTTTCAAATCCAGGACATTTGTATGCAAAAAGATGATTCTTTAACTAAAAAGCTGAGTTTTCAATAAAATAAAAAAGATTTTTCAAAAAAGTTGAGTTTCCGAACAAAAATGATGACTTTTCATCAAAATAAGAAAATTATCAACAAAATGGTCGTATTCTTAAACAAAAACAATTGAATTCTGAATGAAATAGTGGAATTTTCAAAACCTACCAAGATTAATTTTGAAACAAATGGTAGAATTTTCAAAGAAAAAGAATAAACTTCAACCTAGAACAGTAAAAACAGTGGCACTTTTTTAGATCACATTTTAATTTTTAATCCAAGACGAAAAATTTTATTTCCAAAAAGATGAATTTTCAACAAAACAATCATTTTTTCATCAAACTATCTACATTTTCAACAAAATAGTTAAATTTTTGACAAAATAATTAAATTTTCAAACAAATCTTTTAATTTTAAATAAAAAAAAAACACTTGAATGTATCAAAAAAGATAATTTTCAACGAAAAATGTAATAACTGATATTTCAACCAAAAAAATTTCAATTTTAAATAAAAAATAGTTGAATTCAACCAAAAACGACTATTTTTCAACGACAGAGTAGAATTGTTAATCAGGAAAGATTTTTCATTCAACATCAGAGAAAAAATTTTCAACCAAAAATGAAATAGTCAAATTTGAAGTTGAAAACATTGATTTTCAAACGAAAAAAAAACCTTTCAACTAAAGAAATGGATCTTCAATTATTAAAATGAATGTCAAACAAAGTAGTGGAACATTCAACCAAGCAGTTAAATTATCAGTCAACAAGATTAATTTTATATAAAGAAGACGAATTTCGAACAAAATACATAGATTATCAACCAAATTGTATACCAAATAGCTACATTTCCTTATTCGGTTCTTTTGATTCAGTTCGCATTTAATCGAAAAAATGAGAAAAAGGGGGAGTTCCTTGAAATTAGGTAAAGAAGAGAAATTCTTTAGAAAAGTGGTAAACAGATAAGGGAAAGATTTTCAAAATCATATTCCTTTACTGTAATTCCATGTCGAAACTTAAAATTATAATCCTGTTCGAAAATTCACTGTTCCAAGTCAGGATAATTGTAATTAATTAAGTTAATTTTTTCAATATTTATCATGCCGACTTATTTTATTTATTCCCTATTACAACTCAGAATTATAATTCCTTTCTAAAATCTACAGTTTCTACTCAGAATTTGAGTAATAAAAGAATGAAACCACTCCTAATTTGCATATTACATTCAAAAAAATTTTGAATTTGGGGGATTTGTTTTAAAGAAATCAGTCCAGTTATCACATAATAAAAATAAAAATGATTGAAGCAAAAAGTGAAAACTGGACTGGCGACAGACTGGCGCTAACCTGATGATGTCCATGGCAGTGAGACGTTAAAAATCTGGAGAATGAACCGAACCCGGATGTTCCTGTCATTCGAGAGGAGTTTGTATGTCGTCCTGGTAATTAGGAGTCCCCCGCTCATACCATACCAGACCCAAAAACTATTTAGTTGTCACACTTGCCAACCTCGCATAGTATTTACGACCGAATTTGACTCCAGGCGGGATAGACACAGACGAGAGATTCGGCATTAACACCAGCAAAGTTATTGCTGCGAGAATGTTACTGAGAACACTGAGAAAAGGAATAAAGTTACGGTAACAAAATAATTTTGTTGAGCAGATTTTGCTCGTTCTACAACAATTTGGTTGTAATTACTCAAAAAGTGGTTGCAGGCCTGGAACTCACTGCAAAGATAAAAAATTGTGTAAATTATTATTATTATTGTAGCATTAAGCCAAGTTTCTATCCACGTTATGCTGTGGAGGATCAAGGAGTTCATATGAGAAAATATGAGAAAAAGCTGATCAATGTCTCTCACAAAGTCATAATGTGTCGTAGATCACATAAAAATACGCAAACTTGCTGATAATCACATAGTAAACTCCATACTCTTTACTTTAATCGCATCCACAAAGTAAAGCTCTCCATGTGGGCCCATTAGTACCACGGCTTTTTACATCTTTTCTACTTGGGGTGTCATTCACACATTCCCAACATTTTTCCCCCGGTCTACCTCTGGGTACACTACCATTTACTTTACCTACATAGACTTCTTTCGTGAGTCTTTCTTGCTTCATTCTACCACCATGCCCAAACCATCTCAACAAATTTCTTTCACTCTTGTCAAGCAGTGTTTCCTCTACACCACATTCAATGAGAATCCTCTCATTACTGACATTGTGTCCATTAGCGTTTTACCGCATAAATTGTGCAGGAATTGCATGTCAACCGCGTTAACTTTACCCTTACGCTTGCCTTGGTAGCTTTTAAAATACCCTATACTTTTTAAAATCCTTCGAAATCCCTTGAAATATATGAAATCATTGAAATGTTCTGAAATCCGACGAAATTATTGGAACCCTAAACAAATTGTAAATCATGTTAAATTTCTTGGAATCTTTTGAAATACCCGAAAGTCTTTAAAATCCTTCAAAACCCCTTGAAATTGGTAAAATTCCCTAAATCTTGTGAAATTCCTTGTAATCTAAAGAAAAATTGAGTAAAATCCCGAAAAAACATCTTGAAACCTGTAACATTTTTCAAAATTCATTCAAAAATGATGAAATCAGTCAAATCCTTTGAAATCTTTGTTATATCCTTGATACACTGGATACCTTTTTAAAATGTTTTGAAATGTTCTGAAATCCGGCGTAATTATTTGAAACCTAAAAAAATGTTAAATCATGTTAAATTCATTGGAATATTTTGAAATACCCTAAAGTCTTTCAAATTCTTCGAAAATCCTTGAAACTGCTAAGATCCCTTAAATCTTATGAAATCCCTAGTAATCTGAAAAAAATCGAGTAAAACCCCATAAAATATCTTAAAACCTGTAAAAATTCTCAACATTCTTTTTAAAATGATGAAATTCTTAAAATCCCTTGAAATCTTTCAAACATCATTGATATCCTGCATAGATTTTTAAAATCTTTGAAACAAATTTGAAATCCGATGGAATTCTTCGAAGCCTTAAAAATTTTGAAATCATGTTCAATTCCTTGGAATCTTTTCGAAATGCCCGAAACTTTTTAAAATCCTTCGAAATCCCTTGTATATATAAAAAAAATTTAATCTGGTGAAATCCCTAGTAATAAAAAAAAGTCGAGTAGAATCACGTGAAACATCTTGAAACCAGCAAAATTTTTGATTTTTTTTTAATGATGAAATCTTTAAAATTCCTTGAAATCTTTCAAATATCATTATTATCCTGGATGCCTTTTTGAAATCTTTTGAAATGTGCTGAAATCCGTCGGAATTCTTTGAAATTTATGAAATCATTGAAATGTTTTAAATATAATTGATATACTAGATACCTTATCCAAATGTTTTGAAATGTTCTGAAATCCGACGAAATTATTTGTAACCTAAACAAATTGTAAATCATGTTAAATTTCTTGGAATCTTTTGAAATAGCCTAAAGTCTTTAAAGTCCTTCGAAACCCCTTGAAATTGGTAAAATTCCTTAAATCTTGTGAAATTCCTTGTAATCTAAAGAAAAATCGAGTAAAATCCCGAAAAAACATCTTGAAACCTGTAACATTTTTCAAAATTCATTCAAAAATGATGAAATCAGTCAAATCCCTTGAAATCTTTGTTATATCCTTGATACACTGGATACTTTTTTAAAATGTTCTGAAATCCGGCGACATTATTTGAAACCTAAAAAAATGTTAAATCATGTTAAATTTCTTGGAATATTTTGAAACACCATAAAGTCTTTCAAATTCTTCGAAAATTCTTGGAACTGCTAAGAACCCTTAAATCTTAAGAAATCCCTAGTAATCTAAAAAAAAGTCGAGTAAAATCCCATAAAATATCTTAAAACCTGTAAAAATGTTCAAAATTCTTTTAAAAATGATGAAATTCTTGAAATCTTTGAAACATCATTGATAACCTGCATAGATTTTTAAAATCTTTCAAAAAAATTTGAAATCCGAAGGAATTCTTCGAAACACCTGAAAAACTTTGAAATCATGTTCAATTCCTTGGAATTTTTGGAACGCCCGAAACTTTTTAAAATCCTTCGAAATCCCTTTTAATATATAAAATGTTTAAATTTGATGAAATCCCTAGTAATCCCCAACAAAATCGAATAAAATCTCGCAAAACATCTTGAAACCTGTAATATTTTTCAAAATTCTTTCAAAAAGGATGAAATCATTGAAATCCTTGAAATTGGTAAAATCCCTTGAATCTGGTGAAATCCCTAGTAATAAAAAAAAGTAGAGTAAAATCCCATGAAATATCTTGAAAACAGCAAAAATGTTCGACTTTTTTTAAAATGATGAAATCTTTTAAATTCCTTGAAATCTTTTAAATATCATTATTATCCTGGAGACCATTTTGAAATCTTTTGAGATATGCTGAAATCTGACGGAATTCTTTAAACCCCTTAAAAATGTGGAAATCATAATAAATTCCTTGAAATCTTTTGAAATACCCAAAACTCTTTAAGAACCTTTGAAATCCCGTGAAATATATAAAATTCTTTGAATTATGTAAAATCCCTCTTAATCCCCCAAAAAATTGAAAAAAATCCCGTAAAACATACCAAAATCTGTAATATCTTTCAAAATTTCTTCAAAAATGATGGAATCTTTTAAATCCTCAAAAACCCAGCAAAATCCCATAAAGCACAAATCCTTAAAAATCTTTTAAATATGATTGATATCCTGGATACCATTTTTAAATCTTTTGAATTTTTCTGAAATCTGACGAAATTCTTAGAAACCCTTAAAAATGTTGAAATCTCGTTAAAATCTTTGGAATATTAAAATACCCGAAACCCTTTAAAACCCTTTGAAATCTCTTGAAATATATCGAATTCATTAAATCTCTTGAAATCCCTAGTAACCTAAAAAAAAGTCGAGTTTGAAATTTTCTGAAATCCGACGGAATTCTTTGAAACCCTTAAAAAAATTGTAAATCATGATAAATTCATTGGAATCTTTTGGAATACCCAAAACTCTTTAAAATCCTTTAAAATCCCTAGTAATCCCTAAAAAATGGAATAAAATCCCGCAAAACATCTTGAAATCTGTAATATCTTTCAAAATTCCTTAAAAACTGATGAAATCTTTGAAATTCTCTGAAATCCCATACAATCTTATAAATCTCATTAAAGTCCCTCTAAATAGTTTAAAATCCCTTGAATCATCTTGAAATTCGCAACAAGAAAGACTCCTGTATTAGATACTGGTCCTGCAGTACATATAATCATTAATTTAAAATAAGTAATTTAATGTAATTAATAGTTATGACACGATACGTGTTAATTCATTAAAATTAGAAATGATTATTTGACTTATATTTGAGGTTATAATTAATGATTATCTACTCTCTACTGTACGGTGGTCTCCCCTATCTCATAAAATTTATTCAAAAATTTTTAAACTTTCAAATTCTCTGAACTTGAAATCTCTAAGAATTTCTTGGAATCTGTTAAAATCTTCAAATTCTCTTGCAAAGTTTTGAAAATTGATGAAATCACTTGAAATCTTTTGAAATCTTTCAAATCCTGAAATCTTTTGAAATTACCGATTTTTGAGACGGCGGATATGTAATTTTACTTACACGGAAAGTTTACCTCAGCTGGGAGTACCCAGCTCGCGTTTACCTTACTTGACCGATTACCTTCAACATTTCATACCCTCAGTTTTTTCTGGGTAAAGGCAAAGTGAAAAAAAGTTGCATTAGCGAGCAATTTAAGAAAAATAGTAGCATAAGTGTATTAAAAAAAAAATCAAACAAATAGTCGCATTGTTAAAAAAAGTGTCAGCAAGTGTCAAAAGAGGCGTGAGTCCGATGTCTGGAAGTGTTTACAATAAATATGGTTGTTATTTAGTTCAGCTTGTAAAGATTCCACTCAACAGACTTCGAGAATAAATCAGACAGCGAGTTTTATGAATTGCTTTGGACTTTTGGAGTAAGAAGGGCGTGTTTGGGTCTTTACTTTAGATGAGGAAGTCAGAACTAGAGCACCATGGAGTGGAAAGGTCCCCCGTAAACTACTAATCACCATAAACCACCGGGATGCACGTGTTACGAATTCTCCGCAAAGAGGAATAATTCAATCTCTTTCTCTCATCTATCACCTTATTCTCTCACTCTTCATTCTGTTTATTGCATTCTCGTGGAAACATCAGAAACAAAACACTTCTTTCTAGAGGGGGAAAAAATTGGAAATACGATTTTGGTCTCAGAGAAAAAAACTGGGAGTAAGAAACGTTGCAGGTAATGGGTAAAACGGGGTAACGACCATCTGGGCAATAGATGTAAACTTTCCGTGGTTACCACGGGAAGTTTACCTCGAGTTTACCCTGCTTGACCGCTTACCTGCAACGTTTCTTACACCCAGTTTTTTCTGAATAGACGCAATCTCAGACTACACAGCCCAAAATGCTCTCAAAATAGCACAAATAGGGTGATCTTTCACGAAAATAAGGGAATAATAAGGTGATAAATTCTTTTGAATTAAATAAATATAGATGCCATAATGAATTCAATATGGAAAGCTCTAAATTTATAAGATTTCAAGTCGAAATATATTGCATTTTCAATGAAACAGTTAAAATTACAACCCAAAAGGACGAATTTTCAACAACAAATTAATTTTTGACCAATCATTGTCATTAACAGCCAAATATTTGAACTTTCAAAAAAATATAGGAGTTTTCAATGAATTATTTGAACTTTTAACCAAATAGTTTAGTTTTCAAGCCAAAGACAAATTTTTTTGAAGATAATTGAATTTTCAATTTAAAAACTAATTTTCAACCAAGAAAGATGATTGTTTTGCCATAATAAATCAATTTTCAATCCAAAAGGACGGACTTTCAACAAAACGGTTGAATTTTCGATGAAATAAGATGAATATAACAAAATAGTTGATTTTTCAACAAAACAATTCCATTTTTAATAATATAGCTCTGATAAGAGTTAAATTTTCGACCACAAAAATAATTAAAGTTTCAACAAAATAGTGGAGTTTAAAAAAAATAGTTGAATTTCCACCTACAAAGATAAGTTTTCAACCAGATGGTCGAATTTTTATATTTAAAAAAGATTAAAATTCAATCAGAGTTGCGTTTTCAACCAAATAGTTGAATTTTATAGCCAAAAAGACGAATTTGTTAGAAGAAAGTTAAATTTTCAACAAAAAAGTTCATTTTCAACCAAAAATGAAGTTTCTACCATAAAAGATGAATTTTCAATCCAGATAGACGAGTTTTCAACGAATCAGTTGAATTTTCGACCACAAAAATAATTAAAGTTTCAACAAAATAGTTGAATTTTTAACCAAAAAAGCTGAATTTTTAAACCACAAAGATGAATCATCAAACAAAAAGATTACTTTTCTACCTTTTATTTCAATACAGAAAGAAAATTTCCACGAAGTTAGGAGTATTTGAATTTTGACCAGAGAATTTGACTTTTGTGGTAAAGAAAAACTTTTTTCTCACAAAACTGACTTTTCGCATTTTTCTCGAAAACAACGAAAGGTACAAAAAAATGTGTACACAAAAGTTTACACCTTTAAAAAATTTGTAAAAATACCTGTTCCTCTTTTGTGATATATTGCATTGTTTACGAGAAACATTAGAAAATTATATTTTTAGGAAAAAAACAATTCTCCCGGCCTCAAAAATGGTTTCTTCCGCATAAAACTGATAGAATACCTTCATTATACATGCAAAAACTGTAAAAAAATATGGGGAAAAATAAGAAAGGTGGTCTTTCGAGAAAATCTTTTTTTTTTCACCGAATTATGAAAACATAAGCATAAGATATTCTTAAAAATCCCACCGTTCTTATTACTTCCAAATACTTTTAAAAAGTTCCTGCTAATTTAAGAAAGGTATCCCTTATCAGTTTTATGTTGGCTAAATCATATTTAACCAAGAGAATTTATTTTGCATAAAAGCATAATTTTCTATTTTTTCTGGCATACGACCCACGATATTACAAAAAAACAAGAGGCATTTTTTGTAAAACCTTTTTAGACATGCAAACTTTTATTTCTGAGAAAAATGCGAAAATTCGATTTCATGAAAAAAAATTCTCTTTGCCACAAAAATTGCTCAGTCTTCCTTATAGAAGGCCAAATTGAAAAAATATAAGTGTGGGTTTTTTTTAATTGACTTTTTATATTTTACAAATTGTCTCCATTGTGTTAATTTGAGATCTTTTCCCAGTTATCCGACTGACTTCAAAAGAAGACAGTAGAACACCTCAATTTTTTCAAATTTTTAAATTTTTAACGCTTCAAAAATAATAATTTTTTCAAAGCAATTTGTATTCAGTCTGTCAGACTGTCGTAATTTTCGAAATTAATTTCGGTGTTTATTCACAAGTAACTTAACGACTGGAACCCAGAAACTCCTTCACAAATGATCTGCTTCCGGAATTCGAATCAAATCTTAATTTTAATCAATTATATCATAGACTATATTTATCTACGTCGATAAAATTCAAGTTCGCAGAAAACCATAAAAGTGGAGAGACATATCTAAATTCTTTAAAGACTCGTCTTTACTTATCTTATCCCAATAATGAGCCTCTTCGTGTTTTAAGATGACCAAAGTCGTAAATTTTTTCGTATTCACTTTTCCTTGTCACCTCCTAGCTGTTTTACATTCGCCATGATTAGACAAACATTCTCGGTAGTTACAAGTACCAGAGCAGGTAGTCGATATTTCGTATTAACTTGGCCTATCGCAGGACAATTTCAGATAAGAAGAACGTCTCTCGAGAATCGTAAAGTTTTTTGAAACGCTTGTCAAACAAGATGAGAAATTCCGTTCCCAAGTTAAATACCTATAAAAACATCCTCCATGATTATAAATCTGAATCCATCGTTGATCAATGATAGACGTAAAGGACACCGCGCCAAAGGTAGAGAAAATGGCTTTTTGTCAAGATGTCTAAATTATAAAATTTTTTGTAACTTCTAACTAATCTACAAATCAATATTTCGAAAGATAATTATCAAAAGAATGTTATCCTGCTCAAAAACTTGTTGTTAGATTTGGCTAAGTGCCTCATATTTTGTAGATTAGACTAAAAAAGTGGCTAATCTAAGCTAGAAAGTGACTATGCACTTACAATATTAGATGACATTCTATTGCTGAATCCGGAGGTGAAAACCATGCTCAAAATTGCTAGATGAAACTCGAACTAATGTTCAGACAAATTGTTGATTATTTTATTGCAAGCTGAATAAACCTTTGACACTCAACTGTCATATTGATATTTCGATGCTTTACAATAGAAACTAGAAACCAAGAAAATATTATACATGACATAATTTAAATTTTAATATTTCATACTTCACAGACTAAAATGCTCTCAAAATAGGACAAAAAGGGTGATTTTACACGAAAATAGAGGACTAACAAACAAGGGAATGAAACTATTTTAAATAAAAATAATGCAGGACATATTGCATTTAATATGAAACGCTTTAAATTCATATCCTTTCAAGTAAAAATATTGCAATTTCTTCAAAATAGATGAATTTGTAAAACAGATTAATTTTCTACCAAAAAACACGAATTTTCGACAAAATGAATTCTCAACCATATAGTTGAATTTTCTACTAAAAAAGGTAAATTTTCAACCGAAAATGGAATAGTTAAATTTTAATTTAGAACTATTAATTTTCAAAAAACAAAAAGAATTCTCAACAGAATAGTTAAATTTACAAAGAGATGTATTTTCAACTAAAAGAATGGACCTTTAACCAATAAAATTAGTTTTTGACAAGTTAGTTCAACTTTAAACAAATTAGTTGATTTTTCAACCAAAAAATAGTTGAATCCTCAACCAAAACAGATTATTAATTTTCAACCAAACAATTGAATTGAATTTTACTGAAAAAAGACGAATTTTTAAATAATCAGTTGAAGTTTCTACTATAAAATGATAAATGTTCAATGAAAAATGGAATAGTTACATTTTCAGTTAAAAAAATTAAATTTCAACAAAATAGATCAATTTTCAACCAAAACATCTGCATTTTTAAACGATTCGACATCGAATTTAAACATTTAAAAATTACAATTTGAAATCATAAAATGTAAATGTTTCAGTTCGAGAATTGTTTAGCTTTTGTTCGACAGACTTAGTTACAGTAAGTAGTTACGTTTTTAAAATCTTTAATAAAAAATTGTTCATATTTAAAGACTTATTTACAATTAATAAATTAGAAATTATTCAATTTTAAAGGCTTAAATTTTAAATTGTCTAATTATGCACATTTTAATTTTATATTATTCAATTTAAAACCATTTCTAAGATAAAATGTTTCATTTTCGCCCACTTCTGATTTGAAGTTTCCTAATGTAACCATTTTAAAAACTGTATTAAAATATTGCGATTATTTTTGTCCACCTGCATCTCTTCATAAAACAAAAACCTACCTACAGAAATGAATTGAAAAATAAAATTATTGTTTCTTAGAAAATCGAGTTTGCCTTTCATTGATATTCTTATTTTGAATATCATAGTTTTGTAGATATAAAACGAACAATTGTATTTTCAAATATCATATTTAAAGAGAAAAGGGGAAGTTTTTCGATAATAGGGAAAAAGGGGAATTTGAAAAAAGGGGAAACGTCAAAATTTTTATCAAAGAATCTCCAGTGGTTTTGATTTTTTGGAAATTTCGGTTTCCTTGCTTGAATCTTCAAGGGATATTAAAATGATGTTAAAACAACCCCAAAACATCCTATATACATAAAACCGTAAATCTGTCAAGTTCATGGGTACAAAACTATTGTTTCGGTAGGTTAAATCTACAAAATATGAGGCCAAATCTAAAAAATGTTTTTGAGAAGGATAACACTTCAATAATAGACGAATTTTTCTATTAGAATACACCCAAAGATTGGAAGTTTGGCTATTGTTTGATTGAAAAGAAACGAAAAGGATTAAGGATAAATTCATAAGATTTCAAAACAATTAGAGTCAAATTCAAAAGAATTCAAATTAATTGGAAACAAATTTTTTAATAAAAAAATGCTATTGTTGTAAGTAAAATTGGAACAAATTTAGAGGAATTTAAGGTATACGAGAAGAATTTGATGAAATTGATAAAAATTGCATGTGAATTTAAAAAAAATCAAGTGAATTGAGATCAATTTAAAAATAAGAAGAAACTTAATTCACTTCAGTAACTATGAAATAAGCTTAGAAAATTGAAGAGAATTCAAAAGAATTTGATAAAATGCCTAAGAATTCAAGGTGACGTTAAAAAACTTCAGGATTATATAAAAACTTTTCGAAATTCCAAAAAAAATCGATTGAATTAACTAGAATTGAGTAAATTTGGAAGAATTCAACTGAATAAAAAAATTCAAGAATTTAAAACAATTCTGGGTTAATTAATAAGAATTCAGAGTGAATTCAAAAAAATAATTTCAAATCTTTGAATCCCTACTAATTTCTAACCAAAAAAGTGACTAGTGACTACAAAACAATTCAAAATAATTCAAATGAATTGGATTTATTTTTTAATTTAAAAAATCCATTTATTTCAGTAAAATTCGAGTAAGATTAGAGGATTTTTAAGGGAAACGAGACGAATTTGATGAAATTAATAACAAATCAAACTGAATTAAAAAAGTAATCATTGGAATTTAAAACAATTCAAAACTGTGAAAAATTAATTCAATTCAGTAAGTTTGAAATGAGTTTAGAAAAATTAAAAGGGCATTCAAAAGAATTTTGATGAAATTCGTACGAATTTAAGGTGTGTTTAAAAGACTTCAAGACGGGTTAAATAAAACTTTTCAAATCCATTGAATTGAGTAAAATCGAGTGAATTTAGAAGAATTCAAAAGAATTCAGGATAAATTATTAAGGATTCAGGGCGAATTCCAAAAACTAATTTTAAATAATCTTTAAATCTTTGATACCCTACAAAATACCTAAGTTTTTGTGAACACATTCTTTGAAATCAATTAAAATATTAAAATCACTTGAAATTACTAAAACCATTGGAAATCCCTTGAAATTGTTTAAATCTAATGAAAATGCTTTGGAATCTTTTAAAATACCCTAAAATATTTAAAAGTTTTTGAAATCCCTTTAAACTATTGATCGAAATAACAAATTTCTGAGAATCTTTTAAATTTTCCTTATATATTTCAAATCCTTTGATATCTTTTGAAATCTCTTGAAACTTTTTAAAGCTCTTAAAAATTCCTGGGAATCTTTTAAAATACCGTAAAATATTTCGAATCCTTTGAAATTCCACCAAATTACTGAAATTAATTAAAAAGTTCTTTGTAATCTTTTAAAATAGCCTAAAATATTTTGAATCCATTCAAATCTTTTGAAATCCTTTGAAATTTTTTAAAGCTCTTTAAAATGCCAAAGAAGCTGAAAAAAATACCTTTCGAAATATTTCAAAGCATTTGATCATTTTAACAATTGATCCTCATGGTCAATTAAATAAAAAATTTTGAAAATTAGAAAAAAATCCATTGAAATAAGTAACATTGAGTACATTTAGAAGAATTTAGGATAAATTAATAAGAATTCAGAATGAATTCCAAAAACTAATTTCAAATCTTTGATACCCTACAAAATACTTCACTTCTCGTGAATAAATTCTTTAAAATACACTAAAATATTATAAAATACCGTGAAATTCTATGATGATATTTTGTGAAATCCTGGAAAATGTATTAAAATACATTAAGAGCTTTAAAATCCCTTAAAATCATTGAAATCCTCGGAAATCTTATAAACCCTGCGAAATATTTTGAAACCTTATACATCGTCTAAAACCGTTCCATGTCTTCTAAAATTCTAGAAAATGTATTTTCCTAAATTATTTCAAACGCTTTGAAATCCCCTCAAATTAATGGTATTAATTGAGTAGGTAGTGAATCACATGGTAGTCAAGATGTCGGTTTAATTATGAATGAAAAAGCAAGACAGCATCTCAAAGATCATGAGCTTGTATCACCCAGATTGTTGTGGACTAGAATGAAGATAGGAATCAGAAAATTATTCATCATAGCGTGCTACGCCCCAGTTGATAGCGACCCGAGGGAAGTCAAAGACGCCTTCTGGGATACTTTAAGGGGGGGGGGGGGGGGGTCAGATTTTACACAAATCTGATACCTTCTCTGGATGAGAATGTAAAAAAAATTTTGTTATTAATCATTTTATTGCAACTTGTATCATTTTTTCATAAATTTAATTTCATTATTTTCAATGTTATTTTTTACGATTTAAACTATAAATACGCAGATCGTTTTTACGATTAAAACATAATCTACTTGTTTTATCTAAAAATGATTATTAAAAAATTTGTGGATCCTTTTTGGGTGAACAACTTTTGTCTATTAACTTATTTTTGTACCCTGTATCGTTTTAAAAAAAATGTAATTTTTTTATCTCTAATGTAATTTTTTTCAGGATTAAAACAAAAACTACGCGTCCTATCAAAAAAATTACTGATGAAAAATTTGTAGATCTTTCTTGGATAAGAAACTTTTGTCAAAAAGTTAAAGTTAAACTTTTTATTTTTTAATGTTGTTTTTTACGAATAAAACAAAAACCCTGCATCCTATCTGAAAATAATTAGTAACAAATTTTGTAAGTGATTATTAACAAAATTGTAGATCTTTTTTGAATGCACAATTTTTTTTATTCATATTTTTTCGTATCTTGCATAGTTTGAACGCAACATGAAATTTTTGATTTTTGATTATTTTTTTGTGCGATCAAAATTTGATCTTTCTATTTTTCAAAGAATTCAAAAAGTTGTTATGACAATCTTGTAGGGTGTTCAAAAGCATCATTTTTCTCTTCTTGACTTTTTTTCATATCGTGCCTTGTTTGACTTTAAATTCTCATTTTCTTTTTTTTTTAATTTTGTAAATGCTATAACTCTGGTAAGTTTTTTCTGATCAAAAAAGTCATTAAGAGAAATTGTTCGCCTTTTGAGTACATAAGAACAGTTACATTTTAAGAAAACACATGAATTTTCAACCAAGTAATTTCATTTTTGAACAAAACATATGAATTCTCAACGAAAAATATAATATTTGATATTATTTCAACCAAAAAAGCTTGGTTTTCGAAAATATGGAGAAAAAAAGTACTTGTTATTAACATTCTCTAATTTATAGTTTTGTAAAGTCTTGAGGAATTTCTAAGAAATAATTTAAACTCAATAATTTTCGATTTTGACCCCTCCAGCCCCCTTGTATTGTGACGGTATTTTTGTGAATTTTTTCAACACGGATTGTTTCTATTTAATAAGCGACAAGTTTTCAAGCACTTTTCAACTAAGTTTTAATTGTTTAAGCAATTATTATTTGTTCAATCAATTTTTTCCCCTGCAAATCGTGGAAAGTTATTATTTCTCAGAATAAATTATACAGTTAATAAGTTTCAAGAATACAATTTCTTTTTCAACAAATTTTGTAATTATTTGAACAATTTTGATTTGTTTGAGATATTTCTTCCCGTGTAAGTCATGAAAAATTATTATTTTCTGGAACCAACCCCACATTTAACGAATGTTGAGAGTAATATATTTTTTAAATATATTTAACAATTATTTAAATAATTTTTTTCGGTTTAAACAATTTTTCCATGCCTGTGTCGTCTTAAGAGTGATTTCTTGTGAAAGACAGTTTTCAATTACACTATATCGCTTGTTATTCAGTATTCACAATTTTCTCCATCTATCATGTGAAAAAGAGCAAGGGATTCGAAAAATAAAAAATTGTTTAAAAAATGTGAATTCTTTAAATAATTGATAACTATCCGTAAAAATATTTTTTAATTTCTTCTATTCATTCCTTAATTGGGTTATTAATTCAACAAAATACTAACTTTTTACGATTCGGTTCAAAAAATCTTATATGAACAGAAATTGCTTAACCAATTGCAACGTATATGAAACAAAAAATATTAATTTTACATTCATCAACTATATCCTTCATTCGGAAAAATAGTAACTGTTCACGATTCACTGAAAAAAAATTGCTCACACAAATAATAATTGTTTAAACAATGGAAAATTAGTTTAAAAGTACTTTAAACTTGTCGCTATTCTAACATAAATAATTAATGCTACCAAGAATTCTAAAAAATACCGTTCTTAGTTTGTAACATGCAGTTTATTTTTCAATAGTTTGCGAAATTTTAATCGCTTTGAATTAAAAATTATATAATTTCCAAAGTGCTCAATCTTAAATTATTAAATTTTGAACGCTTTCATTTAGATATAATACGATATTAATTCCTCTCATTTTTAAATAATCCAGTATTCTAAATTGTAATCTAAAATAATTTAAATTTGAACATTTTGAAATTATCCCACTTTCGTAACTTTGATTTGAAATTGGTAAATTCGTGATTGGTAAATTAAAAATAAAATTTTTCAAAGTCGAAATCGTTAAATTAGACGTGATGCAATTTCAATTCCTTTCTCATGAAATTGTCCCACTTTGATAAGTTTAGTTTTAAATTTTTTAATTTCAAATACTTTTGATCTTACAGTATTCAATTTTAAACGCTTTCATAAAAAATGATACAAGATCAATTTCCTTTCATTGAATTTGAAATACTGTTCTTTTTTCTCAAAATTTTACCCAATGTAAAATAGGTTGTATTTGAACGTTTTCAATTCAAAATCACTTATTTTTTTTTATTTTAGGCGTTTTCAATTTCAAATTAATAATTATTATTTCAAAAAAATTTAAATAAAAGAAGACAGGCGTTCCTGAGTGAATAGATTACAGAGTCGGTAACTGGTTAATAAAACAAATAACAGATGTCGTTACAGTATGTAAGATGTAACTAATTTTTGAAAATATGAAAAAAGGACGTGTAGTTACTTTTTTAATTTCTTTGAGATGATTTTAAAATAAATTTCAGACAACGAAGCTAAATTTGTCATAAGTACATGAATAAAATAATATAATAAAATAAATAAAACAAATAAAACAAATACAATAAAATTTATTATAATAATAATTAATCATGATATTTCATAATTATAATTGGAAATTGAGTTTTTGCATTAAAAATTCTTGAAAAATAAAATGAACATTGTATTAAAAGGATTTGATCCAAACCTCAACTTTAATCTAATAATAAAAATATTGGAAAATCAAAACTAGATGACTGACTTTTCTGAAAAAAAAATTTTTTCAACTTTTTTTCTTCAATGTCTAGCCTCTTCATCATGAACGATATGTCTTCAAAGTATAATCGTTTATACATATAAGAAATATATACTTTTCATCTCTTTATAGACCTTTCATCATAAAATATTCTTGTCAGTAATTTCTTTGCCTTGTATTTCGATTTCTTTTTTTCAGTTGAAAAGTAAAAAATTTGTGTTGAAAATTTTATTATTCAATTGAAATATCACCACTTTTGGTAAACAGTTATCTTGTTGGTCGAAAATTCAACTGTTTTGTTAAAAGATTTACTACTTTCTTGAAAACTCTTTTATTTTGGTTACAAATTATTGTTTTAAACTGAAAATTACCTCTTCTATTTTTTATCGAAAATTGATTTTAAAAAATGTTAAATTTAACTACTTCGGTAAAAGTTGAAACACTTTATTATTTAAAAAAGCATTTTTTGTTAAAGATTCTTCATTTAAGTTGAAAATTTAACTACTTACGTAAAAGTTGAACTACTCTTTAAAATATTTATATTTTTGGTTAAAGGTTCATTTATTTGGTTGGAAATTCACCTATTTTGTTGAAAATTTGTTTTTTGTTTGTTTAGAAATAAGTTTTCAAACTGAAAATGTAACTTTCTTATTTCTGGTTGAAAATTTATTTTTGCTATATGAAAATTCATCTTTTTTCCTAGAAAAGTAATCTCATTGGTTTCAAATTTCCTCTTTTTTGGTTAGAAAGGCAAACGTTTGATTGAAAATGAACATTTTTCTCAAAAATTTAGATTTGCAGGTTAAAAATTTAACTGTTTTATAGAAAACATGTATTTCGGTTTAAAAGGTAAACAATTTAGTTTAATGAGTGTTGTAGACAAAAAATTAAATAGTTAAATCTTCAGTTTAGAGCATTTATTTTCAATTTAAAAAAAAAACTAATTTTTGACCAAGGTAATGAATTTTCAACAAAATAGATCAATTTCCAACCAAAAAGATTCTTTTCTAACAAAATACATGATTTTTTACAAAAACATTTGAATTTAGGAAATTTTTTACCTAAAAGTTAAATTTTTAACCAAAGAAATTAATTTTCACACAGAAGGATCGATTTTCGACTTTTGAACTAAGCTTCTACTAGACATTAATTTCTATCGAAAAAGATTAATTTGCCACAAAAAATAGAATAGTTAAATTTTCAGTTAAATGAGCAAATTTATAACTAGAATGATGAATCTTCAACCAAAAATGAATTTTTAACCAAATAGTTGAATTTTCAACCCAAAAGAATAATTTTTTATAAAAAAAAGACAATTTTCCAATATAGTACATTAATTTTAACTTGAAAAAAAAAGAAATAAAACAAATTTTTAACAAAAGAGTTAAATTTTCAACCAAACAGTGAAACATATGAATCTTAAGCCAAGAACAATAAATTTCTATACAAAATATCAATATATTGTAGACAAGAAATTAAATTGTTCATTTTTCAGTTTAAAACCTTTATTTTTAATTATTAAGAGACTAATTTTCGATCAAAGTAATGAATTTTAAACAAGAAAGATAAGTTTTTAACTAAGGAGTTTAATTTTTAACAAAATACCTGAATTTTCACGAAAATATTTGAATTTAAGAAAACCCAAAAAATTAATTTGTCACCTAGAAGATTAATATTCTACCATAAAAAAACGAATTTTCTATAAAATACAGGAATTTCCAACCAAAAATGGAATAGTTAAATTAGAGGTTAAAATCATTAATTTTCGAATAGAAAAGAAGACATAATTTCTAATAAAATAGTTTAATTGTGTACAAGAAAAAAGGTTTTTCCGCTAAAACAATGAATGATAAACCAAAAAACAAGATTTTTCAACAAAAATGGTTTTACTCTTAACTAAGTGATGAATTTAAAAAAAAATCCATTTTAACCAAAATGTAATAATTCATATTTCAACAAGAAAACATTTTTATATTAAGACAAAAACAGTTGAATTAAATAAAAAAGACGAATTTTTAAAAGCGTTCTTCTATTACGAGGAAGCGCTGGAATCACTACATTGTCAAAGTAAATTTGAAAATTGAATTCGGAAAAAAGTGTCAAAATGGTCGAGGTTATTTACTTCACATCAATCTCAAACTCAAAAGTGTTGCTTTTCAAGTGTACCTTCAGAAAATTTGAACAGAGACAAAAGCAGAAAATTGCATTTGCTTAAGTGTCGAATAATATTAAAAAACGAAATTCGGCAAATTTTGAAAATATTTATTCTTCCTTTTGAAAATAATAAGTTTGATATTACCAGCTGCAGATGTTTTACTACTAGTACTTCTGTTTTCTGTCTCGGTTTCTGCTCTGTTCCCACACTCTCTCCCCATTAGCCGAATTTTGGTGGGACTGACGTTTTAACTAGACTCTCCATCCTACGAGGACTATCTACTTAATTTGGACATGATTTCGACTCGCAAAATACATTTCTCGCATGAAGGTGGTAGTTGGGCGTAAACTTTGAACAATGAATAATAAAAAAAATAAATTAGCCTCGGAATGGACTCAAACTTTCATTGACAAAAGGCATGGACCCGGTAAAAGTAAAGGTCAAGTTTTAGGCGATGAATGGAGACTTGTGTTAGGAATGCTAGAGGGGTGAATGATATTGAGGTTAGAGAATTACGAGAAAGTATGTGGAGAAGAAAGCTAGATATTTTATATGTACCTAAAAAAAAGAAAAAGAAACGCGACATTAGAAATAGAGAAAATGGGGAGTTGAAAGGACTTGATTTATGATCACGAGTAGATAGTGAATCACATGGTAGTCGAGGGGTAAGTTTGATTATGAATAAGAGAGCAAGTCAGGACCTCAGGGATTACAGTATCTTCTAGATTGTTGTGGAATAAAATGAAAGTAGGAATCAGAAGCTTATTTATCATAACGTTCTACGCTTCAGTTGATAGTGACCCGAGTGAAGTGGAAGACGCCTTCTGGGACACTTTACATCATACGATAAGTACTTGCGATCATGGTGAAAAAATCATTCTACTATGAGGTATGAATGGATGGGTCGGCGTCCAACGTCAGGGTACGGAAAGGTTACTAGATAATTTTGGGCATTCAAGAAGAAATGATAACGCAAAAAGATTAGTTAGCTTATGCTTATAAACGGACTTATTTATCAAAAATACTTGGTTAAGGCATCAAACAATCCACATGTGCACCTGGTGCAGAGGAGATAGCCAGAGTATAATTGACGTTGTTTTCTCGGATGAAAGACTAAGAGGGCTAGTGAAAGATAAAACGGTCATGAGGGATTCTGATTGGAATACTGATCATTACCTTCTAGTATCCAAAACTAACTAAGGTCAGGAATGGGCAAGAAGAAGGACCAAAAAAGTGAAACAAACGCGAATCAAGATTGAGATTCTACGAAAGCCGGAAGTGCGAATAGATTTTCAAAATAGGATGAACAAACTTATAGATGAGGCAACTTGAGAGGCCCTAATGAACAATAAAGATATAGAGGGAGCATTGATTACGGTCCGGTATGTCATTGTCGAGAGTGAGATTTAAGTTTATGGTACTGCGGTTGTAGGAAGACTCTCTGGTGATGTGTGATGGAATTATAACATCCAAGCAGCCGCCCAAGAATAGAAAGAAGCACGTAGGCAAAGGTTTAACATCACCGGTCTTAGCGATGACGAGAGAAATAGACTTTAAAATGATTACAGACACAAAAATTGGCGTTAATCAATATGAAGGGAAATAAAGGTACAGAGTTAGTCAACATCAGAAATAGCAAGGGTGAAATGCTATATGATACAGACGGAATACTAAACGCTTTGAGGGACTCTTTCAAGGAATTATTTGGAGGTAGAGTTAACCTAGAAAAAGCGTTTGACAAGATGGTAGTATAGCGAGTGTAAGGTTTAATTGGAAACTGAGTGACTGGTTAGATATTATGCAAGGTGTTAGACAATGATGCGTAATGACCTCATGGCTATTCATTATATTCATGGACAAATATCTAAGAATGGCTCTCTTCGCCAAAGAAGGTGTGAGTCTCGGGACAATGAGGGTACGTGGGCTAGCGTTCGCAGATGATCAGGTTGTTATGGCAGAATCAATCGAAGGTTTGCAAAGAATGTTGAGAAAACTGAACACTAGCATGAAGAACATGGGTTTCAAAATTAACGTAAATAAAACGAAAATTATGGTGTTCGAAGGAAAGGGTGAGAAACTAATGCGCAACATTTTCCTAAATGATGAGAGAATAGAACAAGTTGATAAGTACGTATACCTGGGTAGCCTTTTCACTACTGACGGACAGATAGATGTGGAGTTAAATAGGCGTATAAACAATGGTAAGAAGGTTATTGGTAGAGCAGGGCCCATTATCAGATCTAAAAATATATCGAGTAAAGCCAAAAGTACAATACATAATTCTATATTTATACCAACTATTCCGCAGAATAGAAAAACAGTAAAAAAAAAAATAACTCTATAGAACTACAAGGGCACAAAACTTGTCTTGATACAACATTCTTTCTGCAGAGGCTTAAAATGTCAAACTGACGTATACTAATAAAGTTGTAAACTTCAATGTGGAAAAAATGCATTATTAATAGATTAATATATATGATGAATAATTATCAAACCATCAATCCATTTAATTTCATTAAGGCTGTTGAAACGATGTAAAAAAATGGCGAAGTCTCTGCAGAGAAAAAAAACTTTTTCTATGATACTAAGAATCAAGATAATATTACTGATGATGATATTTCGAATAACAAAAATTTTGTAACTTACAATAAAAAATATTTCAACTATGCTTTTGGTAATTAAATTTTATCTTATTATCGCTCCTCACCAATTTTCAAGAATTTGTTGACTCTCATTAAAATTCAATCATTTTTTTAAATCTGAGACTACGTTTATTAATCTAAGAAGAAATTAAAGATTTATTTAAATTTCAGTGATACTGTTGCATTCACCAATCATTCGAACTTGCACACAAATTTTATTGTATTTTGTTTATTTCATGTATTATGTTTATTTCTGTATTATATTATAATTTTTATTTATCAATCGGACAATTCACTACTGAAATGGGTGAAACGTTTTTTTATATATAATATCAGGGTAGTCGCTGGACCGAGAAACCAGTACAACCAAGAAATAGCCGGGAATTTTATGAGACAGTGAAAAACCGGAAAATGACAGTGAATTTATTTTCTGACCGAAAATTTTCCAAATTAAGAAAAAAAAATCTGTCCAAATTTGATGTCAACCATTTTTTTAAATAATTAGTTGAATTCTTATCTTTTCCAATTTCAGTATCATTCAGTTTAGAATGCGTGATTAGAAAATCTTTCACTTCAAAAATTTTCCATTTTAGATTTTAATTTTTAGGCGTGCATTTCAATTAGAAGAATTTTAAAATGCATTTTCAATGATTTAATCAATTGAAAATTAGAAGCGTTTGAAATCGAAGATTTTGGATAAAAAATATTTTAAGTTGATCAATTGTGAATATAAATTAATTGATGATTTTAAAAATTAAAATGCACTTTCAGGATTAAAAAGTTAATAATAATTGATTTTACAAGTCGATTCGGAATCAGTTCACAATTTTAGAATTTTCAGATTTTAACGTAAATAATTAAACTGTTTCAATTGCAAAATCTTATTTGTTAATCAAATGTAAATGCCACATTGAAACTTTATATACTATTTTCAATTTAAAAGTAACTACAAAATAATATATTCAAAATTAAAGGGTTTCAATGAATTTCGAATATTGTTCCAGTCTGAAATGTTTCATTTTTAAACTATTTAATTAGAAATTTCCAAATTAAGAAACAGAACTATTATTTAGTATTTAGAAATCTCTTACCTTATATTTAAAATCAGTAATTATAAATCAAACATTCAAAAGTAAAAATAAAAAAACTGAACTTAGAACGTAAATCAAACCTTAGTGGTAAAGTTTGAGTGCTTCAAAGATTTCGCCATTTTTTTGCACACCGTTCCAGCAGACATGTAGAATGAAGAGACTAACATTTATTTTTAAATTTGGCTAAAACATAAGTCCGCAATTGTAACCAAAATTTCAAAATTTAATTCCATACCTAATACTACAGGATGAGGACCGGAGAGTTGGTCAAGTACGTAAATAAATAATTATGTACAATTAACAAAAAACAATGTGCAAAATACTGCTAATAATGCTCATTAATAATAAAATGAATAAACATACGAAGTCAAATTTCACTTTTGACACAGTACTTTAATGCTAATAGTTAATTAGATTTCATTAAACTAAATTTGCGTTGGGCGTCGAAGATAACATACTTATTTATTGAAACTGGCACTTCTCTTAAATATTGCATCCACATATTTCATTTAAACAACTCATTTTTTCTTTGTATTCATTTTGCCTTACAATCGTCTCCTCACTTTCTCTATAACTACACAAATCCCATATAGGACACCACTTTGGATTTATGATTTCGATTAGCTTCTATATAAACAAATTTCGAACATAAAGCTAAGAATCATCATTAATACATTGCCATATCCTGACAATTTTCACAAAAAATGATTCCTCATTTCTGGATTCATTATAGTCCTATGGTTGAACATCAATTAATAGAAAATAACGTCCAAAAATAATATAGATATTCACTAAAACGTCTTGAGTGTCAAAAATAAACGTAAAATTAGCCACATTCACAACTCATATCATTAAATGAGACTATAAGATAATCACAAATTTTATGTTTCTTTTCTGACAAAACAATATTCTCTTGTAATACTGATACAAATTCTGATCTTCCACTTATCTATTACGTTCATAAAGTTTCATGAATTTCGTCGTGAACTACTATGTTTTAAAAGTCGTGAATCATACTTTAGATGCATGATTATTATTATTATTAAATATTACTAAATTCGTCAAAATTTCAAACATTTAGAAAATGTTTAAAGTTCCCTTTCATTCTTTCGCATCAAGCAAGTATACATTATTAGGTTATTATCACACAGTGACTATAAATTATCATTATGTAGTGTCTGTAACTCATGAGAGTAATTGGCATGTATAAAATATGAAACATAATTATGATATTATTAAATCATATTTATCCGACCCACTTTCGTACTACAAAGTAAAAACATACATTCAATACATAAACAACTATTTACAACACTTGAAGTGGGAGCCACTTTATCCTACAATGTGCGGCTAAGTCGCCCACTGGTCAAAAAAGTTTTCATAAAAGTGCTTGGAAGTAAAACTTTATAAAAAAAGTAATTATTGATCAATTTTCTAACAGCTGTTGAACGAATAATGTTACTTAAACTTATTTCAACGTTGAATAATCTGCTTATTATCACTTGGAATATAACCAGATTTATTCTTAACATCGCGTTAGAAGTAAGTAAGATATATCACATACATCTTATAATTTGATAGATCTCTTAAACGGAGAGATTTCCCCACAAAATACCAAATTTGCATAGATCTTGTTCCAGTGCTAGAAAATATATATCTTTTTCTAATTAATAAAACTGCACCAAAACAAGATTTAAGATTATGTTTAGCAATTTGTGTGACAGAAAAGAATTGCTAACCATAACATTTATTATTCAAAGAAAGAGATCATTTATTATTTTAAAAAGTTGCTAATATGCCGGTTTCCCCTCTATGTGCCGCTTAGTCCCATTTTACGATGCAGTAGACTCTCACAAAGCACCCGGTGTTCGGGACCGAGAGCATCACTAAGCGCCCGCTTTATTAAGCCACGCCCCTTGTGTTTGGCGGGAAAGCTCTCTGAGATGCATTGGCCGAATTTTTTAATATCGTCTCGCGCACGCGCATCTAATCTCTCGCTCAAGGCGCATACAGAATTGGAGGTAATGGAGGCACTTGGTGATAAAGGTGCTTTCTGGAGAAGGCGCTTTGTGAGAGTCTACTGTAGTAGTTTTAATCTTTTCGTTAATTTACGATCCTTATAAATATATTTTTCTCTCTAATTGTAAATTCTATTGACTGTTAAAGTTGGTTTATCCGTTTTTGTGATCGCTTGCATTAAAGTCGTATTCACGCCACGAAGTGGCAGTACACACACCATTACCACGCCACCATTCGCTCACATCCTTATAATACTTGGATGAACGATTGTCGTGCAACATCGCACACACTCGACACCAAAAGTAGGTATTTATAAATTCCCCAGTGCCTTTCCACTTGAAGTAGGAGTTGTAAAGCTCGTCGTCATTGTCCAGTCGATGGAGGTACTTGGCGAGCTCTTTGGGCGACTTGAATTCATCCACGTGAATGTAGGATCGATATGGTGCGCTTCTAGCGTAGTCTATTGGATGTGCCCCCATAACTATCGGAAGAACGTTGTGCCTGAAAATTTGAAAAAAAAATAGTTTATAATGAAAAATTATTGACATACCTCAAGACTATTCAGCCATTCTGAAGAAAAATAGCGCTGAAAAAATCCACGCTCGTTGCATGGATCGCGATGTGAGTCGTTCAGCTTCTGATTAGATCAGGCCCATTTTTTCACTCAGGTTTTTTTATGGCAATTCACTATTAAATTTATTTAAGGGCATGTGACAGAAAAAGTTGGCTATTTGTATCAAAATTTGGGAACAAATAATTACTTTCCGACATTCTGTTATTTGTAACACAAAAATTAGGCTACTCGTACTGAAATTTCGATACACGTAGCCACGGCCTTATTAAAATCAAGCCAAAATCTTCATTCCGAACATCCTCTTCGAAAACTTATAATTCCTGATGCAATGTTTTGTTAAAAAAACATCAGTCCTTACTTTCATTTCAAAATATAAATATTTTAAATATTATGAATTTACCCAGCGTTACATAAAATTCAACCAAACGACAAAGGCTTCATAAGTTGAACTTAAATAAACTTCTTATACGTAAATTATATAGTTCTTCTCTCGTGGTTCAAAAATACTGAATATCTTTTATCTAAACACACTACATAATAACTAAACCAAAATTTACAATTTGCACTAGTGCTTCTCATAAAATTAGGTATGTCATGAAAATCTCGAAAGCATTGTTGTTGTTCTTCCTCAATTCAACAAAACAATATTTCAATTTTCAATCAAGAATGGCAGAATTCAAACAAAAAAATACGAATATTCAACAAATTATTTCAATCCTATACCAAAACAAACTAATTTTTTAATCAAATCTGATCTAAAACGTTGAGTTTTTAAGCTAAGAAGACGAATTTGTATTGAAAACTTGTATTTACAACAACAAAAAATTCATTTTCTACGACATAATTGAATTTAAAAAAAAAATAATAATTTTCAAAAAAAGAAGTGAAATTTCAAATAAAAATATCAATTTTCTATTAAAAATCGGATAGATACATGCTCAGTAAAAGTACACACTTGTTTCACAAAAATTTGAATTTTCAAAATGAGTCTGTAACCTAATGGTTGAATTTTTAACCAAAGAAATGAATTTTCAACCTGAAATATGAATTAGTCACCCAGAATATTAATAGTCTCCCAGAAAAGACAAAGTTTCGATAAAATGCAGAAATTTTCGAATAAATAATTAAATTTTTAACTAAAGAAGATAAATATCAAACCAAACATGGAATAGTTAAATTTTCAGTTGAAAAAATTAATTTACATCAACAGCAAATTTCAACAAAATAATTAAATTTTGGACGAAAGAAAGTTTTTTTTTAACTAAAATGATGAATCATCAACGAAAATAATGAATTTTTAACAAAGTACTTCCGATTTCAACTGAGTAGTTGAATTTTGAACCAAAAAATGTTTTTTAGTTGCTATTCAAATCAAAAGCATGGTTCGAGTCAGAACAAATTCAAATAACCTGTAAATTTAAGATTTTTCCGTTTTGCTTCATAAGTGGTATTCATCTTAAAATATAATAATTTCTAATAGAACCAACAAGTATTGACCATTCGTGGTAAATTTTTGGTTTCAAAAATTATTATTCAAATTTAAATAATGCAATGAAAATATAAAAAAATGTTTATTTTTCATTTATTGTAAAAATACCATTTTTACTGCTACTCAACAATAAAGTTACTGGTGTTTATGTAAAATATAAATTATGATACTTTTGTATGCGTCTTGTCTGGAATGAAAGATATGTTAAATCAAAGATCCTGAACTTGTCTCAGTTTCCTCATGTAGTACATGAATATTACATTTCTTTACTCTTTTACTTAGAAAAAAAGTTTCATATGAAAATTAAATACTTTGTATATATTCATGTGAAAAATATGTAATCTTGTCAAAAATTCAAGTAACATTCCAAAAGTCGAACTCAATTTCACCATGATGGATAGTTTATCCAGAAATATCTTGAAAAAGTATTTTTCATGTTTAAAATTTTGTTTGAAATATTACAAATACAGTCTTCGATTATTACGCACGCCATGAGTCATATTTTGTTAATGAGAAAAACAATCTGCTAATTTTAAAGAATTGTAAGTATATGAAAAAATTTGCGTAATTCATTATAAATTTACTGGAATTTCCTCGCTATAATGAAGAAGATTCTGTAAATCATATAAAAAGCGCACAAATTATATAAGACTTTTTGTAAAATCTGTAATAAAATGTTGAATTGGACGTGAATAGCAATTATAGTGCGCGCTTAGCGTGCACAATGTTCTGGTTAGATTTAAATTTGTGGTAAATTTTGTTATTTTACAAAGTAAATATTCAGGAAAAGCTAAATCAGCGGTGAGTCTTGAGGAATGCAAAAATTTACAATTTTTATTTCAATTCGTAAATCATAAGTAGATTTTGAAGATTCTAGAATGTTGAATCTTGATACAGGTGACTTTTTATTAAAAGAGGTAATTTTTCGCAATTCTAATACAAGGATATTCTATCTAAGTAGAAACATTCTGTTCTGTCAAGGCACACTTTATTCTTAGTAGAAAAGGGAAATTTTAATACGGCATTGCAGCTTTTAAAGCTTTTTCGAGATTCAAAAAAATATATTTCAGTTGGCGTAAATAAGACTATTGCATTATTATGTAAGAAATAATTAAAGAATAATTGATAAATGAAATAATTCTGTTATAGATAGTTAAAGATAAAAAAAGCACAGAAAAGTGAATTACAATATATGATATGCTGTTCTTAAAAATTCAAATAAGAAAAAAAAAACTTATAATTCACTATAAATCATATTTTGATATTAAAAAAATAATCTCCTAATTCTAATGGACTTTAAGCAAATAAAAAAATGGTGTTATTCATATTGAATTTACTGGAATTTTCTCGCTATAATAAAGAAACTTTTGTAAATCATATGCAACGTTCTCAAATCATAGAAGATTTTCTGTAAAATCTGTAACAAAATGTTGGATAAGTAACCAAACTTTTTTTCATGAAAAAGGGTAATTAGTGCGTGGGTAGCGTGCGCAATCTTCTAGTTTTTTATATTCGATAAAAGTTGTATGCGCAATAAAAATAAATGATTTCTTTGGACCAACAAATTTTTACAATAATTTTAGTGAATTTTTCTTTTTCGCGGAAAAGTTCAAAATATCAACAAAAAAATCAGTAAAATTCGCTTCATTTTTCTTATTTTTTAATCACTGAAATAGAATAAAATAAATGTAACATAGCAAATTTTACTTTTTATCTCAATTCTATGTACATGCTTTGATTTAAGCCATCTCCGAAGAAAATTGGGCTTGTGGGCAAAGGGCATTGTAAATCTATATTTAAACTAGGGATGCTAAGGAAATTATAAGGTCTTTTTCCCTAATTTGAATTTTGAAGCACAATTTTTCATACCTAACTGTCTAAAACTTTATTATTTCATTAATTAATTATTCTTTAATTATTTATAACATAATAATTTAATAGACTCATTTGTGCTAACTAAACTATTCTCTTAAAATTCTTGAAAAAGCTTTGAAAGCTACAAGGTCGTACCAAAATTTCCCGTTTCTACTGAAATGGAGTTGTGTCTTGACAGGACGGGGTGTTTCTACTTAATTAGACTATCCTTGTATTAGGATTGCCAAAAATTACCGTTTTTACTGACAGGTTGCATGTAAGAAAATTTAACAATCTACTATTGTCCCTCATCCAGCAGAAAAACTTATTTATATCTTAGAAATCGTGTTCAAATCTTAAAAAGTAAGATTTGAACAGCCAATTATGCTTCTTAAATGACAATAATTTTTAAAATAATAACAAACAATAGCTCACAGCGTATGTAATAATACTACACTGTACTTATAATATCTTTAAAAAATGTTAAAAACGTGACAAATAAATTTTCAAGGTATTTCCGGACAACCTATTCAGTATTCATCATGTTGGAATTAAATTCGACTTTTTGAATGTTACTTGAATATTCTATAAGATTCTCTTCACCACATTTTCTGGACATATTTTTCACATGAATATATTGAATTATTTACTTTTTATATGAAAATTTAATTTTCGAAGTTCAGGATTAAAAAAATGTAACATTTATGTACATGGGGAAACTGAGAAAAATTCAAGATCGATAATTTAACGTTTCATTCATTGCAGACAGACGCATACGAGAGTATTTGAATTTATACTTAGCATGAGCACAAGTAACTTTGTTGTTAAATAACAGTCGAAATGGTATTTCTACCATATATGAAAAATAACCATTTTTTTATGATTTTATTGCAATATTTACATTTAAATAATAATTTTGTAAACCAGAAACTTACCACAAACGGTGAATTTTTTCTAATACTATTTAAAATTATTATTTTTCAATAAGAATATCTCTTAAAAAGAAAACCGAAAAAATCAGGAATATACAGGATAATAATAATAATCCTTCCGAGAATCATTCCGTGAATTTTACATCCGTTGCGGTTTTTTCTCCTTTCCTAGTTCAAAATTTGACTACTTACTTGAATGTGGAACTACTTTGTTAACAATTCAATCTTTTGGTTGATGATTCTTCATTTTAGTTGAAAACCCATTTTTTTAATTCAAAATTCAACTATTTTGTTGAAATTTTTTGTTATAGTAAATTAATATATTTAACTGAAAATTTAACTATTCCATATTTGGTTGACCATTTATCTTTTTCACCTGAAACTTAAATCAATTGGTTGCATATGTGTGTATAATATTGAAACTTTATCATTCCTAGCAGAATATTAATTTTTTTGGCGATTAACTCATCTTTTCGGTTAAGAATTAATTTCAAATTTTACAAATTTTACCTCAAATTTTAGGCTAAGAAAATAATACTATATTTTTGAAAATTAGTTTTTTTTGTTTGTGAAAAATTAGTTTTTTTCGGTTGATGATTCATCATTTAAATTAAAACCTTTTTCTTTGTTCAAAA
The DNA here is from genome assembly GCA_011634705.1 of Andricus grossulariae. Lineage (NCBI taxonomy): Eukaryota > Metazoa > Arthropoda > Insecta > Hymenoptera > Cynipidae > Andricus > Andricus grossulariae. The sequence goes on from JAABKJ010007545.1 coordinate 95,363,186, forward strand.
TTCCACTATTTTTTTCAAATCTGTTGTAGTGACTCAATGCTTCAACTGAAAGTTTAACTATTCCATTTTTGGTTCAAAATTTATCCTCTGTAGCTGAAAATTCAACTATTTGGTAGCAAATGTGTGTATTTTATCGAAACTTTGTATTTTCTGGTATAATATTAATCTTTTTGGTGAATTTATATTTTTGGTTGAAAATTCATTTCTTTGGTTGAAAATTTAACTATTAGGTTGAATATTCCTTTGAAAATTCGAAATTTGGTGGAAAATGATTGTATTTTGTCACAAATTAATCATTTTGGTTACAAATTCATTTCTTTGGTTGCAAATTACTTTTTCAAATTGAAAGTTAATTTTTTTAACGGAAAATTCAACTAATCCATTTTTTGTCGCGAATGTATATTTTCTGATAGATATTTAATCTTCTTGGTGGAAAATACATCTATTTGGTTAAAAGTTTAACTGTATCGTTAAAAATTCATCTTTCAGGTTGAAAATTCAACTATTTGGTTAGAAATTTATTTTTCTGGTTGATGATTCATAATTTCAGTTAAAATTTCACTTCTTTGGTTAAGAATTGAACTATTTTGTTGAAAATTCGTTTGTTTGACTTGACATGCAGCTATTCCATTTTTGCCAAAATATCAATCGTTTTTTGCATCGCTTTTTGCATTCGACACATAACTTCACTATATACAATATTGTCTAACTACCACTGTTATCTTACTTCGACCGGAGTAGGTACATAGTTGTAAGTTCCACTACATGTGCAAAAGGCTGTTCTTCTGGGATCACTTCATCTGGTCCGACAACACTGTTCCTCATAACATTCTACAAAGATTGGTAACTCTAAAAAAGTATCCAGAGGTGAAATTTTCATCTCCAACTGTCCCGTCTGCCGCATAAGATCATCCGCGGCTAGAGACCTGACTCCAACGAACAGTGTTGAACGATGTTGTCTCGCGTAAATTTCCCGCTCTTGCTTACCTTCTAGGACAGAAGGAGCAGAAGTAAATGACGTACACGTTCCAGTTGCGTCGGGTTTGGTTGCTTTAAGGAACCATGATCGTAGCTTTCGGAGCCTACAACTTCTCACATCATAAAATATTATCACTAATGAATCATTGATATTCATAGTTTTGTTATTATTATTAGTTGTTAGCGTTTCTAGTTCATGATTTTCTAGTGTCTTATGATATTATATTTTAAAAGTAAATATTTAAATACTCGTTTTAAACATTTTCCTATTAAATGTTATAATATGGAATTTTAATACCGTAAATTTTAATTAATGTGAGTGTTTAATTGTCAATAATATTAAAGTTTGGAGAGGCGCGTGCTGTTCTCGAGCGCAAGAGGCGTGGCGTGTGAAAAGTGAGTGGCGATCCCACTTCAACGTGCTTCCTCACTTCTCGTTATCCGAGTTCACGGGATTCGTCGAAAGTATCCCCGCTTCCAGGGCCTGATCCTTGTCTCTGGTTCGAGTGCAGCACGCGCAAGCTCGTCGAGTCCTTCTGTGTCCACCCACCGCATAGCTCAGTACTCTACACTGTACTCTCCGCCGCAAATCTTGGGAAGTGTTTATGCATTTATCTGCCAGCATATTCCAATTTGTGTTCAGCGTGAATATACAATATATAAACGGACAGTGTTCTTCTTTATTTTTCTTCAACGTTACATTATCGTTAAGCCGTGAGTTGTGAAAAAGATGTTTCGTTTTTACCTCCAACCTTGAAAGCTCAAACGTCACGGTCCGATGGCAAACGGCGCAGTTAGGACTAACGGCAGACATTGACTGATGTGTGTGTCATCTGTTTCGTCCATCTTATTTGTGTACCTCCCCCCCCCCATATTTTATGCCATTTTTTACATTGTGTTTCTTGCATTTCTTATGAATTTGCTACCTCCTTATTGCTGATGTCCGTCTGATCTGTTTCGCCCTTCTCATTTGTCCCCCCCCCCCATTACGCTCGAACGTCACGGTTCTGTGGCGAATCTCGCCATTCGAACTAGCGGGAGAGACGAAAGGGCCCCGCATCCTCTTCCTCTCACCTCCGCCCTTTATTTTGTTCCCCCCCCCCCTACACACATTTTATGCCATCGTTGCCATCATGTTTCTTGTATTTCCTTTATATGCGTGATTCATTTATTTCCGATGCATTCGTGATTTTTTTTGTTCCTTCTTTCATATGCTGACCTCCCCTCTGAATATTATGTATCATTGTTCATTGTGGTTTCTTGTGCTTTCACCTTGTTTACGACAAATTTGTAAATTATTTATTTCCGATGTAGTCGTGATTTGTTCTGTTCCTTATTTAATATTCCGACCCCGCCCCCTTCCCCAATATTTCGTATCATTATTAATTGTGCTCTCGCCTTGTTTCTTATGTATTTGTGATTTATTTACTTCCGATGTATCCATGATTTGTTCTACTCCTCGTTGTATATGCTGACCCCCCCCCCTCACGCTCAAACGTCACAATTCGTTGGCGACCCTCGCCATTGGAACTACCGCAAGTGCTGAAAGGGCATCACATTTTTCTGTCTTTACTTCCCGACCTTTCCTTCCGTTTGACCCCCCCCCCTTATCTGAATATTTTGTATCATTTTTCATTATGGGTTTCTTGTGATTCCGCCCTATTCATGATTTATTTGTTCTTTCCTTATTTCTGATGTGTTTTTGATCTGCTTCGTTCCATATATCGTGTACCCCCCCCCCCCCCCCCGGTTCTTCGCACTAATTCACACTTGAACGACACGGTCTGGCAGCATACCCGTTGTTAGGACCAGCATAGAGAGTGTACACCCACACTCATCTCGTCGACACTCGCTGATTCTCTTTATTCTTCACACTCTAATTCATTTTTCTACAATGACGTTCCGCAGGTCATAGGCCGGCAGCACGCACGGAATCCATTTTGAATATAATGCCTACCCGGGAGTCGGAAATTTTTGACATTCGGTTGGATTTTCGCCGCTAACTTCACCTCTACGGTAAACTTGATCTCCTTCACCAAGCAACCAGCTGCTCTTTCGAGCTAACCGCTCCCCCTCTACAGCCGAGTGATTTATCTCTCAGGGCCTCAAAACCCCCGCTTGGGGGGTGTGACACGGGAAACCTTTCCCGAAAACCCTAAGTCTCGTTGTACACCACCTCCCCCATCTTCACGGTCGCCCCGCGAACTCCTTCGGCGACATCGTCAACGTTCGATACGGACCTCCGTATTTCGTCGCTGGCTAGCCCGGGACCCTCGTATAGACCTCTTCCCCGAGAGGCACCTCCACGAGCACTCTACCATCATTCCAGAGCGGGGATCTGACAGACCTGTTCGCGTCCTTCTCCGTTCGTGCTAAGAGCGCAACGTCAGGATCGCACTCTGCTTTGACTCTCTTCCGGTCGACCCCGCAGATCCCGAACGTCCAGGCTGTCTGACCAATCCTTTTCCACTTCTCACCAATCAGCTCATTCTCTACACTGCATCCCACTGCAACCCTCAACACACACAGCCTTATGAATGTTATCATTACAACTGGACCGTAACAAAAACATGAAATTATTTTCAATCATTTCCAAATTCAGCAACTTTCGTCGACGGCTGAACTGCTACTAGACTAGGATACACATTTTTTTTAATTCTGTAGAATTCTATATGAATCATTGAATTGAATTGCAAACATGTGCATATATTAAAATATTTTCTAATTCTCTTGATAAAATTTAGGATGTAATTTGATTTATTTTTAATTTTATAGATTCTTCTGAAAACATGGAATTCTTTTCAATTATTTCCAAATTCATCAACTTTGGTTGACGGTAAATTACTAATGAATTAGGATGTACTCGTTTTTTTTAAATCAGCAGTATTCTAAGAAATAGAGAGAATTCTGCAGAATGTAAAAGCGTTGAAGAAGTTTATAATAATTCAACGTGAGTTCTGAAGATTTTAGAGGAATTCAAAGAAGTTTTAAAAAATTCTAAGGATTTCAATTGAATTTAAAGACTTCTGCAGCAATAAAAAAACGAGTGCATCTTAATTCAGTAGTAGTCTACCGTTGACCAAAGCTGATGAATTTGGAAATAGTTGAAAATAATTTCATGTTTTCAGAAAAATTTAGAAAACTAAAAAGCAAATTTAGTTATGTCCTGAATTATTCAAGAGAATTCAAGGATCTTTAAAAGAATTTCATGCTTTCAGAAGAATTAAGAGAATTCAAAGCATTTCATTGAATTCTACATTGATTACATTGATCAGGGGCAGCCACTGATTATTTGTAATATTGTACGAATTATCTAGGCTCACTGAAATTATTTGTTCAACTTCCAGCAAATTTCGGAGAATATAGTCTAAATTTCCATTTTTACCATGGACAGAATTTCCGTGAGCCAATATTTTATCTCGATCATGTTTAAATAAAATAATTGATTTTTTGAAAAGGGATTTTACGGTTCGCAGGAGAAATTGCTTTCCGGGGTCGCACTTACACTTGCAACTAGATGTTCACCTACATGCAATTTCAATGCCCTGTAGTACCTTGAATATGCACCAAACCCAAAAATGTTTTGAGACTTTTCGATTTGACTTTTTTTCCCCTATCCATCATTACAAGGAACGATAATACTCCTGGGACACCCTGTATAATAAAAAAATAAAATATACAAAACATTATAAACGCGTATATACTAATATTGCGGGCGAAAAGGGGTTCTCGAAAATAGATACAAAAAGGATTTTCAAAGATGAACACAAAAAGGGGTTTCCAAAATTAAATATAAAAGGTGTTCTCAAACTTAAATACAAGAGGGATCTCGAAAATAAATACAAAAAGGGGTTCTCGAAAATAGATATAAAAGGGGTTCCCGAAAATAGATACAAAGGGGGTTCTAAAAATTATATACAAGAGGGGTTCTCAAAAATAAATGCAAAAAGGGGGCTCAAAGATAAATACAAAAGGGTTTCTCAAAACTAGATACAAAAGACGTTCTCAGAATTAGAGACAAGTGGAGCTCGAAGATAAGTACAAAAAGGGGTTCTAAAAAATAGATACAAAAAGGGGTTCTCAAAATACATGCAGAAGGGGTTGGAAAATAAACGCAAAAAGGTGTCTTAGAAATGAGCAAGCAAAGGATTCTCAAAAATAGGCAAGCAAAGAGTTCTCAAGAATAAGTACAAAAAGGGGTCTTGAAAAGGGGTGGAGGTGATCTCAAAATTAGCAAGAGATAACTATTAAATAGCCAGGAGAATTGGAAATTAAGAAAGGGTCTCAAAACAATAAATTAAGGGCACTGCAATTTCAGGTACAAAGATCGCAATTCATTTTATAAAAACAGGATCTCGACGTGTTAAAAGGGGTACTGGAATTTGAGACACAAAGATCGCAATTACACAAATAGGGCCATTGATGAATAAGGGTTCTCAACACTAGGGAAATTTTATTTTTTGAAAGGAGGGTCTCAACACAAAAAAAAAGGCACAATTTAAGGTATGAGGGGCGTAATTCGATAATTAAATTGATTAGAGAGGGGAGAGAGATATTCCGAACTCCTTCGTACAAGGGGGAGCGAGAGGCAAGGATCATCCCATCGATGCTTCCAGGGCCGGCTATATCCTGGCAACAATGTGGAGAATGAGAAGCCCTTGCTTCCAACCGCAAGTGTTGACTGGACTCGTGGATACTCCATATAAGAAGAGAGAAAACGAAAAGGCATAAGCAAAAACAAACCTCTATCCATTCGATCCATTATTGGCAAAATTGTCTATTCTGCCTTGAATGTCACAAGGATAGTTGATAAAAATCCAGAAATTCGAATTGCCGAGGATGTGAAGATCTCTTAAAGTTGGAGGTGGCGATGGATCCAGTCGATCGGCTGCACAGGTGGCGGCAAATTTTACGACTCTCGCTCAAGTTCGCGGATTCAAGAAATCTAACACAAAGAAAATTGAGAACAGCCCTAAATTCTTAGAAATTCAAGTCTCCCTACGTGTGAACACGAGAGCTTTTGATTTGCAAATATTTACATGAAATTGAATTTGTGAGTTGCAGAAATTCCGCAACATCACAGGGGTACGAGGAACTTCTCTGCTGCAGGACCAGATGGTATCAAGAACTTCTGATGGAAGAAGTTTACTTCTACACATCAAAATCTGGCTCGCATATTTACCTCATATTTAAAGTCGAAAACGCTCATTTCGCAGAGGCTGGTGTTAGGACGCACTATACTCCTACCAAAAAAATACAACTCGTCCAATCCATAGGATTACAGGCCAATAGCTTGTCTGAACACACTGTATAAGATCTTTACAGCTGTCCTTAACAACAGGATTGTTCAAAGAATTAGGCCTGTGTGGAGGGAGATTTACGAAACCTGCCTACGTTCCTGTACAGGAACCTGTGCAATAACCTCCAAAGGAACCTATCAGGTTCCTGTACAGGAATTTTTAGCTGTGTCGCACTACGAAACTCTCCTGCATAATACTTCTGCGGCGACACTAATCATCGCAAGCATAAGGTTACTCATGTATTTTATATGGATGACCTGAATATCTATGCTTACGGTAAAAGCAAACTTCAGAGTGCTTTAAATATCGTCAAGGAGTACACATGACAGACTAGTATGAACTTTGGATTGGACAAGTTCGCCAAGATTTATCTGAAGAAACGAAAGATTATTGTCGTTCCTGGTGACCCTGTGCTTGTGGATATAAGTGTTATTAGACATCTTGACACTGGAGAGGCCTAATCCATACGTGGGCAACTAACAGCTTGCCAGCCCGGTTCTACGCTACACGTTTGAGGTGATTCCTTGGACGAAGAACGAGCTCACGGCCCTTAATATCACCACACGTATGATCATGCATATGCATAAGGGCTTGCATATCAATTCGACCGGTCTTCATAACCGAATTGTTTTGACTACAGCTTACATCGTTGCAAATGGTAGAAATTCTCTCCTACAAATGGTTAGCAAACTTTCACAGAAATGTAGGAAAACAGTTTTTGTCAAAGGAGCAATTTTAGCTCAAAAAGTTTCCAGCAATAGGTGCAGAGCGTGTCATTCACACGCTAAATACATAGAACATATACTATCTGGGTGTCCCACTCACGTGGGACGAGGTATCTCCACAGACCTAAAGTCACCCTAAGAGTGCTTTATTACCATCTTTGTCGCTCATACGGTGTTGCCCGCGACCCTACCCTGTCGAACGCTCCGAGTGAGATAGAGTTAATTGTCCAAAACGAGAAGTGACAAATTTTCTAGAACTACGATTTCCGGACAGCAGTCTCCGTTGCACCATCGAGGCCTGAGATGGTTCTTCAAGACTTCGAGAAATGAACTATATTCGTGATCGAATTCTCGGAACCAGCCGACTCCAATATCACTGCCAAGGAAAAGAACAAAACAGGAGAGGTACGAAGACCTTAAAAGTGAGCAGCAATGACTGTACCAAAAATATTCGGTTAAAGTAATTGTCCGTGTGATTGGTGCTCTCGGAGGTGCGAAATCATTACTGTTTAGTAACCTGAAAGCCATACGCGTGTGCCAAAAATATGCCAAGGCACTTGCGAGATGGATCCAGAAAGCTGTTATCCTTGGGTCGCTTCGAGTCCTCAAGACACAAGGGTTTCGCCAAAAGTCCCGCTTTCAGTGTGTGATTGACTACATAACATCTGGCAGAAAATTCGCTGCGAGGGTCCGTCAGTTTTTACGCGAACTGCGGAACCATTATCACACACTCAACAAGTCAAAGCTGCTAAACACCAGGCACCATATTGTTAACAGAATGTGGATACTATCTAACGCTAGGAGAAGTGTAGTGCGGAGAGAGACACGGGTCAGAGAAAATGAACAGTTTTTCTCTGACCCATCTTGGCTCTTCCAAGATCCTCCATTTACCGTCGACCAGTCGCCCAAACCACAGGAAGTTGAGGCATTTTGGAGAGAAGTCGACAAAGTCCAGCATTCACTGAATGCAGACACAAAGAACATAAACTGCTTCAAGGAACTGTTGTACCCTCATAACACCTAAGGAGGAATGCCCACCTATCACACTACCGAGGAGGTGAAAAAAAGTAATAAGAGGCATAAAGAACTATTCTGCCCGGGAACAGATGTTGGTTGGTAGAAGGACGCTCAGTGCTTCTCCCAAAGATGAGCAACTTGTCTGACCCTAAGAATTACAGGTTAGTAAATTGTCTAAGCACCCTGTATAAGATCTTCACAGATATCCTAAATGTAGGATGTAGGAAGAATCTGCAGCATCAGAGCTTGTCGACAGAAGCGCTATGCGACACCTTGGCGCTGGAGAGATATATACATACCTGGGCGTGCTGTAGAGCCGCATTTAGGACGTGACATATATAAAGGATACTCTCCGATGCTGATAAAAACGTCTAATCCGACGGATTTGGTCTTGTGAACTGCCGGTGAGGCAGAAAGTATCTGCAACAAACATGCTTGCCGGCCCGGTAGTGCTCTATTTATTTAAAGTGGTTCCATGAACGAAGGACGAGCTCAGATCCCTGGATACCAGGTCACAAGAGGTTATGTACATAAAAAAAGCATGCACCTTAAGTCGTCTGTTCCGCGACTTTACATATCACGCCGTCAAGGTGCTTGCGGAATATTAAATCTCGAATGCCTGCACTTATATCCACAGCTGAAATGAACGATGTCGAGCGAAAATTGGAATGACAATTCAGCCAAACGCTGTATGTTATGATTCAACCTTATTTTCCTTAAAAAAACATCGCTGAAAGAATAGCTGCAGGCTGAAGGCTGCAGGAAAATTCTCAAGATTCAAGATTAAATTTATTATTCAATTTCAAAACAAGATACAAAAGCAATCGCAGGTGAAATAATTACAATAAGATGTGCTTCACACTAAAAACGTAGTCTGCGCAATTTTATTTTATTCTGGCTCCTTTTAATTTGCTGCTGGCTTTTACAAGGGGTCTCGAATTCACGCTCATACGACAATAATACTCTCTCATTCCGTTATAGATAGGGCAATGGAGTAGCAAATGAAAAAGATTGTTATACTTGACTAAGTTACATAGATGGCAAATTTGATTTGATGCCCCCATTAGATTCTACGCTTGCAGCTCTAGCCTAGTCCAACTCACAGAGGCTTCTCATACAAATCTTAGGCAACCTGGCGTCGTTCGTATTAGTTAGAGAAATCCACCAATTATAGGCGCGTTCGAGCACTCTGATGTTTACCTGACCTAATCCTGTTTCTACTCGTATAAAGTGTACAACAGTGTTTCTAGGCCAATGAAATAATGTTTAAAAAATTTATTTTGTACAGCATTGAGATCGTTAAGGTAACTTAGAGCCCATACCTCAACACCGTACAATACAGTGGCCTAAACAATTCATCTCAAAAGCACGACGATGGCTCCCCATAAATTATTTTTAGACCCATTTGGAATACTGCACATTCTATATATTACTGACGTCTCTTTCCTGACAAAATGGTCTTTGGCAACTTTAAATTCACCCGTTGACGAGAACAGGGTTCCGAGGTATGTGTAAGTATTAACATATTCAAGTGTAGGTGCATTTGTTCACGTGAGTGGGCAAAGTTTTTTTATTTTACCAGCTTTGCGAAACGGGCCGATCTTTGTTTTTTATGGGTTTTAGCTGAATGCCGTTTTGTTCGCAATACTCCTCCAGAATCTTTCATTTGTCGCGAGCATCGTACCAAAAATTAAGAAAGATAACGAAATCGTCTGCGATCCCAAGCATAATTAGAGATTTGACAGCATTTAGCAGCACACCCTTGGTACCTTTGTTTATAAAAAAGTCCACAATATCAGGCACAAAAAGAAAAAAGTGGAAAGGACTACATCTGTCAAAGCATAGTATGACTAATTGAGTACCAGTTTATATGTTTCCGCCCATGTGGATAATCTAGCAGTGAGTAGCGTCGTGAAGATTTTAGTGATTGAGTGCATAAGAGCGATAGTTTAATGGGTCATGTTCATCGCCCGTCTTGTGTAGCATGAATATATCAACAAAAGACCAGTGATTAGGAACTTTTCAGTTGTTAGAACAGTATTGAAAAGATTCAGCAAAAAATGGTCCCAGTCTGGGTATAGATGTTTTAAGAAGTCATTATTTATACCATACGAACCTGCAGTTTTGGGAGCTACCATAAAGGATGTCACAGTTTGGGGGGGGGGGTAGCCGAATTGTGACAGCCTGTGACAGAGCACATTGAGATCATTGACACAATGTGGAGGGGCGGGGGGGGGGATATAAAATTCGCCATAAAACTGTGACATCCTTTATGTTTTCTAAACAAGCGTTAAAATCACTAACTAATAAAAATTTGTGTTTGCACTGCCTAAGAAGAATAATAAATTTTTAAGCGCATCAATACAGAAGTCCTGGTTGATTTCCAGTCAGAACTGGAAATGAACAATATCCAGTTATACAGTTCGTGAAAGTTATCTACATATGATCGATCGTTACCAACTCCAATGATAGTTCAGATTTCTTCTAATTTAACTTGTATTCAAAACATAACTCCTTGTTATGAAAAGCGCATATCTGAAAAAAGTATCTGCCTTTGATCTCTCTAGTAGCTTAGTGGTTAAAGCGCCCGACTGGCAATCGGAATAAGTGAGGTTCGAATCCCACCGGTTCCTTCAGAATCGAACCGAAGGGCCAACGGACGCGTCCTCGGGTTACGGATAGAGGGTCCCTGTACCAAGGGTTTCTGCTGAATTTGGCTACAATAATTAATAAACAGTCGCGGACAATTGTCCAGGACGGCCTCCAAAGGAATAATCCCAAGCAGAGGAGACTATGCGGCCTTATCCTTGTATGCGGGGCTCTACAGAAATGGACAAACTCTTTTCCCTAGCTGCTCGTGGGAACGACAATGATAACACCAGACATAGTATATATATATATATAATTTGACTGTTTCGATCCGAAATATTACGAATTATTGCGAAATCTGTGTCTAATTTGGTACGAATCCATCCGAAACCAACCGAGCAAGTATTCAGTCCTTAACAAACCGTTATTTATCTCCAAATGCAATCAAAATAAACCTGATGCTCATCATGTCCGATTTTTTAATCCTTCTCAATCCTTGCACCCAAAACAAGTTCATTCGAGATCAATCTGAATCCAACTTTCAATCCTTTTTAATCCATGAACACAATTTGAATTAATCTCGAGCGCCTTTTAATCCTTCCCAATCCGCTTGCTTACAACAAGTACAATCCGAGTCCTTTTTTCAATTTGCAAACCGTGTGTCAACACTAACTGCAATCTGAACCCACTTCACAAACCTTTTCAGCCCATGAGCTCAATACAAATGAGTCCAACGTTCATCCAATGAAACTTTTCATTCGTTCTAAATCCCCAGTTCCCTTTAATTTTAATCTAGGTGAAGCTGACATCAAACCAGATATACTTCCCAATCCTCCTTTATACGTTCGTTTAACTAATCACACCGAGTGGCTTGATGTGAGCGAACGTAAAGCTAGCTTAATAAGACCGACTTTAAAAAGTTAATAAAAGTTACCATAAATTACTATAAAAAGCTGACTAAGTCCGAACTGATCTGAGGTTGAACCAAGGATTCCTATTCAACTGAATCCGAGGCTCATCTGAATAAACTTGTGAATCCTTCTAAATCCATGCATCCTCTTATAGTTCAATCCAAATGAATGAGACTGACGGAAACGTGTCAATATCCTAACAAAAGTATGACTATAGGAAAACTAAGCAAAATGTACTGAAAATCATTGAAATTTTATTGAACAAAAAAATATTAATTATTTTCTTCCACAACAAATTAAATTAGTACAATATCTTTTAAGTATTAAGTTACATAGATTTTGAATATGAGACAAAAAGTAATGAAGAAGACAATAAAAGAAAATATGAATGGATTGACATTCATAGCTGAAGATAGACTTGGATAAATTTCTTCTCTCCATTTTAATCTTGAGGATAGAATCCCAGTAAAAAACTAATTAGGGCGAATTGAGGCTGATTAGCGTCCTTGAATTAGTTTGAATTGAGCTTGATGATTCGTTCAAACGAATTGGGATACATTTAGATGAATTAAAACAGAGCCAATTGAACGCGGGTAAATTCGCCTGAATGCCTGGTCAAGGTCAATGCGAAAAAAAAATCAATAAAATGTGCATGAAATTGGCCTTCACGAATTGGAGCGAATTTAAAAGAGATTAATATCAAAACGTTCAAATACTATATTATACATCTTGATTTAAATATCTACCTTAATATCACCAAACACTCTAGCCAAGTTCCCGGAACTTGTAAAATGTCTACCCGCTTGGAATGTTCCACTAGCAACTGAAGGGGACTTGCCGTTACTGTTATTTTTAGCAACAAGCATATCTCGTGAGTCATAAGCGATAGGTAAAAATGGATGTTATTTTTAAGTTTCAACTATAGAGTATACAATATTAAAAAACAGTACGTTATTTGGACGTTCCTGGAGCGTTCTAAGGGGGCGTTCCAGGCACGCTGGTGATATTAGAGTTCGTATACGAACTAAAATCATTTCCCTAGAAACCTTACTTTTTATTACCTTCTTGGCAAAAATCATTATTATTATTATTAAAATTATCCGTTTTTTCTGATGAAAGAAGTAGAAGGAATCCTAAAATTCTTTAGCAAATTGTTTCATTGCCTGAACCCAAAAATACATATAATCGCACGCTCAAGCGCTTTGAAAAATCACCCCAAATGGAGATTCGAACCCTATCTAACTACCTGAATCTGTTCCAAACATAAATCTAGTGCACGCATTAACCAACTGAGCTATCGAACCACTTAGATATTGCTGACAAACTCTCGGGCAAGTTTTTTTTCTAAAAAAAAAAAAAAAACGGGGCCTGCTAAGAAATATATGTGTCTTGCTCAGTTTTATCGATTCTTTTTTTACAAATTTCAGATGCTAATAAGTACGTATAAAACTGTTTGATTAACATTTTTTTTAGTTGATTTCTCACAAAATATATCTAATACTTTGTTACGAGCTTGAGTAAAATATGTTGTTTAGACGTATTAAATCACATAGTATAGTTATTTGTGATACAAGTGCGCAAAATATGTGATTGTGTGCGAGTGTGAATTTTGCAGCATAAGCCGGAGGCTCGAAGCATGAGTCGGTGGTTAGCGCACAAACGAAGCGGGTGTGAAAACGTAGACGAGTGCTTCGAGCCGCAGGTCTAAAGTACATCATCTTGAAATTACGCATGCGCAGCTTTTTCACCAGTGCCTAAAGTAAGCCATCTTCAAACTGCGCATGCGCGCAAATTGTTTCGCACACAGTATGCTCTGATAAGGTCCTTTAGGTACCATTTAGAAGCATGAAAACGTCAACTTTTGAGGTAGATGTTGCAAAAACAAATATAAATATCAATTTTAAAAAAGGCTCTGCAGGAAAAATTATATTTAAAATGATTAATATAGAAAATTTGGAGAATATTTGAAATATCTAATTTATTTCAGAAAAATATATTAACAAAAGAGAAAGAGATTGTTTAAGAAATGATTATCTCTATTGTTTATTTATTATATGTTCATAACTAAAAGACTCGTTAAAACGACGAAGCAAAGTTGAAAATTTTAGAAAAACCCGCAACGTTCTAATTATCTGAGAGAAGATATTTATAATCAATAATAAACTGTTTAAACAATTATGTTTGTTAACTTGCATTTGTTATTACCTCACAAAGTGAAAAGTTGACAGAAAGTTGAAAATTTCAGAAAAAACCGCAACTATCTAGCATTAATATAGGAAAAGATAGTTAGAAACTATGATAATTTGTTTAAACAATTATATTTGTTAAATTTCACTAATTATGAAGTCACTTTAAGCGAAAAGTGAGAAAAATTGGAATATTACAGAAAAACCACAAATTTCTGGCATTATTCAAAGAGAATATTATTAAAAATAATAATAAATTATTAGAACAATTCTGTTTGTTGACTTTAATTAATGATTACCTTACTCAAACTGAAAATTCAACAAAAAGTGACATTTTTTAGAAAAAACTGCAACCTTCTGGCATTATTCTGAAAGAATAATAATATAAATAATAATATATTGTTTAAACATTTATTTTTGTTTAATTCAATTCATTGTTGCCTCGCTCAAATCGAGAAGTTATAAAAAAGTTGAAAAATTCAGAAAAATCGCGACATTTTAAATCTGTCCTAAAAGAAAACTGATAAAAACCATGATAAACTGTTTAAACAATTCATGCAAACTTCAAGTTATAAGTATGATGTAGTATTTTATGTATTAGAAACTTGTGAAGAGAAATGAAGAGTTTCAACTCGATGCACCTAATATTGACGATTCTGAATAAAATTTACAAAAACGTCTTTTTGCCTTATAGGAAATACGTGATAAACTTCATGGGGCTTGCAGAACTTCTGAATATAATTTGAAAAAAAAAGCATTTGGAGGAGGATTCAAACACATTTGGAGGCGATGTGCATGAAAATTCGAAAAAAAAATGTCTGATGCATTTTTAGACCACTTTAGTCTACAATCAGAGCCTACCTAATTGAAATAATTGAAGCTTTGGTGTTCTAGAATCTTGTTTTATGGCGTTGGCCTTTGAGTTTACTTCATTTTAAATGTGGAAATCTACAGTTTATTGCCTTAATTTCCCCAGGTAACATAAAGAATAGACACCATTTTATTATTGTACTCTATATAATCCCTCTTTCTCATTAGCATTTATAGCAAATAACAGAGCCGTCAAAACATCGGACACAAGCTGTTGTAAATAGAATTAAGTTTTCCAGTATACAGTAAGGAAAAGATTTTGGTAGTCATAGGGTTGTTGCGCGTATAAGAAATAGCCCCGAATGCAACCCGTACGAAAATTGTAAACGAAATTTGAATTCCCGTATTTGATGTTGTTAATTGTTAAACAAATTTAAAAAACCAATAAGATGATAATTAAATTTATAAAATGCTGCGGAGGTATGAAATAAGAATTTAATTAACAATCATGGTTTTCAACGTTTAGAATCTTTGTCCTCAAAAAATCAACTTGAAATTGCTAGATAAGTATATTTTTGTTGTTATAAAAATCTGCTAGTTGGAATTTGCTTCGTGAATAAGATGTCATTTTTGTTTCAGGATCATTTGAAAAAAAGTGAGTCACGACTGCGATCATACCGACAATGCTTGTGCAGGGTGTCTAGCGGAAAAATGATTTCTTTTTATAGAGAATTCCTGATAGCTTTCAACCAAGAGCGGATCCAGAAAATTTGTCGGAGGGCGCATATTTGAGGCCGTGTATAAATTGCGTAAAGTCTTGGATGAGCGGGGGGCGGGGGACAACCATTTTTATATGCTATTTTACACGGGGTAAAACTTTTGTTGAAACTTCATCTTCTTAGGTTAAAAATTTAATTCCTTAGTTGAACGTTTAAACTGCTTTAATAAAAATTTATTTTTTTCGTTGAAGATTATTAATTTAATTGCGAAGTTAAATTATTTGGTTGGTACGCTATGGTACCATATTTGCAGCTCATTATGGAACTTTAAAAAAGTTGCAATTTAATCGAAGCTCCCAAGATTCAGGGATTTTGAGACAAAATAGTAAATATCAGGAAATTTCTGCAGGAAGTAAATGTGAAAAACAATGAGAGCTGCTACGCAGTAAATATCAGTATCTTTTCCCTCAAATCACTTTCAAGTCACTTTTATAAATGATAAGTTAATCACTATTCATTTCTGGTCTATAAGTATTTCTGAATTGTCTAGAATTCTTTTGATATTTTACATTATTTTTAAAGACTCCGAGACATTTTTAATAGATTTAAATAATTTGAAGGGATTTTCAATATTCTATGGTATTTTTAAAACTTCTAAGGCATTCCAAGAGCTTTTAATTTTAAATATTTTAGAGAATCTTAAAAGATTCTAAGGAATTTTTCATTGATTTTTTTACAGGACCCATAAGGTTTTGAGATATTTTAAAGGAATTTACGGGAGTTTATAATGATCCTATAGATTCCAATGATTGTAAGGGTTTTTAAAAATCTCAAGGTATTTCAATCCATTTTTCAGGATTTCAAGAAATATCAGATTTCATAGAATTTCACAGGATTTCATTATATTTTAGTGGATTTTAAAGAATGCATTCCAGAGAAGTGAGTTATTTCGTAGGGTTTCAAAGATTTGGAATTAGTTTTTGGAATTCAGCTAGAATTCTTATTAATTTATCCTGAATTCTTTGAAATTCTTTGGAATGATTTTCAATTTTTTTAATTCACTTAAATTCTTCTAAGTTTACTTAATTTAATGTATATTTTTAACTTTTTAAAAGTTTTCATTTGATTCATCCTGAGAATCAATTGATAAACTGATCAAATTATTTTAAATAATTTAAGGTATTGTTTCAAATTCCTTGGCATTTTCTAGAGCTTCAAGAAATTTTAAAGGATTTAAAAGCATTATAAATATTTTAGGTTATTTTAAAAGATTACAGAGAAAATTTTGATTGACTTCAAGAATTTGATTATGATAATTGATTCCAAAGACTTTGAAATTTTGCAAGGTATTTCACAACAGTCCAAGACATTTTTAAGAGATTTAAACAATTTCAAGAGATTTTTTATTTTTTTCAAATCAATGGAATTTTTTCGATTTAATAAATTATTATATTTTCCATTGGTTCAAATTCTTTTGAATTCAACTGGAATTGTTTTGAAGTATTATGAATTTATCCTGAAATTTTGCACTTTGAGTAAGAAAGTACCCTATGAGCGTGACCCTATCACAGTTGCTTAAAAATGCATCTTTTTCTGATAGAGTATTTGTTATTTCAGGATCACGAGTTAATTTATAATCGCGAAAAATAAGGAGTAATCTAATGGAAAATAGATTTGGGGTAAATAAATGTTTATAACAACACGGAATTAACAAAAAAAAGAATTTATTAACTAAATAGAAACTCGTTATTGTACATTTAAAAAGAATATCAAAGTTGAAAACAAAGCAGGAAATTGATTTAAAATATACGGTAAAGTCAAAGGTATAATTAAAAAACAGTTACTTGAAAAATTCAAAAAGGACGCTCTGCCGATTTTCAAAGTGATTGACGTGGGCGGTCGATGCTCTTGTCAATCATGAACTGACTCTTAGGACGCTACCCTTGATGGTCCACCCCTCACACATTCACTTGTACCAGGCCCATCGGAAAATCTCTTTAGATTTTCCGGAGGGCCCCTTCAGTGACTGATCGTCGAGAGTATTTGCCCTGCTTACAAATTGCGTTCACGACATTCCCCCTCCTATATTCCTGCGTCATCAGGAATACTAGTTCTTTTTACGAGAACGCACAACTTTGTACCTGGCCTTTTGTACGTCCCCGTAGTCGTCCGTACGTCTGTAACTCGGACGCGGCCATCCTTGCTAGGATAGACAGCCGTGATGATCCCTCGCCTCCACTGGTTCCGTGGAAGCTGGTTGTCCCAGATAACAACCAAATCTCCGACTTCGAGGTTTTCTGTTCGTCGATACCACTTTTTGCGCCGGTTGAGTGATGGCAGATACTGCTTCACCCATCGAAGCCAACATTGGTCAGCCAGGATCTACGATCGGTGCCACTGCTTTCTAAGCACCAGGTCGTCAGTTAGGAAGACTCCTGGTGCCCCGGAAACCTTGTCGTGTTTCCTTCACGGCATTAGAAGGTGTTTGGGTGTAATGCTTTCTGGATCGGCTGGATCATCTGAAACATAAGTCAAAGGTCTGCTCTTCACCGAAAATTCGGCTGCAGCAAATAATGTTTAAAGGATTTCCTTCTTCGGTGTTCACTCCTTCAACGTCGCCTGTGGTGCTCGTTTCACGGATCCCACGAGTCGTTTCCAGCATCCTCCCGTGTGCGGACTTCCTGGTGGGATGAAGTGCCATTCTACTCCGTTGATGGCAGTTTGTCGCAGTATCTCGTCCTGGTCGAACTCCCCGCTATGTCGTGGTCGAACTACCCTTTCAATCGCCGAATTAAAGTGGTGCATTCGGTGTTTCGCCATTTCTACGCGGATGATTTTGTTTAATCGTTCGCGTGGGCAAATTTTGTATATTTTCGAGACTTCAAGCAAATATCCTTTTTGTTCTTCTATAAGTATGTCTTTCTCGTCGCAGTGAGAATATACCTTATCTGCTATGATAGCTGTAAGATATTTATATATTGTTGAAAGACAGGCTAACGGTCGGAAATCAGATGGATTTTTAGCATCTCGTTTTTCAGGCAACATATACGTATTACTCTGGAACACAATGCCTCGCATCAGATCTGGTTGTTCGATGATCTTCTGAAAACACCCTGCTGACGCAGAATGCACACTAGTCAGGTACTTATACCAGAAGTTGTGCACCAAGTCCGGACCTGCAGCTTTCTAGTTACTTGTTCGTTTCAAACCCGTTTAAACACCTAAAGCTGTGACGTTAGCTAACCCCATTTTAGAGTTATTGCTAGCTCTTGCCTTCTCTAGTTATAACCACGCAGAGTTTGAATTGCTTCTATCGGATTGCCTCCAAACACCTGACTAATAGTTAGTCATGTCTTCCAGTTGAGGCGCTTTGGTGTCTTGCTGGTTTTCTGCTTTACACTCAGTTTACGATAGAATATTCTTTCGTCTGCCTGAAAGGCTCGATTTTGTTGCCTTCTTGCATTACTATTATCGTAACGATGCCGTATAGCAGTAAGAACATCAAGTCTTTGCCGTTGGGCGTCTATAATCTCATCCAATATTGCTGGTGTTAATGTCTTGATGTACCGAGGGTGGATGATTTTACTAACATGGTGTATCAGCTTTCTGGTTCTATATCCTTTTTTATATTGAGCCAGTCGACCCAATTTGCACCTTACTTTGCTGACATCCATATCTAACCTGATCTTCCATGGGGGATCTCGCTTCCTTCCTGGAGCAAAGATTGCATTTGCAGGCCTAGTTCTGCGGCCCAACGTTCTAACGGTTGCCACAGCTGCACGGTATACAAGAGTTTGCACCTCTAAAGCAGTTTGTGTTGCATTCCAATGCATAGGTAAAACCTTGCTGTTCAGGTGTTCTATTAGATCATCGTTATTAATGTCCGGATGTGGTTCTAGTGGATCCAGTACTTGATGTTCATTATCCCTAGCACCTATGTCTTCAGCTTCAATCAGGTCTTCGTTGTCCATATCTTCCGAAGGAAGTTTATCAATAGGAAGCTGCTGTTCCACTTCCATTTCGATGGCATCTCTTTCAACAGCCGAAAGCAATCTGTTTAAAGATATTGAGCGTTTTTGATCTGCTAGATTCTGCTCTTTTATTCTTGTGGCTAGTTCTGGATACTTAAGTAAGAGAAGTCGATAATGTTCTCTTCTCACACTTTGCCCACTTTTATTTGCCAACAAATAAAAGCGCATTACATCTCTGTTCATATGGTATTTTCATTTTAATCGCCGGTTGTACCTCTGCTTCTGGTTTTGGTTGTATTAGGCCATTTACCTCTGGAGGATGTGGTGGTGCTGGATCATCACCGGGTTGAGGAAGAACATCTATTGCCGCTGCTTGTTCGTGTGACGCGGCTGCCCCTAACTGATGTTTATTGCCGTCGCTTTCCCACGCTAGATCAACCTCTTGTTTCATCTCCATTGCTCGATCTTCTGAGATGTGTAAATTAGTCCTGATGTTCTGGTCCTTAGCGATACGATCTCTTAGTGCGACGTTTTCTATTTGAGGATACTTTGCAGCAAATTTCGTTACACAATTGTATCCTTTTTCGCATGGAGTTTCAAACTTCGCACTTTCATAAAAGAGGCGCACCAATTCCTCATTCATTGTAGTATCCCACTTGATGCTCTCCCACGGTATTTCTGTTGAGGTGGTTGGCTGCAAATAGCTAACGCTAGCCAAAGCATCCTCAGCAGTCACAGTTGATGTTCTACTGTTTATGTTTGTCGCAGATGTTCTTACTGGCCAGCCGCTTGATTAGGGAGATCTGCCTGACCATCTCGCAGCTCACCATCACCACCGTCCCGCATTATGTGGAAGCCCTGTCAGTAGCAATGCTACAGCCAACATAGCCGTCAAATTCACGAGAGGAAAGCTCAAACCCTACCGCGACGAAAACGCGAGAACACCTTCGATAGGGTTCAGCATTATTACCATTATTACTATTATTAATAATATAAATAATTCTTTTATTCAATGGAAAATATTCACAATTAACGACTTTTAAATTGAAAGTCTTTATCCTTGAAGAATTTTCAATTGTAAATCTTCAAAATTAAACTATTAAAAAAATCTTGAAATTACATTCCTTCGAAATACAAGTTTTTATAATAAAATAATGTGCAAATCTATATTTTTTGCATTTAAGAATTTTTAATATTAACTCTTCAAAATTGTAAAAATTTTAATTTTGAATCTTAAAAATGCAAGACTTCATCATTTAAAATATTTAAAATTAAACTATCTTCGAAATTAAAAAGTTTTAAATGAAAAATCGTTAAAATTGAAGAATTTTCCATTGCAAGTCTTCAAAATTGAACTATTCCAAAAAATTGTTCCAAATAACCTTCCTTTAAAATATAATTTTTTTAAATTGAACAACTCATAATTCCAAATTTTCAACATTGAAGAATTTTCAATCGTAACTTTTCAAAATTGCAAGACTTTGAATTGCAAATCATTTAAAATTCAAGAAATTTCAACTGCGAATTGTTAAGATTGAAGAATTTTAATTGCAAATCTTCAAAATTGTAAATCTTTAGTATTTAATTTTCAAAATTTACAATTAAAAAATTATGGTTTTAAGTTTTATGATTAAGAATGCTACCATTATAATTATTCATATTTCAAATTTCATCAATTTGGAAGATTTAGAATTGAAAACTTTCGACTTTTGATCTTTAAAATCATCACAATTTGAGAATTGTTATTTACCTATACATCTTTCAAAATGCAAATCGTTAGAATAGAAGAGTTTTACATTGTAAGACTTCAAAATTGAATTGTTCCAAAAAAATGTTCCAAAAAACATACCTTTAAAATATAATTCTTGAAAATTGAATAATTGGTAATTCCATATTTTCAAAAATCAAAACTTCTCAATTGTCACTGTTCAAAATTGTAGAAGTTTGAATTGAAAATCTTTAAAAAAATTGAAGGTTATCTAATTTAAATAATTTACAATTTAAAATTTGAAAATTCCTAATAATAATATCAAAGACTGTGTCTAGTCCTCCCGCAAAAATAAGGGTTTTGGCAAAGTGTATGGACTAGTCCCGAGAACTCGGGACGACTGCCAAGGTTATGACAAATATTGAATTACTCATCCCAAATTTCGGGACGACGACACACTTCAATATTAATAATATGTAATATTTCATAATAATTTTGATTTTATTATTGCATAATAATTTATAATAATTCTATTATTTCATATTCTTTGACCGATTAGGGCGTTCTCAAATTTCCGCAGGCCAGTTTCTGAAGACCGTAATTCGAAGAGTACCATAACTGCCGGTTACGGCGTCTTTCCTAATTTCAGCATCCCAATCAACACCGCTTTCATTTTCAATAATTAATTAAGATTTTTATACAATTTTGTTTGCAAAAATAAAATCGTCATATGCAAATTAGTCAAGAACAACCAAAAAAAGTTTAGAAAATGAATTAGAATCCGCAATACAGGCGAATAAAGATTTTAACAGTTTTTCTCGTTTTTCTCGGCTTCGGTCACTTTGCAGTTAACGGTGTTCTTCCAAATCACGGCAGTATTAAGAACCTTAAAAAGGCACCTATTTTGAAAAAAAAACCCTGTCAGTTTAATTCTTAAAGGATTTTGATGCTTTTTTTCTCTAAAAACGACCGTAAGTTTTTTGGGTATAACGAGTACCCATAAATATTTCATTTCTACTGAAGACAAATTTTTTTTTAACCAAAAAGATTACGTGAAAGACCTACGGATACAAAGCAAGGCAAAGGTGCACACTGGTATCGTTGAAAGGTGAAAGTACTTTATCAGCACGGCCGCACGCGTCTGGACAATTATTTAAAATCTGTGCTGCACTAGGTTCTGGCTGTCGATAAAAACTGCATTCAGTGGTGTGGCTTCGGTTAGAACATTTACTCAGAATTAGACTCCAATACTTTGATTCACATGATTCATGCTGCTTCAGTGACTTGAATTTCTCGCATAGTGTTCAATCGTGCGGGACAAAACAGGCCCAAATACCAAGGTTTTTTATTTTTGATCAATGCACGAAACGTATTTCTTTCCGATACAAGCTACTGATATTAGCATAAAATTTTAAGTTTTTCACTAGATCTAGATGTTCGAACAGCTGTCCACTCGAGCAACTTCAAGCTGAAGGAAATTTTTCACACCGCTACTGGTCATCCTTAATGTTAATAATCACGTAACAGTGCTTTCATTTCCAGAAGCACATTTCCATGACTAGAGTATGCATATAATAATGAGATATTTAAGATGATAAATGATAGTGCCAGTGATTGACTTGTCAATCATAGGAAAGAACTTTTGTGCTTCACAAAAAAAAAGGTAATTCCATATAATTATTAAGCTGACTGTTCGATACGACAAACGTGTAACTACGACGCAGTCATATTTGAGCACTATATATATTATAACAGGCGCAAATCTACAATGGTGGCGAAACCAGCGACCCCCCCCCCCCAGGATTTTCTGACTCACTTTCACTTTTTTCTTTTCCACTGAGTAATAAAAAAAAGCTATAAAAAGTATGCAATTTCATAATGGACAAAAATAATTTAAAATGGTTAATTCATATTTGAAAGATTGCAAAATATATAAAATAATATTAAATGTGCAAAATGGTATATATATATATATATATATATAATTAAGAAAACAAGGTTAACAACCACCGCAGGGTCCCACTGGGAGCAAATGCCATCTAAAAATGACACCGGCTCCCAGAAGGACCGCGGTAAATCCCACTCATGGCCACGTCTCATAACTGTGAGATGGGTGGTCACAGGACACGACGAAATCATAACGACAGGCTCCCGAAACCCTCGTGTGTTTTGAGGACACGAAGCGACCCAAGGATGACAGCTTTCTGCATCCATTTCGCAAGTGCCGTGGCATATTTTTGACATGCGGGTATGATTTTAAGGTTACGAATTAGTGATGGTTTCGCACCTCCGAGAGCACACATCACAAGAACAATTATTTGTGCCGAATATTTTGAGTACAGTCGTTGCAGCTCCCTTTTAAGGTCTTGATACCTTTCCTCCTTTTTCTTCTCCTCGGCAGTGATGTTGTATTCGGAAGGAGCCGAGAATTCGATCACGAATATAGTTCGTTTCTTGAAGTTTTGGAGAACAATGTCAGTCCTCGAGTGTGCAACGGAGACTGTTGTCCGAAAATTGTAGTTCAGAAAATTTGGCAATTCTCGTTTTGGACAATTGACTTTATCTCCCTTGGAGCGTTCGACAGGACAGGGTCGCGGCCAACACCGTAAGAGCGCCAATGATGGTAATAAAGAAATTTTAGGGCCACATTATGTCTGTAGATATACGTCGTTCCTGCGTAGGTGGAACACCCCGACTGTATGTGTTCAAGGTACTCAGCATGTGTATGACACGCCCGGCACCTATCGCTTAGAGCTTCTTAACATAAAATGGTGTCACGGTATGCTAAAGTGGAAATGACACTGTCCTGGCATGCAAAAATAAAACTCTCTGTACCTGAATTGAGCCCTGATCTGAGAAAAGCAAAAGTTTGCTCCTTCGACAAGGACCGTTTTTATATATATTTTGTGAAATTTTCCGTGCATTTTCTTGTCGACTAGCTGTTGGTGAAATTTTGCAAACTCTGCTTTCTTCACTTCGGCTTTCAGCAGTCAAGTGTCTACTATCGGCGAGAAAATTAAAGTCCTCTGGCTTTGACGTTGAAAAAGTATCTGAAGAAAAAATTTTAGCTCAATGAATGACGGATCATTTTAAAGGTGGAAATGTTCTACGTTAATGAACCAAAAAAAAATATTCCGAAAAAATTTGTGTAGCTTGCAGACCTGAAAAACTGCTAAAATGTGAGGAAATTTGACAGCTTTTAAAAACAGTGAACTTTGGAGCATAGTTTTTAATTGAAAAATTAATATTAAAAATCTGAAAAAATTCATGGTGGTACTTTAAACATTTCTCAATAAATTGCGGTTGAAACATTCACAAAATATTAAAAATTGTCTGTTTTTTGTACATATATATGCAACTGAACTACCTTCAGTTCTAATGAAGATAATGAAGTGTTTGAAATTGAAGATAGTTAGTTGAACTATCTGTAATTACTTACAATTTGAAAGAAGTATGTGCTTCTTCTTTTCTTCGTGCAAATTGTGATAATGCAAGTCAGTTTTTTATATTGGAAAGCAAGTGTGAGAAACCAGCGGGACGCCTTTTTGCATGGGATCGTCCTCGCTTTTCCTTAGCACGTGCTTCCAAAGTTTTGCCACCGGGCTTTGACCAGGGACGTGCCCCTTAAACTATGACGCCCCTCGAACCTCACTGTACGTTTTCATGAATTAAATTAAAGTGGTACGCAAAGTATGATGATATAATTTTTATTAAAAATAACATTTTTCCTTGGAAATTTATTTTTTATAAGATTCGTCATTTTAGTTCAGGAATCCTCTTGTTTAGTACAAAATTAATCTTCTTTTTTTTAAATGAATGTGAATGTAACCATTTGGCTTTTAATTATTCTGCTTTATTGCAGAATTCAACTATTTTCTTGCAAATTTGTTGTTGTTGAACTCAATACTTTTTCATTCAGGATGAAAATATTTTTTTTTTTGAAATGTGAAATATTACATGTTTTGCTGGAAGGCAATCTTTTTTCGTTGCAGAACGACCTGCTTAGTCAAAACTGAAACTATTTTTGTTCTAATTAATTGTTTTTTCGCTGAAGATTCATAATTGTCGTGCGAAAATTCATATTTTCAGGTTGAAAATTGAACGGATTTGTGGAAAGTTATTTTTTTTTGGCACAAGAATTTTACGGTAAATGAGACTATGTTTTTTGAAATTTAAGTGTTTTCTTGAAAAACATTTTCGCGTCTGAAAATTCAACTATTCGTCTAAAACTTAAATCATTTCCATCCATTCACCATTGTGAACGTGGGGGGGGGGCGGTGGGGTTACAAATAGCCCGAAATTGGTATCGCAGTTTATGGATAAAAAGTAAACAAATTGAAAAAGTAAAACATAAGCTAAAATTCTTTGGTGATTTACAGCTGTGTATTAATCTTGAAAAGTTTGGGAAATTGTAAATATGAATGACTTATGATGGATAACATAATGAAGCTCATCCTATTTCTTGCGAATATTTTCGATGTTGACAATGAATGACTTTTATTATATAACGGTCTAAGAAGTTAAGGCGGGCGACAAACTACGGACAATAGTGTACGATATATAATGAACAGCGGCAATGAACAGACCTCCTGTTAAGATTTATTAGTGCACCATGAAGATGTAAGAGTTCACAGCTTATTATATCTATGATTTCATTTCCCTATTTTCCTCTCTGGGAGGTTTCACGAATATTTTCTCCCACTATTTCCTCTTAAGTTATTGAGGTAGGTTTTGGGCAGAAGCAATTGAAAATACAGTAGTTGTCCATTATACAGCACCTACAAGAAACTGTATCTGATTTTCCAAAAGTAAGTGATTTCACAATAAGAAAATCACTGAAACACATGAATTTCAGATACAAAAAAATGCAGAATCGTTTGGTTCTTATGGAGAGTTCTTCGGTGGCTGGAAAAAGAGCGGCATACTTGCGAAAAATTCATTTTTATCGACGAAATGGTTGGCAGATATACTTTGTCGATGAGACATGGTGTGGTGGTAATCAACACCGCCAACATGGGTGGCTTGAAAAAATTGAGGATAACTTTCGGGACAATTTTGATGTGTACCACTCTGGCGTACAAGCAGTGGGTGGTTATCGAGGAGGCTTTCTCGTTCCTTTCAGTGCTGGAAAAAGAGTTATTATTCTCCACATTGGCAGCAAGAATGGATTTTTGGATGGCAGTTTGAAATGCTTCATTAGTAAAAAGGGGAGTGCCGACTACCACCATGAAACGAACGGGGCTCATTTTGAAGAGTGGTTTATGGAGGTGCTTCACAAATTGCCATCTAAATCTCTAATTGTGATCGATCAAGCACCCTAACATACTATGATCGATCCTGAACGTCGCAATCCCACGTCGGGTTGGCGCAAAGCCGACATCATTCAGTGGATGGTAAAAAGAAATATATCTCTTCCAGTAGACACTGAATCATTTGAAGATTTTACAAAGCCATATCTCCTACAACTGTGCTTGTCATACAAATTCGAGAAATCTTACTTGCTAGAAAAAATAACACAAGATGTGAGAGGAAGTTACGTTCAACTGCTCTGGTTGTCTGCAGCACACAGTGAGTTGAATGCCATAGAGCAACACTCTGGGAAAACTGCGTAAGACACGTCGAAAAAATAGAAGAGGAGTACAGAGGTACTGATCAACGAATGGATATGAGCATGAAAATGGAACCGCTTATTATTAACTTTGATGAAGGTGATTCCAGTGATGGAGCTCCTTCTGAAGAACTGAGAGACTCAGATTGAAAGAAAACTTTTCGTTTTTAATAGGTGAGAAAAATTTTTAATAATCTCAATTTAGATACCACTTTCATATACCATCTGTCTGAATAGTAGGAACAGAATTTTAGGAACAATTCAAGTAATTTGAAAGATATTTAAGACATTTTAACGCTTGGAAATAATTGATTTTTTTAAAAATATTTGAAAAGCTTTCAAAGTTTTAAAATATTTTTAGTCTTTTCACAATTCCAGAAATTTCTAAATGCCTGTTTGTTCAGAGTGTGGAAAGAGAGCAATAGCATTTAACTTTGAAGATTGTATACATTTGTGAATATGACGAATAACAGGAGATATGTGTATGTTTGCGCGACGAGCTCGTTTATTTAGTAAGCCAAAGACCGGGCACCGAGTTACATCTCTGTCGCGTGTAACTTGTTACAAGGAAACTTATGATCAACGTTAGTTGTCAAGTTAGTCAGACGCTTTGTAAAAACTGTTGAGTCTGAAGATTTAAGAACCTTGCATCAATAAATACTGTTTTTTTGTTGTTGCTTAAAATTGAGTGACTTCAGTGAACTGTTACCTCATCACAATTCCCTTAGTTAAGAAACTTTTTTAAAAGAAACGATTGAGACTATTCATCATTTGGGGGCTCGTCCGGGATTGTGTTAGTTTTTTCAATAGCTCACGTGACATAAATAACAGTGTTGAAGGTGAAAAGGGATGCGAAATCTAAAAATTTAAATATGGTGGTGTGATGGTTGCATTTGAAAAGTGGTGCTCGGTCGCTTACATACGACACTTTAATTGACTTTCTTCACTTTTTCTCGTCGAACTGAAAACATTATTGTTTATTCTTTACCGTCAATTTTACGAGAAGAAAAATAAACTTGGATATGGTGGTGTAATCTTGTGGCTACAAACTTCTTTCTCTACGCAATTTCAATCGGTCAGAAATTAATATTATCCATTCTTGAAGGAAGCCAGCCTTCTCTTCATATATGCGATAACAATCATTCATGCGTTATCCTTTTCTACTGATCTCTCTTTCTGACCGAGATCCTTGTTAATCCCTTGACAATATTTACTACGAGAAAAACCAGCTTACATCAATGTCACCACGAGGCACAACCAACACTTATCTTCAAATCAGTCGTTCAATGAGAGTAAAGATCAGTCCAAGCTTCAATGTTTAAACCTTCTTTTTTACTTTTTTTTACTCAAAATTGGAAGCTTTAAGCTTATTAATTCACATTGTAATTATCTTCAAAAATTCATGGGATAGTAATTACGTGAAATCAAAGGATAGTTAAACTTGTCAACCAACTTTCTCGTGCTATCACACTATTTCGACATCATTATTAAAAATGGAAGACTTAATCTCTGAGCTATCGGAGACTTCTCAGTCTATTCTAAGAACTAAAACTAACTTTAAAAAATTGGGAAAAGCCAATATTACGAGGGCTATCATCACATCTAGATTAGAACTTCTTGATGATCGTTGGCATAAATGCGAAAATTTACATCTGAAAATTAAATCATCGTCAAGTTCAGCGGAACGCGAAAAAATGGACTATTTCACCAAAAGTAAATTTCTTTTGTTCGAAGATATGTATTTAAATGCTCATGATTTCTCATTTAATCAGCTGGATTTACTTACTCCAGAAAACGCTGCGTCTGAAAGTTTAAATCAATCACAAATTATAAAAAATGATTCGGTATCAATTAAACTTTCGCAAATTAAGTTACCAGAATTTTCTGGCGATTATGAAGATTTAGATAACTTTAGAGACTTGTTTGATTAACTTATTATTCAGAATGATTCCTTGTCTAATGCCACTAGACTTCACTATTTAAAAACATTTTTAAAGGGTGACGATGAGAGTTCATTGAAACATGTTATCATTTCGGAAGCTAATTTTGTAGCAACTTGGGAGTCGCTAAAGAACAGATACGATAATAAAAGAGCACTAATTACTGCTCATTTACAAGAATTCATTAATGTGCCTAATGTATCGAATAACTCGTTAGAAGATTTAAGAAAGTTGCGTCATACTACAAATGAATCTCTGGTGGCTCTCAAAAATTTAAAGCGCGAAACTAACTCATGAAGTGACTTATTAGTCTTTTTAATATCAAAGAAGCTCGATATTGCGTCCTTGAAGGAATGGGAGATGCAGATTCGTACTGATACTGACTACCGAACTTATAAGGATTTGGATATATTTTCAGAAAAGCGTATTCGTGTTTTGGAAGTAATTAAAGCTACTAAGGTTGGTCTAAGTTCACAAGAAAAGGGTAAGTCAGTAGTCAAAAGCCACAATGCATCATCCATTTTGAAATGTTCATTTTGTCGGGAGAATCATACACTTTTTAGATGTAAAGAATTTAAAGTTTTGCCTACTGAAAAAAAAGAATTTGTGTTTCAAAAACATGCTTGTTTAAATTGTTTGTCGTCAGGTCATAGGCCTAATCAATGTACTAGTAAATTCACTTGTGCAAAATGTAATCGCAAGCACAATACGCTTCTACACTATGAGAATAGGAATACAGTGACTGACTCGGCTTCTCCTACAAAGAAGAAGAATAATTCAGAGAATAACTCAGTAAGTCAGTCATAAAACTAGAATCAGAAAATGGTAGATGCAAAAGTTTTCGCGTATTGATGGATCACGGATCCGAATGTAGTTTTCTATCTGAAAGAGTTTTAAAGGTATTACGTCCCACTTATCAAGAAATCAACACCGAAGTATATGGTGTTGGCGGAGAATTCATCGGTACCGCTAAAAGGCTAGCTCAAGTATGGTTAAGTACTAAGGAGTCAAAGCAAATTTCAATTTCTTTACAAGCCCTCGTCTTGTTCAATTTGACTTCATACACTCCTCGCAAATTTCCAGATAAGGCAAGTCTGAGGAAATTATTGAATTTCAGCTTAGCGGATCCCGATTTCTTTGAATCCAGTATAATAGATGTTATTTTGGGAGCAGATAAATTTGAATCCTGTCTGCTACCAGAATTAAAACAAGGTATTCTTGGTTCCCTAACATCCCAAAATAGTCTTTCTGGATGGATATTATCAGGACCTATTCAACAGTCTGCAATAGGACGCTCAATCGCAGCTCATCATTGTATGGCTCTAGAACTACACGATGATTTATCTCGTTTCTGGGAGATGAAAGAACCTCCATCCTCATCCTCCTTGACTGAGAATGAAATTCGTTGCGGGGACCATTTCGTTGCTAATTGTACTCGATTGCCCTCCGGTCAGTATGTGATAAGATTGCTTTTTCGAAATGGCCCTCCCATCGAAATCAGTAATTCATTAAGTAGAGCTGAAATTATTCTAGAAAAAAATCTAGCCGATTTAAAAAACAAACCTGAACTTCAAATAGAATATTCCGCGTTCATGCGTGAATATAAACAATTAAACTATATGGAATTGGTTAATGATTTCTCTGAATCGGATTCTTCTCAGACTGTATACCTGCCTCATCATCCTGTCATTCTAGGTAGCAGTTCCGCTTCTCATTTACGTGTAGTCTTTAACGCCTCAAGCCTCACGTCTAATGGCACCTCTCTAAATTCGCATTTGTATATAGGTCCAAAATTGCTAACAGATTTAATTTCCGTTATCTTACGCTGGCGCATGCCGCAATTCATCTTTGTAGCCGACGTTGAAAGAATGTTCCTGTAGATTAAAGTGGATCCACGCGACTGCGATTACTAGCCTGGCGATTGACTACTGTCACATATGGAACAGCATGTGCCCCGTACCTGGCCAATAGGGTTGTAAAACGGTTGGCTGTGATGAGGGATCTGCTTTTCCTCAAGCAAAGGCTATTTTAGAAAATAATTTGTATGTTGATGACATTCTCTTTGGCGCAGACTCTGTTGAAGAAGCTAGTGAGTTGCGAGTACAGGTTTCACTCCTAATGGAACTAGGAGGTTTCCATCTTAGAAAGTGGGCTTCGAATAACGAATCTCTGCTTTCTGATTGTCCACAAGGCGATCATGAGAGAGCTTTCAATTTCTTTTCCGGAGAGAATATACAGCTGAAAGTTTTGGGATTGCACTGGGATCCTACCTCTGATAATTTTAAAATTCGAGTAGAGAATCCAGTCATTGAACAACCTTCAAAAAGAAAAATATTATCCATAATAGCTAAATTGTACGATCCCTTAGGATGGCTTTCACCTGCTATAATTGTAGCTAAACGAATGATGCAAGAATTGTGGATTCGTAAACTAGACTGGGACGATTCCCTTCCTGATGATCTTACAAAACATTGGAAAAATTTCTATAATCAGCTAAGTAAGCTCGAAGAGATTCGAATTCCAAGATGGACAGGACATCTACAAAATAGCTTAGGGTATGAATTGCATGGGTTTTCTGATACTTCGGCGAGAGCCTATTCTGCCGTAGTGTATCTCCGCATCCTTCAGGAGAATGGCGAGATACAAGTAGTTTTACCATTTGCTAAGACTAAAGTAGCGCTGATTCTGCCAGTCACTATACCAAGATTAGAGCTATGTGGTGCTCAATTACTTGCGAATACTGTACATTATATTATAAATGTAATGGGGTTTCAAAATACCCCACAATACTGTCACTCAGATTTGACCGTCGTTCTGGCCTGGCTAAGCAAGCATCCTACAACTTGGAAAACTTTTATTTCCAATCGAGTAGCTCAGATTCATAATTTTGTTCCTAGAGCTAAGTGAAGACATGATCCAACTGGAGATAATCCAGCTGACTGCTCTTCTAGGGGTCCTTTGCCAGAACAACTGTTGAATCACCCCTTGTGATGGCGAGGTCCATCTTGGTTATCTCGTTATTCAGTGAGTTGGCCTAGCACAATACCTCCACTCCCATAAGGTGTCGATTTGGTAAAAACGGGACCTCTTAAAGCAAGAAATGGTGCAAGAATGAAGCATGAAATACAAGAAATGGTCACTGATTCATGTTCTTGGCCCAAATTACTGAGAGTCGCAGCATTTTGTTTGGGTTTTATCAATTCCCTTCAAAGAAAGTGGGGGAAGTGGTCGGTTTCTGAGAAAGCACCTCAGTATCTCTTACTCGATGCTTCCGAATTAAAGCAAGCTTCGTTGTTTTGGATACTCTTTTTGCAAAACATAGCTTTCGCAAACGAAATTCGCGCCTTAAACAAGCGAGAACCTGTTCCTTCTAATTCGCCCTTGAAGGCGTTAAATCCATTCTTGGATACTTCAGGAGTTGTTCGCTTGGGAGGTCGCTTGCAACAAGCTCCGATCAGCTATGACGAGAAACATCCTAAAATCCTACCCACTCATCGAATATCTGAGTTGATTGCGCGACACGCTCATTTAAGGTCCATGCATGGTGGTAATCAATTGACCTTATATACTCTACGTCAAGGATTCTGGATCATCGGAGGTCGGAATCTTGTAAAAAGTATTATTCGTAAATGCGTGATTTGCGTTCGCGAGCGTGCCGCTACTCTTGAACAATTAATGGGTAGTTTACCGAGCTTTAGAACTACCACTAGTAGGCCCTTCACTCATACAGGAGTAGATTATGCGGGTCCCTTTCAAATTCGTTTCGCACCAGGTAGAGGGAATAAAAGCTATAAAGGGTATGTTGCACTTTTCATTTGCTGTGTTACCAGAGCGATTCATCTGGAACTAGTTTCGGACTATACGTCTCAAGGTTTTTTAGCCGCTTATCAGCGCTTTGCATCCCGTCGTGGTATGCCTACTCATATTTATAGCGATAATGGAACAAATTTTCAGGGTGCTGATCAAGAGTTAAGAAATAACCTAAAACAATTACGTCGAGATCCTGATTTGCTCAATAGCTCATCTATCGGAGGCACGTCTTGGCATTTTATTCCCCCTGCAACTCCAAATTTTGGAGGGTTATGTGAGGCATGTGTCAAGAGTTTGAAACACCACTTACGTAGATGCGTGGGCGCTCACACATTAACTTTCAAAGAATTCACAATCACATTTTCTAGAAATGAGGCCTGTCTTAATTCAAGACCTATAGGTCCGCATTCTGATGAACCTGATGACCTTTCTTATCTTACTCCAGGACATTTTTTAATAGGTGCTCCTCTTACGAGTCCTCCTAAACCTTCTGTTGAGCTGATTCCTGAAAATAGATTTTCTGCGACATAAACCTAGATCTATCAACAAGACCGAGTATCTACCGCATAGGAAGGGACTTGAAGCGTCTGGATCGAACAGCTTTCAATGAGGCAGCAAGTCGGGAGCACTGGGCCAGTGTATTGAACCTCTCCTCGTTAGATGAGAAAGTGGATCGATTTTCGCAAATCACGTTAAACCTCAATAACAGGTTCTGCAAGCTACGTCGCTTTAGAATAGCTAGGCCCAGGCCGCCTTGGTTCTCCGACACTGTAAAGAAAATTGCTCGCGCTAGGGACAGAGCTTGTTCCAAACGGCGCACTTCAAATACTGTCATAGATCAAGATAAATATGTTCTCCTCCATAAATTTGCAACTGTCTCCCTCCAGCGCAAAAAAGCGGGTATCTGGCTAGCCTCTCAAATAGGCCCTCTTCCAAACACATGTGGGGACAGGTAAACCTGGCAGGTGTCTGGTCAGGAAAAAAACAGTTCTCTTGGGGAGATCTGCCTTTGGATCCCTCTAGCATCAATGACTATTATCTAGATACCATACCACCAGCGCTAGCGTCAGAGGCACTAATCCGCCACCTCCAGTCATCTGATAGCAACATTATACCTGACTCACAGAATACCTTCGCATTAAAGAAAATCGATCTTAGTCATTTGTATCACGCCATTAAATCGTTCACTTCGACAGCTACGGGATCGGATGGCATGAATAGTTCCTCAGTTTATCTGTGTGTACCCTCGTGCCTTCCTGCGTTATTAAATATTATGAATACCTCGTTAAGGCAGGGAAAGTTTCCCTCGGCATAGGGATCAGGTATTGTTCGTCCTCTTCCTGAATGCGACAATCCGAAATCATCTGGTGACTTGCGCCCAATAACCATTCTGCCTTACCTTTCAAAGGTGTTAGAGAAGATCTTTCTTCAGCAGTTCACACCCTACATTGACAAAAACAAACTGTTACCTCCCAATCAATCGGGGTTTAGGAAGGGGTTTTCGGCTGCAACAACTCTTCTTTACGTTTGGGATGAGATAGGTAGGTCCTTGGACTGTTCAGAGGTACCCATTCTGGCCTTGCTAGATTCATCTCAGGCTTTCGGGACCCTTGATCACGGGTTGCTTTTGAAAAAATTAGAATCCATAGGAGTAAGGGGGATATCACTTGCTTGGTTCACAGGGTTTCTCTCTAATAGAAGTCAGCTAGTCGCAGTATCAACCTCTCAGTCAACACTCATGTCCCTACGCAAAGCAGTAGTTAGAGGAGTACCTCAGGGGACCGTCAGTTGCCCAACCTTGTTTGCTATTTACGCAAACGACCTTCCTGACTCCGTGAATGAATTTTTGCGTAGGGTAGAGGCGATCTCCAATGACAGAATTAAAATAACCACACACATGTATGTAAATGATACACAGGTGTATATCCGTTGTAAGCGGAAAGACATTAATGAGGAAGCAGCCATTTTAAACGCGTTCTCAGATCTGATAGGAAGTTTAGATTGCGATCTTCTTCCTAATTCCTCAATAACTGCTACTCAACTTTCGATCGTCTCGTAGTCAAAAAATCTTGGGCTTATAATGCAGTCAAATCGGGGCTTTGAAAAGCAAGTACCTGAGAAGGTCAATGCCGCATATATACGTTTACGAAAATTGTTTCCATTTCGTCGCGCTGTCCCTACTAGTGCTAAACTCCTATTATGCGAATCGCTAATTTTGTCTCTTTTTGATTATGCATGTAAGAGCTTTGGGCCTTTCTTGAGTACGCCGCTGAGGGCCAGGATTCAGAGAGTGAAATACTCCTGCTTAAGATTCGCGATCTCTTGTCACCAGATCCAACTGAAAATTTTCGGTCCCTTCAGCCCGCACTACGAAGGCGGAAGCTACATTCTCATGCTGGGCTCCTCGTTTGTTAAACAAACTTGAAGATCCGATTGATTCGTATAGTGCTCAATCTGTGAGAAATGAGATGTACCAAAAATTGCGGGTGGAGCTCCGTCTGTCCTAGAAGGTGAGCAAGAACGGGAAATTTACGCGAGAAAAGATCGTTTAACACTGTTCCTCAAAGTCAGGTCTCTAGCCGCGGATGACCTTACGCGGCAGACAGGACATTTGGAGATAAAAATTTCACCTCTGGATACTTTTTCAGAGCGACCAATCTATTATTTGATTAATTGATCAATTGATCTATTTTGAGAGAAGTTTTAGGCTCCGGAAGCTACAATCATGATTCCTTAAAGCAACCAAACCCGACGCAACTGAAACGCGTACGTCATCCACTTTCGATCCTTCTGTCCTAAAAGGTAAGCAGAACCGGAAATTCACGCGAGAAAAGATCGTTCAACACTGTTCCTTAAAGTCAGGTCTCTAGCCGCGGATGACCTTACGCGGCAGACGGGACAGTTGGAGATGAAAATTTCACCTCTGGATACTCGGCGCAGCAAGTGAATACATAGGACCAGAACCGGTACTGGGAATAGCGTCTTGCTGTATCGGTTTGGCCATTAAAATCTGGATCCGAACAAAACACCGGGAATACTGGGAGCAGATCCAGGGTTGCCGTGAGGCGAAATCCATCTTGGGTTATACCTATAGGATGGACAGAGCCAGAGAAATCCTGGGTTTACCCAAGAAAGATATAAGGACAGTGGTACAGATCCTAACTGGGCACCACCACTTAAACTATCATATGCAAAAAATGGGGTATAACCCCACGACATAGTGCAGGAGATGCGGCAGGGATGATGAAACATCCCTCCATGTACTATGCCAGTGCCCGGCATTAGCTGGGCTCAGGCAACAGATCCTCGGGGCCCGTTTAATGGGACCAGAGGAAATTACAACGCGATCAGTAGTTGACATACTAAGCATCGTCAAGAGGTCTGGTGTCAACTGCTGAAGGCGAATAAGTAAGGGTGTGGCACAATAGGCTTTATAGCTTGAGCGCCAGAGGAGCTTTCCATGGGCTCCTCGCCCGTCCTAAAAATAACTAACTAACTACCTAAATAATAATATTTACTTCAATAAATGGCTTCCGTTTCCGGTACCGATCGTGAGAAAACTCTTTTGTGTCAAGTGTTGGTTTTTTGGCTTTGGTGAAGGGAATCAGCGTGTGTGGATGCAGAAAGGACAGTGAGTGCGGAGCACTGGGTAAAATAGGATACCGACGGTACGAAGTCCACAAATGGACGTCAGAGGGCGACAACTACTGGACGATTGCACAGAACAGTAGGCAGTAGTAGAAACTAGAGGTGACGAGATTGAGAGCGTGGTTAGTGGGGGGGAACGCGGATGTGAACTGCAGTGTCAGCAGCGGCAAGGAGAGATTCGAGACACCGACCAGGGAGGGGATGGCAGCGAGAGATGAACCAGGCACGGACCGAAAACGCGGGAGACCCACAAACCTACAACGCCTCAGCAAGTTAGGTAGCGCGGGCTCAAATAGGAGTCTGGATGAATGGCAAAAAAAGGTGACCGCGACTAGTAGTGAAGGGGAAGGTAAAAGAAAAAGAGAGGAAGGGGACGATGATTCAGAAAGAGACAAGGGAAACAAGAAAGTTAGGATAACGGAAAACACAAGAAAGAGATAGGGGGGATGGCAGGATGTTTGAGAAATTAGAAGCCCTCATAAAAGGGTTTACAGATCAAACAAGGAAGAGACCGGCTGATATGCATTGGGAGGGTGAAGACGTGAGGGGGTAAGTGAGGAAAGTAAGAGAAAAGTGGAAAGAGTGGGATAAACTCTGGAAAGAGGAGAAAGACAATGTAGGGGGTAAACTAGAGTGCATCGAGATTAGACAGAGATTGGAAGGGGAAGAAAGGGTGAAAAGGAAAAATAACATAGTAGTTAAGAGACTGAAAGTGGAGAGTGAACCAGGGGAAGCCAAGATCGAAAATCTTTTGAGAGATATTGGGATTCAGGTAAGGGTTGAAGGAGTTAAGAGAATAGGATGGACGAAAGAAGGAAAAGAAGGAATGTTTCTAGTGAAAATAGGAAGTGAGGAGGAGAAAAGGAAAATTATGGAGAGTAATAAGGAGGTCAATGAAGGAAAAGAAAGAAGAGTTGGTTTTGATGGGAGGTGACTTGAATGCCTGGACTGGCGAGCAAGGGGGAAGGATTTGGGATGAAGAAAATAAGGCCTATATAAAGAGCTCCAAACATAGGCAAACAGACCGAGAGAGGAGGGGATTACTAGACATGATAGAAGAAACAGAATGGTTTATATGTAATGGTAATATGAAAGGAGATGAGAAAGGAGAGATCGCATTCATAGGCAAGGGAGAAACAGTAATAGACTACATCCTGGCGGAAGAAAGAATGAGGAATATCATAGGCAGTATGGATGTGGGGAACGAGATAGGGTTCGAGCACTTCCCGGTAATAGCTACACTGAAAAGTGGATTCCGTAAGCGTTGCGAAAGATGCTATGAAAGATTCCATGCTGCCAAATATTGTCACGATTTTAAAAGAAACAAATCTTATGTAGAAAATAAAGGAATGAAATGTCCCACTTACCAGCGATAAAGAAATAACTATACAAAATATATAGTATTTTTTCTTATTGCAATATATTACCCATGTAGGAAATATATTTAATCTCTAATCTTATCAATATGAATAATTCTTAGCTTTAGCAACTGAAATTGTTATTATATTCAGAAATAGTTTAATGAAGTCAATTAATTCAATAATTATATAAACTATTGTACTACGCCACAACTTCGAGCCTTTATGCATATGCAACCAACTTTAGGATTACTAATCATGCATACATTAAAAATATTTTCAAACAATTACTCGTAACGTCAAATATGACCGTTTAAAGTCTCAATAATGCAGTCTTCTTTCAAGTATATATTCAAGCTATAAATATAAGCATAGATAAATTTAATAGTAGAGTATATTCAGAATCCTAAAATCTTTTCTATTATACACTATACATATATCTTTCTATTTAGTAAGGAAGCTATTCCAAGATCATAAAAACATTTGAATCTTTACTCGAACAGGCGGTTTCACCCCCATGGTTCGAGCCGGAGAGGGGGAGGTGTCATCTCCAGTGACTGTATCAAGCTTGAAATGGTCTTCAATTGTAAATCAATATACATAATAAAAGTCGAATTTATAACTACCCTCAATGTTGTGCGTTGTATGAGTATGTCCTCTAATTCTCAAGAAAACATTAATCAAACCGAAATCATAGAAATAATGTAAATTTGATAAAGAATTGACATTAATTCAAATTCTCAAGAAAATATGTATGAAGCCGAAATCATAGAAAGATTGTAAGAACGTGAGTCCGAAATCATAGAAATATTATAACCTTGATAATGTATGAAAAAGAATGAATATTTAACCAATTTATCATAAAGCATGTACACAATTAAAATCCTAGAAACATTATAACCTTGAATATATAAGAATATAATACATACCCAAATCTCCAAAGGGGAAATGTACTCGCATTTATAGAAATATTGTAACCTTAAAATATTGTGGAAGAGAATGAATATTTAAGTAACTTTTCCCAAGAAATATATACGCAATAGAAATCATAAAACGCCATAACCTTGACATTGTTTCAGAAAATAATGAATATTTAACCAATTTTGCAAGAAACACATGTATGTACGTAAAATATTTCCGAAGATATATTATAATCCCGAAATATACTTTCCAAAAAAATTTTCTTCTTCATGTAACTCAAATATTTGAAACATTGTAACCAGAATACATAATGTACTTTTTAAATATTTCAATTCCAACGTGATATATTTCCGCAGTAATTAATTCGAGTCTAACATTTTGGCTCGAACATATTGGCTTCACCATATGATTCGAGCAAATCGGGGGGAGGGGAGATGTCACGTACTATGTCATGACCATATATATATAATTAATTGTGATCCATTTAAACTCAAGGGAATTGACAAATAAAACTATGTATTATAGAAACGGCTCCATCCAAGGTAATAGGAAACTGCTATAAATTGTATTGATTTAGGAAAAGAGAAAAGATGAGAGAGAAGAGGATCAAGGGAAGAACGCTAGCACTCAACCCCCTTTTTCATCGCTAAGGAAATCACCAGAAGGAAGGATGGAGCTCATGTATGGTGGTATCGGCAAGATATTAATTAGTGGAATTGTGGCAAACCATTAGACACACACACATGCACACACTTATCGGCTTAAGGCGAAGAATCAACCCTTGGATCAACGAACTCTTTAGTCACAAAATTTAACGAGCTTTGGGGTCAATGAACTCTCAGGTAAATAAACTCTTGGGTCAATAAACATTTGGAGCAATGAACTCATCACACATGGAGGAGCGTGGAAGTAACTACAACCGCTCCAAGTATTATCGACTACAAGTGCACCTCCTCCATGGAGCAGAACCTTCTAGAAGGACACGTGGAGGAAGGTGGTACCAATGTCGGCCGACCCGAGTACAAAAGGGGTATCTTGCTCCCTTTGGCCAGATTCTTTTCTGAGCAGTCTTGGTGTGCGGAAGCGCCGCTGTTTCACGTTGTCGAGGATCTTAACCCGAATTCCGGACCTTTCTTCACAAAGGGCTGTCAACATGCAGTCCCAGCCTCAAGATCAAGTCCAAACAGTCTCAGTCTGATCCCAGTCTCAAGTTCAAGTTCAAACAGTCTCAATCTTAATCCAGTACTTCAGTCTGCAGTACAGGAGCGAAACCAAATTCCAAAAGTCCTTGTTCAAATACCAGAGAGTTCAACGAGTTTCGTCAAGTCCTGAGTTCACCCGGATTCGACTTCGATCCTGAAGGACAGATTAAATTGCAGTTCCCATTCAACGGCATTTTCCAGTTGTTCTAACGGAGTTCAACCTAGTTCTGAAGTAAAGTGCCTCACAGTGTAAAATTGGATTATCATCCCCCCTCTCTCTCTTTCTTGCTCTCCCTCATCTCGACGTACTCATTTTCATCAATTGGTTATCACCCTTCCATTTTCCTATGAGTATTATTCCACAATTTCCAGAGTTTTTTCTCCCTTAACCTCTTGTAAGTCATTGCCTATTTGTTATATTGATCTCAAATAAATCTCTATTACTTATTTCTATTTTCAGATCCATCATGTATTCATTTGTCCCTGAACCGGTTCCCTTAGCCCAGAACATTTCCGTTCTATAGATAAATCAGGATCTACTCTGACCACTGTGTGTATACTCCTAATAACCATCCTAGGAAGTAACAAAGAAGATTAATTTTTACCAAAAAAGACGAATTTTCAACTAAACAAGATAATTTTTCAAACCAAAAATTGAATGAATTAAATTGTAGTTAACAAAATTTTTGTGCTCACAAAGAGATGAATTTTTAACTAAAATAATGGAATTCTCAACTAGAATATTTGCAATAAAATAGATGCACTTTTAACAACAAGAAATAAATCAATTTTTAACGAAATAGTTACACTTCAAACTGAAATAGTTAAATTTTCTGCGAAAAAAATTATTTAGCAACAAAATAGCTCATTTTTCAACAAAACAGATGAATTTTCAATCAGAATAATGAACCTTCAAGCAAAAAAAAAAAATTTTAACAAAAGAGTTAAATTTAAAGCAATTAATCAAATTCTAATTTCAAGAAAGATGAATTCTGAACGAAAAATGTAGTAGATGATATTTCAGTCAACAGAGATTTTCATTTTCAATCAAAAACACTTGAATTCAAGCAAAAAATACGACTTTTCAACAAAATTGGCATTTTCAACTAACAAAGATTTTTGAGTCAAGAGAGAGAAAAAATTGCAAAGAAATAGTTGAATTTTGAAGCATCAAGATGAATTTTTCATTATATTTTTGTTAATTTTCACACTATGGAGACGATTATTTTTCTGATAATTTTTTTTTTTTTTTTTTTTTTTTTTTAATCACTGTTTTGTGTCACGAGAGATTTTGGGAAAAATTGTATTCGCAAGATTCTTTTACTTTTTGCATGTTGGATGCTAAAGCAGAATACGAATTTTGATTAATTCTAAATTTAGTTTATTAAAATGAAAAAGCTTTCCACGACAAAAAAGTTATTTTTCCAATCCTATTTTGTAAAAAAAAAACTTTTTTCATCCTGTGGAAGATTTTCTGAAAGATTTTATTTCTTAGAATTTCGCAGTTTTTGAATGTCGGAGGTTGAAGAATTAAAATTTTGATTAATTCTGGATGAAGTTTCTGGAACTTTCTGGAGCATTGGTGATTGAAGCGAGAAAGATGTTGCGGCGGGTTTCTTACTTTTCGTTGTCATTTTTTCTGACTAGTATTCACAAGCTTAGGTCACTGTCTGATACTGGTTACTTTTTTACACTAGCCGAAGATCCACTTGATGAGATACAGACCCAAATACAAACTTTCACGGTTAGAATGCGCGCACCGGGATTGCTAACGGAAAAACAATAGCGGCTGACACCATCATGCTCTAAACTCTGCTTATGCACATGCACATCGAAAGTAACCGTCAACTAAATTTTGACGTCAGCTAGCAAGATGTCTGCACGCCGTGGGCCAAACAATGGGGGGAGGTTAGGGGGATCTGGTTTATATGAAAATCAACCATTTGCTTCAAAATTCATGTATTTTAATAAAAATTCATCTCTTTTCGTTGAAAATGAACTTTTTGGGTAAATTTTCATTTTTTTTTTTAATTTGTTTGTTTCCTTTTGCCTCAAAATTAATTTTTCAAACTGAAAACTTAAGTAAATACTAAAATTTTCATTGAAAACATGTACTTTTTATTTTAGTTGAAAATTCATAGTTTAGATAGAAAATTATTCTTCTTGTTTGATAATTAATTTTGTTTTTGTTGATAATTCCACTATTTTGGTCAAAATTATTATTATTTTTTTTGGAAAAGTAATGAAATAAAAATTGCATTATTCCATTTTCGAATAAAAATTGATTTTTTTATCTTTCTTATTATTTGAATTTTTTTTTTTTTTTTGATAATTCATCTGTTCAATTCTTTGGTTGAAAATTTATATACTAAAATGTTCATTAAAAATGCTTTTTTTAGTGGAAAATGTTTGTATTTGTTAGAAA
This sequence comes from Andricus grossulariae, assembly GCA_011634705.1. NCBI lineage: Eukaryota > Metazoa > Arthropoda > Insecta > Hymenoptera > Cynipidae > Andricus > Andricus grossulariae. Next base: position 95,405,012 of record JAABKJ010007545.1, read on the forward strand.
ATTCTTTTTCTTCAAAAATTATTTTATTTTTGTTGATAATTCATGTATTTTAGTGAAAACTAGTTTTTTATAAAATTTAATTACATGAAAATTTGACCATTCCATTTTGGGTTGAAAAGTTATCTTTTGTAGTTCAAAATCTTAAAGTATTTTGTTGAAAATTCGTATTTTTTCTGGCATATTATTCTTCTTGTTTAAAAAAGTTTGAAAATTTACGGATTTCGTTGAAAATTATTATTATTTTTTAACTGAATATTTAAGTGTTCCATTTAATTAAATTTACCCTTTTCAGTTGCAAATTTATTTATTTCGTGAAAAATTGAACTATTTTATTGAGACTCCTTTTTTATGGACGAAAATTATTCTTTTTTGTTTACTGAAAATAAAACTATTTCATTTTTGGTTAAAATTGTATCTTTTTTAGTTGAAAATCCAACTATGTCGTTCACCACATATCCAAACCTAGTTGCGAGCGACTTAAAATATTTTTCGCATTTACCACCACTTTAGATATATTTGAATAGAAAGACTGGGATTCGCAAGGATAGGGCTGACTTATATTTGAGAGAAGATAGGAAAAGATTCGATTAGATATGAAGATAGGGTTTAAACAAGATAGTCAAAATTTTCGATTGCCTAATGGATAGAAAAGGATAGAGGTGGATAAGCGGACGAATCATGTCGATAGAAGGACTGGGATTCGGAAGAATGTGGTTGACTTATATTAGAAAAAAGATAGAAAAAGATTCAATTAGTTAGGAAGAAGGGGATTAAAAAAGAAAGACAAAGGAGGGTGTCGCAAAGTTCATACATTGTGAATACTGAGCTTGCTTATTAGCAGGGCTGTTTTATTATAAAAAGGCCTCATCACACATTAGGCATAATTATCAGACAAACGTAGCTCTTAATTAAGTAACACTAAATGTGTGTTCCTCTTACATTCTTATAATAATGAAACAAACAGGTCCGAATTGAATGCGTTGCAGAGAACACGGGATTTTCACATCAAACTTCACTCGTGCCACGATTTCGGCCAATCAGAGCGTTGTGCAGGTACCAGGCTCTGACTGGCTTCGCTCACGCCTGGCTGATAGCCAAACAACATCTACCCCCACTCTAGCACACCCCGATACCACGGATACCGCGCTGGTTGACTCGCGCGCGTCACAGCAGCGACCAACCGCAAGCCATCCCCCACCACGTCCTACCCGACTGGCGCGCGCTGCCCAGCGGGTCGCGTATAAATATCGGTGCTCCCGCACCACAGGATCATTCGGCAAGCGGCAGCCTGAGACGACCCTTCGACGCTCAACGGAAAATTGAGCAAGCAACCAACATTCACCGACTGGAGAATATTCGCCAACATATCTATGTGGCATACCGATCTATCTGGGACGCGCAATGTCCATGGTGTGGAGCAGTACCGCTGTCTCACTTAACAAGGAAGCGCACTGCAGCAGCCTTCGACGAGCAGCCCTCCTAAGCCGAACCAAGGTGGCTCGAGCTTCTAAACGGTTAGGTGGCCGATTCGATAGTGCAGCAATGCGGACTCCCTCCCAGCATTACGAATTACGGATACGAACCCCTTAACGTTCTGTGACGCATTCTCATCGTTCGGCCTGATTTCTTTTGATTCAATAAATAAAGGTTTCATTATTTTTAAACCCTACCCTCTTCCCCTCCCCTAGGTATAATATTGTGGGTCTTCAAACATGAACTATTAACGTAGGTTTGGGAATATTTTCTCACTTATTTCGCAATAACGACACTCACAGGAGACCTTCAGAGTTACCGCATAGCGAGGACCTAGGCCGCCCCCCATGTACACACCAAACTCACCGGTACATCCAGAGTTGCCGCCTAGCGTGGACCTAGCCCCACACCACACTCGTTTTAGGGGACTTCCAGAGTTGCCGCCTAGCAGGGACCTAGACACGATCAACGGACACCACACTCAGAGGGGACCTCCAGAGTTTTCACCTAGCGGGGACCTAGCCCCACACCACCTACACTACTCATTTGTTGTAGGTGACCTTCAGAGTTGCCGCCTAGCGGGGACCTAGGCCCGACCAACGGACACCAAACTCACCGGGGACCTCCAGAGTTGCCACCTAGCGGAGATCTAGCCCCACACTACCTACAATACTCATTCGTTGTAGGGGACCTTCGGTGTTTCCGCCCAGCGAGGATCTGGGCTTGACCGGTGAACACACATCGCATATCTTTTTTTGTTTCAGATTAAACAATCGGCCCTCTTCAGGGCCACCAATATTTTTTATGTGGAATAATTCTTTGTGTTCCGTAATAAGAGCTGCTGGACCTTGAACCATTCATCCGCTTCCCCCTATTCTCTTTCTTTCGCCAAAATTGTATGTCCCCCCACCTGCCCTCTTTCTGAACGCGATTTCCATTGAAAGGTAACTAGCTTTCGTCGCAAATCGGTGGACTACAAATTATAGATGCTTTAGTTAAAACGTCATATTTTTTATTATTCGGCTTCATCAGAATAATCTTGCAGCACTATTATCAGCAATAGATTTTCAGCAGGTGGTTTTATTATTTCTTGATATTGTGCAGGGGCTTGTGCGATAGAGCCTGTGGGTGGGTTATTACATTTTTTTCTCTTTATCTCTGGAACCGCTCAATTAATAAAAAAACTAAGAACATATTTGGAATCAGCGTCCCAAAAAACGTGAGGTAATCCGCTTCTCTGAAATGGACACTTTGGGCCCAAAATTGGCACCCTCCTTTGTATCAGCCAGAAATGTAAAGAAATAAAATTTTAAAAAAATGTTTAACTGTTTTAAATTTTTTGAACGTTTGTAGCACCGATTTTTCTAGCAATGGAAATGATTGTCACACTCAGTCTTGCCAGAAAAATGAAAGATTTCCTTCATCTACAATCAAATTTTTCTAATCTTGTATCAGTAGATCTAACTTTTGGAGTAAAAGCACATTTTACTTTGGAAACTTTATTTTAGAATTTGCGTCAAGGGAATAAATCACTGCACGCATAATTAAAGTTGAAAAGAGGTAGTGTGTGTTTTCTTTTATTTTTTTTAGTTTTTCGTTTCCTTTATGAGTTTCATACAAAATGAGGCCTTGGGATTTAGTGACGACACTTCCGAAAAACTACGAAATAAAAATAAACACATTTCACTTAAAATCACGAAATTTTACACTTTTGTCTACAGGTTACAATAAAAATATGTATTTATCTATGTCAGATTACAGTAAAGAGTGTTGTAGATCATACTTACTTCGTTTTTCAATTTTTTTTTTTCATTACAACATTCACACTTGCGGCAATTTTAAATTGTACAACCAATTTGGAACAATTTGCCCCTTTTGTCCTGGGATTCATTCACAAATATTTCTTGTATTTGGTTTTTCGAATCGGCTCAGTACTCAGTGAATACTTTTGTATACAAATGATGTTAAGATAGTGAATACCATAACAAAAAGGTCACGAATCATCATCGACGATTCTCTGTTTGATAGAAATTTTCGAGTTCATTCCTGGGAAGCACACATTACAATTATAAACCACATAAAGTAATGGAAATACTTTAAAACCAATTATATGTTACTCATATTTTTTAAAGAAACATTTCTGTAACAACAAAAGCACTGATGCCGTCGGGGGACCTATTGTTTCCTCCGAGTCGAGCGCTGGCCCTTACAGTCTTGTTCAAAGAGACGCAAGGCTTACACTGCGAACCCTCTATAGTACCCGTCGTCGTGATACATTAGGAAAGAAAAGAGAGACACTAGGAAAACGAAAAGAAAGGGAATACAGTGCAGGACTACATCTTGTGGATTCATGCTGACAATTTAAAATTATTTTACCATTTCATTCCTTTTTTGGTACTAAATGTAAATTATTTCATATTATAGAAACTGGAATTAAAATTCCATTGATTTTAAATTCATAGATTTAGAATTTATGCATGTTATTATGAATAATTCATTGAATGTTGGAAAAAAAATTATTCCTTTGTTAGAAAAATTTGTTGGACCTGGAAAGGGCCGATTGCTCTTGGCTGTCTCCTGCTTAACACGGTGGTCCTCGTTGAGGAGATAAATTCTTAATGGCTTCCAAAACACTGAGAAACTGTTCTTCGTTGAAGGTGTAGGTGTTTCTCCAAACATATTCTCTCAGGTAATGTTCAGTATTATCAACTGATATTTTACCGAGTCGCCTACAAGGTCAAGGAAAGTTCCATCCCTTTCGGCCTTGTTCTTTCTGCAATCTCGTTTGCCACATTGGTATATGAGGCCTTTATTCTTCCCAATTTTTTTTTTAAATGAGAATTTCCTCCACGCAGATAGCAAAACCCAGTTTTTTAGAAGCCCCCAATAAACAAAGAAGCTTATGAGGCCGGTTACTTCTAACTCTTTATTGAAACCTCGCAAACTTTTCAGAAATTCCATTTTAAAATTTTACTAAGATGACAGGCTTCACTGACGATGATTCGTGAATTGAATTACTTATCTATGAAACTGAATTACCTACCTGTGAAGAACCGAATGTTTGAAATGGAGCTAAGTGATTGTTCCAGGCTCAATTAGTCTAGTCTCCGCTATAAACCAGTCGCCACTAACATTTTCGTATGCTCTAATAGTCTAATAGGTCACCGAGAAAAATTTAGGTGAGAAGGTAAAAAAAGTCCCCTGATTACATATGAATACCTTGGTTAGGTTTTCAAGAATTTCGTCAGTTTTTGTTTAAATAATTTTTTTCAAGATGAATTTTCGAAAGAAAAAAAATTGTTGACAATTAGAAATTAATTTTTAACTGCAAAAATAAAAAAAACTTATTTTTTATTTAAAAATAGCTAACCTATCAATAGAAAAAAAGGAATTTTTAACAAACTAAAATAGTTTTCTAATAAAAAATTGTTGCAGTTTGAATCCAATAGTTAGATTTTCAACAAAAAAATGCATTTTGAACTGCAAATTTAAGAGTTCAGTTTTCAACCACATGTGAAGAATTTTCCACCAAACTATGGAATTTTCTCTAAAGAAAGATGACTTCTCAACAACAAATTAAACAATTTACATTTAAATCAAACAAAGAAAGAAACTGTAGAATAATTGTAAATTGTTAGCATAAATCCAGACACTTACGCAAGAAGTGCCACTGTTTATTCCATAGGGCGATGTCTGTGGTTGCTCGCATTGCTTGGGCCGTCTTGGTACCGCTAACTTTGACTCGATCAGGTGATCTGGTGCTAGGAGGGAAGTAGTGCGCGTTACTTCCTGCGAGTAAACAGGTAGGGAATTATTGGTGCGATGAAAATCTCATTCATCACGCAATCCGCATCTTCCTCTCGCCCAAAACAAAATTTAGATATTTCCTCGTGTGTCGCGGACATTCCAGATACCGTCAATTCAGAAAAGCTTGCATGTGTTGTTTCAGCGTGCTCCGTGTTGTTTGAACAAGCATCAAGCTGTTGTTGCATAAGAGCACTTCTCTGCCTACGCCTTGCATTTATTTCCTCACAGTTAGTCACTTTTTTGGAACATTTCTCTGTGAAGAATTTTTGCCGATTACACCACGAAGAAAGGCTACCATCATGAGGACTGTGGGTCGGAGCTTCGCACTCTACAGGTTCTCGTTGGTGGTTTGCAACAGGGAAGAGAATTGCAGGTTGTTCATCGCCGACATTGCTCATATCACCTTCATAATCACCATTGCTGTTGTCGCTCGTACCGCCGTTATGAACATCTTGGCCTTGATGTGCTGAAAGAACCTTCGCGACGTGCTCTGCTATGCAACTTCTTCCCCCTTTGAAAACTTTACTCAAGTAATGGCACGCTTGTACCCATACAAGGCAAAGGCAATCATCAAAAGTTTTGCTAATCGGGTATGGGATGAGAATCTTGAAACATGTAGCTCCCATCCTCAGTTTCATGAGAAAGGAAATGAAGGACTTCAATCGGGAGTGTACAAAATGTTTGGCCTTTCACACAGACGTGACGATACTCCTCTTTCTAAAGAGCCTTGATTGTAAGACTTGTTTACATTTGTTCAAACAAGTTTACTCCATTTGTCGTAAAGTCCTTCATGAGTGGCATGATCGAACCCTCTGGCGCACATTTTTACTTGACGTAATAACAAAAAAGCATCTGAGTATAAAAGGTACGCGCAATCTGTTGTTTGGAGGGCAACGGGTTCTTTTCACGATCTTTAATCACATAGAAAGACGAGCAGTAGAGTTACTTCCTTAACGCTGCAGAAGAAATGGCTTAGTTATATTCGTATTACTGAACATACCATAAGATCATCTACGTAATTCTCCATCATTCGTATCGCCTCAATGAGAATAGCCAAAATCGCACCAGATTTCAGAAGCCCACCCAGTGCCCTTTTCTTTGGAAAAAGTCTTGAATGCTGTGTTATACGACTTTCCCTTGCACACACTAGTATGGAAGTTTCAGTAATGATCCAAAACTTCCCTTTTGGACGCACCTACAATTGGTGAAATGTTTGCTGTAAAGTGGCTAGCTCCTTTGAATTTGCATTTAGTGAATAGCTGGAAACGAGGGCTTCGTTTTCTGAGTTCGTGAGTATTGACGCACATTTGATACGAAAGCTTGGCCGATTTCGGATTCGAACGAATTTCCATTGCTACATCGATCATGAAGGTATTATGTTTTGCATCCGGAAGGAATTACCTTTCCAATGTTTCACGTAGGACTTCTAAATCGTGCCTTTTACGGTTCTCATGAACTGAGAAGCATACGTGTTTCAGAACGTCCACATTTTCCTTGAAAACTCTATTCTCCACATCAACTAAGGTAGGTAACCGTTCCCACAGTTGCCTTGCCACGTGCAATGTTAGACTACTTTGGTATATATCCGTGACGTGGAAATTTTGCATGTGGGATCGACGAGCAGTATCCTCTTGGTCAGCCCTCTTTAAACATTGCAATGCCACGCCATTCATGAAATTACGAACTATGCCTTCAGGATGTCCACTAGGGTTGCCAATCCCTATGAATACGTATATGGTGCTGCCCATTGTGGAAACCTAAAGGCCAATAATTCCATTGGCAAGCAGCACTGTCCGTCAATCTCGCTAGCTGGACAGTCGCATTATTCTTGGCTTTTTGCAAATGCTATGGGCGATTATTAATTTTGAAATTAGCGGACACACGGAAATGATTCGACAGCATTTCCGATACGCAATTCATGCTGTCGTAATCGGGGAGGGTAAATTCATGATTCGCTTCCGATCGCGTTGGAAAATAGTAGCCGTAAAGGCAAATCGGATATCGAATTCACATCTTCGGCAGTTGTTAGTTTTCTTTCTTCATCTAACGTACTATACATGTTTTTTTATTGAAAATGAAAAGTAATACAATAAATAATACAGTCTTTCATGTACACGGGAAGCTCGACTTGCCAGTGTCCCCAAAGAAGGTGAGACTTGTTCGAGCTCCGACTCTTCTCGGACAACCTGGCTCCAAAACGATCAATGCAGCATTGAAAAGAATCGACGAGCAAAATAGACGCTGGAATGAAAAGAAGCAAGATACGTTACAGGAAAAACCCCACAAAAAAACGATCTTCGGAACATTCAAAGAAATTTTGCTCATAAAGACCAATAATGTCAAAGGAAAAGATGAAGAGGAGGTATGTAGAAGTAGAAAAAAATTAGCTGAAATATACTTCTGTCATCGTAACTGCTTCGCGATTTTTACATGCGATTTTTTATTTGATAGACATTTTTCTCTTTGAATGTGTATGATACTTTTTTTCTTGTTATCAACAGAAATTCTGGGGTGATGTGATGGATGATGACGCGGTCGCGATTAAGACTGAGAGCGAGGTGTGCACCGTGCCTTCCTATACCAACTTATCGCCGATGCTGGCACGATGATGGCCGATGTGTGCAACTTGCACTTATTGATGCCGTAGAGAAAGAGCAATTTTCCTACCTGGTTCGAACCAAGCTCGGAGACAATGCTGCATACGAAACACAATAGCACTAAAAATATGAATTCCAGTGCGCACTGATTGACCGCAGTTGGCGCGGAATTTAAAATGGGTAATAAATAAAATTCTTTTCAATAAAATAAATAGTTATTAGAAGATGCTCCAGAATACATATAAACTATATCAATTTTGATTTCAGTTAAGAAAAAAATTTAAAACACATATTTTCTAAGTAACAGTTTATTTTCCTCGAATTTCAAGAACTAACTTACATTACACAAACAAAATTTTAATAAATACAATTTATGTGCATACTTAAAAATCTTGTGATAATTATTGATTTTAAGTACAAGAATTGTTTTTAATACCCTTTTATAATTCCGTGCAAACTTCGGCCAACTAGCGCGCGATACTAACGCAAGCGCAGTAGCTGAAGGCGCCCGGATTGCCATCACTGCTCGAACGATGTTTGGTAACGGTCCCGCGATATCAATCTGAACCTTATCGAAGGGTTGTTTTGGCTTATCGGTAATTTGCATAGGTTGGCGCCAATAAGTGCAGGTATTCCCTTGTGTCCCCCTACAGTGAACTCATGAGATTCTTTCATGATTCTTTCGCGATTTATTTTTTGTGGGATAATGATTTCGCCCGAACAGATCCTTATACGGATTCCACTTTTTGCAAAATTTTTAGTTACAATTTGTCCAGTCGTGGACCAGGAAAGGTCATCGAGACCATTTCCTGTCTTTGAAATGTTTATTTTGTCTACTTTTAACGTTTCCACAGCTAATTTCAATGTTTGAATGCCTTTCGGCAAAATATTTATGAAAGTTTCATCGTTATCTTTGTTTTTTACTACAATATTAAATATATAACGTCCGCCTACTTTAAACACAGTCGTCTCACCAAGGACGAGTTTTTGTCCGTTTAATTCATTTTCTGTTATCATTTTATATTTTATTAATTCCAGACTGATAGGAGACTTTAAATTATAATCCACCAAGATAAAGTGGGCCACATGTCCCTTTCCAATCGAAATTTTATATTTACTGTATGCCAAACATCCGTCTAAGTCAATAAATACATTTTCAAACATTTGGACTTCACTATCCTCTTCTGTCTCTGTCTCCCCCATTTTGCATCCAGTAAGTACGCTACCTTCATCGGGATAAGAGGCGAGGTACAAATTCTCCTCGCTTTCCTTGCGTGGTAATAACCGCGTCCTCATTGCGAGATAAGCGTCGTCTTCCTTGCTACCGGTACTCTCGTCCCTTATCCCACGCGGAGTCTGCTGTGTATCAGAAAACAATTTGCTTACTGCATCTTTTGGGTTCCCTAAATCTAGCAAAGTCATCGGACAGCAAGTTCTAGACCTGGTTTCCAGAATCCATGAACTCTCAGTTCTTCTCACCAATGCTCGGGTCGTTCTTGTTCATGCTTTTCTTTGGGTCTGCACTCAGAAACAATATGATTTGAATATGTGCAGCATGTGCAAGCGCCTTTATCTTCATTATAATTATTATCATTATTTCGATTATATGGCCTATTAGTTTTGGGCAGTCTCGCCTGATGTGCCACACTTCTGTATTGCCTATCTGAGTTTTTATTTAATCAAAAATCTTGACACGTCTGCAGATGACGGCATGTGTTTCAACGTCGCCCTGCAAGTACTTGCAAAGATTGTTAGCCGTTCATCATGGAAGAAGGATCGTTGTGCCCAGGATTCTACCACTCTTTTCGTGCCTATGAAGTGATAGAAATTCCTCAGTTTGACGGAGTACTCTCGAGAAAAAGGGATTAACATCTTTCCCCTATTCCGTCACTATATGCATTTTTCTATGTGCTTTCCTTATCGCTTTTAGACGGATAAATCCTGGTTCCCACCCTATCTCAAATTGTTCACCCGAAAAGGAAATAAGGAAACATGATTTAACAGTTCCTCCTTTAAAATTTAATTAGCAGTGGGTTACATAAAATCTTCAGGAACTCGCTCGTAGTTTTTAAAATACATATCCACGTTGTAGATTAATTAACGCATCTTTTACTTTTATCAAAAAGGTTATAGATTTGTTTGGGTTTTGAATTATTTGAAAAAAAAAATTTTCTTTGTTTCAATTATTTCGCCTTTGCTGGGTGGTCATTCGAGGGCACAAACTTAATTGTACAACGTGTGTGGATTGCGGATGCGAGACCCGCCTTTAAAACTGCCACGACTACTACCATTCAACATGGCAGTATCCGTCGCATGTTGCCATTCATTAAACTCTGCCGAATTTGATAACTCACACTGCCGGTCAAAAGTTTGCAGACACTTCTTTTTACAACTAAAAAGTTTTCTTAATTTCAATTATGTCGAGCTAAAAAAATTCTCTTTAAAGGGTTAAATGCTCTCAAAATTATGTATGAAATGAGTCCAGGATGAAGCCAATGTTCTTGGGCTCATTTCGAAAGTTGTTTTTCTATGTTGTGAATGTATGAAACATATAATTAAAGATTCTATAAAAGTCCCTTAAGGCCATGTAACGAGTATACCAGCTGATCAAGTTAGTCCTGAGATCAATATTTTTTCACCTATATTTAAAAATAAAAGTTAAAATAACGCGGAAATATTTTCGGAAAATATTAATAAATATTAAAGGACCGTTTGTGGGTAAGAATGTATACTGTCATAGTATGATATAGTTCATGCTAACGTAGCGTGAGACGAGATCATACGGAAAAAGTAAGGATTTTCTCTCGTGCACCCATCTCACGGTCGTGAGACGCGGCCATAGGTGTGATTTCCCGTGGTTGCACTAGTGGGATCCGGTGTCATTTTTAGACGACAGTTGCTCCCAGTGGGACCCTGCCCTGGTTGTTTGACCACTTTTTGAAATTATATATATATATATATATATATATATATATCATTTATACAATTTAAAATAAGAAATAATGTAAACCTATATGGGACCACCTTTATGTACTCCTGCAAAATATGCGTAGGTCATGTCGGAATTTGCGGTACCACTGACCGCATAAGCTAAATAAGGCTGTTGTTAGCTGTAACACGCGGAAAGCTTAAATTTGAATAGACTCCATTTACTTAGATTCCATTCATTGTCCCATGATTTATTTTTGACCTCCTTTAAACAGAAATTGATTAGTTTTTGATGATTTAAAAAATATATTGAAATTAATCAAATCTTGACGCTTGGAATTTAAAAAAAAATCAATTTTCCATTTCAATTGAACAATGAATTCTTCAGCTTTGTACGCACAAGAGTAGAATTTTTAATGTATAAAATCTTCCTAGTTAATATTTTTCATTTTCAACACGTCTAGTTTCAAATTAGCATAATTTCCAATTTCAATTTTGAAATTTTGAGTCATTCAATATTAGAAAAATTGGTAAATGTTCAGCTAATTTTATTTCAATGAATCATTTTTTAATCCATAAAATTTGTAGTTATCCACTTTTAATTTGTATACACGAATGACTTGCGAACAATTTTACTGATATTATTACAACAACAAAAAATGAATTTTTTTTAATTCTTTCAGTACAGTAAATTCCTAATAGAATCGCAATGATTGATTTCTTTTTAACTTTGATTTTTTTCTTTCTTACTTAATGTACAATAGAAATGTCGGCATCTATGGTATATTTTCTCAGTTTGCCTACATTTATTATCTGTACACGTCTCATCGATCGTGTTTTCCACGAGAAAGGCTCGTTTGTCTGATTACAGGGGTAAGGCATATATATGTCGTATCACTATATGTGTGTGTGTGTGAATGTGTGTGTACTCAACGTGTAGAGAATTATGAACTGCAAATGTGAAAGTAAATGGTTAAAACATATACCTGAATCATCAAAAAAATTAAATATATTAAACCACAAGGGCGGCACCCAGTAGAAAAAGAAGAATTGATGATATCTCTTGGAAATCTCGAGATAACAAAAATGGGGGGGAAAATTGAGGTTTAGGCTATTTTCATAAGAAGTTTTTTGAAATTATAGCAGGCAAATAATAAGCCGTTTTCTCTAAAGTTGTTAGCTTTTAAAAACGAAACTAATTATATAATAATCATAATTATTATAGATACAACAAGCCCCTAGTGTTTGACTTTCTATAGAAAAACCTTTGTAAACTTCACAGTATTTTTACAATTTTAAATAGTTTATGATTGAGAAAGTATTAGAATTAGAATCGCCCGAAATTTCACACCACAGTTTTTAACGATAACTCTCGAAAAATGAACGGATCAAATCGAGCTTTAGTACACTTTCTGAATCACTTTCCTTGAATCCTAAAAGAAAGAAAGATTATGTTAACCAGACTTCCTGGACCAACGGTTGGGGTTTTTTTTGTCGAAAATGCACTCGGCTCACGAGTTTAAGCGCACCCAAGGCGCGCGCCTGTTGGATATCGCGCTTCGCGCTCGACAATAAAATAATCTCGCGCTACGCGCTCAGTCATTGTGCTTCCCCCACATTTTTGCATAGGACTTTTCAAATTAAATGTCAAACCATCGACAACTGAAATTTAGTGATTGTGAATTCCGCTTTGTTAAAGCTCCTTGGGCTTTAACGAACACCTCGTGTCTTTATTCCAAAAATTTAATTTGTTTATTTGCAATGCCATTTTTCATGATTATAACAAAAGCTACGCTTACAAATAATTCATAACAAAGTGTTATCTTGTACGATTAAAACATAAACTACGCCTCCTATGAAAAAATTATTTATAATAAATTTGTAGATCTCTTGTGGGTACACTACTTTTGTCTATTCATTTTTTTAAAAGCTTGTGTTAGTTTTTCAAAAATTAAAATTTTTCAATTTTCAATGCTAATTTTTACGATTAAAACAAAAACGTGTCCTATACAAAAATTATCTGCAAAAAATTTATAGATCTTGTTTTACTGAACAATTTTTTTAACGTATTTTTTTCTTGTCATGCATGGTTTTACCGAAAAATATAATTTTTTATTTTCAGGAGCATTTTTCACGATTAAAACGAAAACTATGTATCATAAAAAAATGGAAAAGAACCGTTGGTGAAAAATGGATGGTTAGCGAATTATTCTTTTTTTTTCTTCAACTAATTTAAAAACTAATACCTTTTCATTAGGATGAGAATGTAAAAATCGAATATTCCAGTTTTATGTCAAACGACGACAGATAAGTGCAAAAATTATCAAAGAAGAATGTTAGCTTTTGAAAATAATTATTTAGAATTTTCTTTTAAGCATTTTTTATGGGACACGTACTTTTGGTATTATGCATCGAAAATAATATGAATAAGTCGAAAATTCTAATTTGAAGCCAAACGGCTACTTTGCAGAAATGTGAAAAATATTTCAACGAAGAATTGTAGCTTTTTAAAATATCTAACATTTTTCTTTTCAACATTTTTGATGGTAGGACTTGTAATTTTGAGTCTATTTGTCGAAAATACTGTGAAAAAAAAATCAAAATTTGAACAAAACGACGCAAAATACGGCAAAAAGGCTTCGAAATGAATCATAGCTTTCAAAAAGTCCTAACAAATTTTTTCTAGCCATTTTTTGATAGGACTTATCATTTTGGTTTTATTTATTGAAAATACTATGAAAAATTTCAAATTTTGTACCAAACGACGCAAAATACGGCAAAAATTCTTGGTAGTGAATTATAGCTTTTAAAAAGTTCTACAACATTTCTTTGAACCACTTTTTGATTGGACAGGTTTTATTTATCGAAAATACCACGAATAAAATCGAAACTTCAAGTTTCGAGCTAAACGACATTTGATAAGGAAAAAAGTTTCAAGGAGGAATTGCAGCTTTTAAAAAGTCTCACAAACTTTTTTCAACCATTTTTGATAGGAATTATTTTGGTTTCGTTTGTCGAAAGTACTATGAAAAAAATCGAAAATTTAAATTTTGACTCAAACGACGTGAAATATGGGGAACAGTTTTTAGAGGTATTTCAGCTTTTAAAAATTCATACCAAATTTCTCTTAACTATTTTTCGGCACAAGTCGTCGTTTTTTATTTATTTATCTAAATTGATATGCAAAAATATAAAATTCCTATTCTCAGCATAACAACGCAAGGTAGAGAAGAAAGTCTGAAAAAAGCTTGTACCCTCGGCTTGATCAATATTTTTGGCTATTATTACATGTTCAGAAATTCAATAATATTGATGTAGATCAAAAAAGCGTTTTGAGAAAATTGAAAATGCATTGAGAAATTTCATCATTATATTTAAAAAATGTTATCACGTGATTGATAATTTGTTACATTAAACTAATTCATCCAGTGGATTAAAAAATTCTCTCCCATAATAATTGTCATGAATTCGAGAAAAAGATTATTTGAATTTCCCGCACTAAATGTACTCGTTTGTCGGTAAAATCGAGCACTACTTTTCGTAAATCTTATTTATTCTTTTCCTAAATGAAAACTTAGTCTAGACAACAATTACAGTTCGGAGGTTTTACTGATTTTACGTTTTAGAGTAAAGTATCAACATGAGCAATTTGAGGAATTTTGATATTCGAATACAGAACAATTTAATTATTACTTTGAAAATTGATATCTGAGCAATTTTGTACAATTATTTAAACTTTAAATTTGAATCATTTAAAATAATTTTTTTGTTTAATGAGGTATATTACCGATCGAGAAGTCAGTAAAAGTCGATAAAATAGTTCCTTCTTCCCCCCGCTTGTCATGATCCGACTCGGAAGTCGGAGTAAGTGGAGTGGTGAGGTGTGGACGACAGACAAAATGGCTGCGATTACGTTCGTTACGATCCTACTTGATATAATCTAAACAGGTTCATTAGAAAAAGTATAGGTTCAGAGCGGATTTTTCTCAGGCACGAGGGTAAGTTTTACAAAAATCAGCGCATTTCTACCTACAATCTTAGATCGAAGCTAGGCTTTTTGATATTCATCTCCGAAAAATTAGTCGTTCGCCGGGCTCGCGATGGTGAAGTGGCGTGCCAAGTTTCTTCTTTCAAGGAAGCAATAATATGCGTACAACTTTTGTAATCATACAATAAGTGAATTTCACGCTAATTAATTAAAATTTTCGCCTTCGTAATTTCTTGTAGCACAGTGATTACATTTATACAAAATGTTACGGACGCACATTTTTCTTGTCGCGTAACAAATCCACCTTTCTCCCCGTTTTCAAGCTTTTTGAGAACTCCATAGGTACATTTTTCCTCCCGCTTTTTATTTTCAGAAAACTTAATTTATTAAATGAGTTCGAATCGTTCGAATATTGCAATATTATTCTGCTTTTATTCGGTTTAGTTCATTTTTTTGTGTTCGTAATTTGTTAAGGTACTGTAAAATCGAAATAAAGAGTGTACATTGATATAGAATTGGTGATAAAATTGATTACACAATATTCTAAATTAATTATTTTTATTCAGAAACACAATTGTGTGGAAATATAAGACTAGTGATCTAGGTAATTTTAATTATAGGTTATGTATCAGCGTTAAAATTGTTTAATAAAAGACAAAGTTTTCAAGCACAGTTGATTTATTAGTATCAAACAATCTTGCTTTTATAATTTTTAGAAGAATTATTATGACAATTATAACAAATAGCATGAATTTAAACATCTTGAATGCAGTGCTTTACAAAATTAAATGCTTTTTATTTTTGGCTTTGAATTTGAATTTGGAAATTTTAAGTGATTAAAAGTCTTTACAATTTGACAGCTTCCATATTGAGACTTTGAACTACCATTTTTTTCGAGTAAATCTCTTTAATAAGTCTTTAAATATAATTTTACGGAAGGCTAATTTTTGAAGAATTTTGTGCGAAAGGCATTTATATTTATTATTATTGGCATTGTTTCGTTTGAAGGGGTTAATAAATTATTTATATGATTCAAAACTTAATTTTTATCCGTTGCTTAATTAATAGAAATTTCCATAATTGTTTTTAAAACAAAAAACATCAAAATTGTACAGGTGTTGAGATAATACGAAAATAATGAAACTTGTAGCAATATTCAGGATATGAAATTAGTCATTGTACCATTTTTAAGGGTTCCCAATGTTCAGATTTCTAACCCTCAGAAAATCGTTCAAATATTTCGTACCGAACCTGTTAATTATTATCAATTTGAGGTAAATTGTACCGTTCACCGTAAATTTTACAGTACCTACCATCATAGAAGCTCCATTGATTATTTCTTCTCTTGTGACTTTTAGTTCTCCTTTTAGTTTACCCGCTTTGATTTATTATCGGGAAACAATTTGAACTATTTACCTGGTGTAACACAAAGTTAAACTCTTAACTTTGTCTCAAGCGAACGTCAGTTTTATGTTTTTGTGATATTAGTGTATCCGGAGGCAAAGAGATTATTTAAGTAGCTACGTTCATTCGATTGGTAAGTAGCTGGAGAAATATTGGTACCTTCCAGCGATTACTCTTACAATTGTGATACAAACTGGAAATAACATTTTGTAAAACATTTTATAATTTTGAACAATGATTTGTACCTTCTTGCAATTTCTCGAAGCGCAAGATTATTCTGAAAGAGTGTTAAAAGCTCACTTTTTAGGCTTAAGTAAATACATAATTATTAGTAAAATATTATACATAATTCATCATTATTGGTGAATAATTATGAGATAGTTACTTATAAGTTCTTCAGTAGACTATGAAATTATCCAAACTTATACGTTCTTCAATGCGCTATAAAGTTGTTTAAAAAAAGTTCCAAGTTACTGGCTAGTGAGTTTGTTGAAAACTGTGCTTAGAAATAACCTGGCATAATTAGTTAGATTTACAGTGCCGTAAATTTGACGATTGCGCAAAATTTCTATTGATTTTTTTAAAATTGAGATGGTAAGTAAGTGGAAACTTGTGGTTAACTCCGTTATCAGCCTTAATTTTTTGAATAGACCCTGATGGATCATGTTTCCATTGCCGGAGGCTTACCTGATTTTAATATTTTCAGAGCAGTTTATGAGAGAGGACTGAAAGTGAGGAATCACGATGCAGAATTTTGATGATCTCGACATTGAAGGGAGAAATCCCAGTCATAAGTCTGAAGAGGATAGAGAAAAGGTAACATTTCTGAAGAATCAGTACACTAATTAACTAAGAACTGGTTAATCCCTGAAGTACTGTACTTATATATCAAATTATATCTGTTGTCGAGCGACAAAGGACATACTTGTATGCTAAAATACAATAAATGTTTCTGCGCACGTGTTTTTAAACCTCTATAACATTTTGGAATAGCAATCTTTCGATACTATTCCCAGGTGATCTTTATTAAATGTAACCCTGAAAAATAATTTTCGTTTGAATAAGCCTTATTTACCAAATTAAGAAAATTTTCCTTTTTTTAAGAACGGTCAGGCCTCACAGACCGGTCCCTATATCTCATATTAAGGGCCCTAAAGTATTCTATTTTTAAGATTTGATCCTTATTGTACCCTATTTTCAGCCCATAATTGAACTTTCAAAAATGTGTAATAATATCAAAGCTTCCAAGAGTCAGGCATGTTGAAAAAATAGCTAAAATCAGGGAATTTCTGTAAGAAGTAAATGCAAAAAATAATCAGAGCTTCCACGCAGTCACTATTAGTGACCCTTTCTTTCTCAAATCACTTTTTAGTTAATTTTTAAAGATAAAGTATTTTCTTTCAATAAATAACTGATCGGTAAATATATTACTATTCAATATATATTCTATACCTATTTCTGAATCGTCTTAAATTATTTTGAAATATTTCAGGGTATTTTTAAAGATTCCAAGAAATTTTTTATAGATTTCAATAATCTGCAGGGATTTTTAAGATTTTAAGGTATTCTTTTTTTTAATTCTAATGAATTTTCGAAAGCTTTTAAAAGTTTCAAAGGATTTTAAATATTTCAGGGGATTTAAAAAGATTCCAAGGATTTTTTCATTATTTTTTATTGATTTGAAGGGATTTGAAAGCGATTTAAATATTTTAGGATAAAGAATTTTTTAGAATTTCGGATGATATGGAACGATTTTACAGGACCTATAAGGTTTCAAGATATTTTAAAAGATTTCGCGGCATTTTATAAGGTTTCCGAGGATTTCAATGATTGTAAGGGGTTTTTTTAAAGCTCTCAAGGTATTTTAATACACTTTTCAAGATTTCAGGAAATATCAGATTTCATATATTGTCACGGGATTTTATATTTTAGTGGATTTTAATGAATTTACTCACAAGAAGTGAGGTATTTCGTAGGGTTTCAAATATTTGAAGAGATTTGAAATTATTTTTTTCGAATCGACCCTGCATTCTTATTAATTTATCCTGAATTCTTTCAATTTTTTTGGAATTCTTTTGCATTTTATGTAACTCACTTGAATTATTCTAAATTTAGTCAATTCTACTTAATTCAGTGATTTTTTTTTAAGATTAAAAGTTTTTATTTAATTAATCCTTCGGATCAATTGATAAAATGATTAAAGGATTTTAAATATTTCAGGTTATTTTAAAAGATGACAAAGATTTTTTTTTATTTCAGTAATTTAATGGGATTCCAAAGGATTTGAAATAGTTGAGGGTATTGTAAAAGATTTAAACAATTCCAATGGATTTTAGTATTTTAATGGAATTTAATATTTTAAGGTGTTTCAAAGAATTTATGCACAAGAAATGAGGGATCTCGTAGAGTTTCAAAGATTTGAAGACATTTTCAAATATTTTTTGCAATTTTTTTGGAATTCGACCTGAATTCTTCTAAATTCACTCAATTTTAATCAATTCATTGGATTTTTTTACAAGTTTTTGTTTAATTCATCTTGAAGTCTTTTAAACTCACCTTAAATTCATGGGCATATCATCGAACTTTTTCTAATGCTCTTTTAATTTTTCTAAACTCATTTCAAACTTACTGAATTAAATTAATTTTGTTAACATTTTGAATTGTTTTCAATTCACCTGATTAGTCTGGTATCCGAAGAGGAGAGATTGTGTCCATTTTAGGTCCTGATGATTTCATGATTGATTCTTATGCAGAATGTTCTCCGGATTCCGAATATATCGGGTGCACATGGCAAATTCTTGGTCTTTTTGTAATTATTTAACATTTTCTGTTTTTAAATAAAAACGTCATATCTCTGAAAGTTATGGAAGTTTTAAAAGTATTTTTTCATAATCTCTTAAAGAAAGGTCGTACCCACAAATTTTTATCAAAGGTATATATTGATAAAATTGATACTTTACAAGAAAGAAAATAAAATAGGTTTTTAATTAAACATTTCTACAGCACAGTTTTTATCATTTCAGAAATTTTTTAAATCATATAGTACTCGCTGAAAGGAATAAAATTTATTTTAAAGTTTTTTCTAATTAGACCATTTGTTTAGTTTTTACAAAATTCGAACTAAATACAAACTTATCACATCTACGCGGAAGAGTATATGTGTACGGCTTTGGCCGAGGTTTCAATTGTAGAGCTTTTAAGCCCCCCACTGTCACTATTCAATGCTGTTACTATCGCTCTTACACACAGATGTGAAAATTTTGTATTTCTTTCCAATGTTTTTTAAACTAAACTAATAGCCTAATTAAAAGAAAAATCGAAATAATTCATCTTCGTTTCAGCGAGTACTATATATTAAAAAAAAATCTTAAATGATGAAAACTGTGCTGTAGAAATGGTGTTTCATTAAAATGCTATTTTATTGTTTTTCTTGTAAACTATTAATTTTATCAACATTTGCCTTTGATAAAATTTATGGTTATGACCGTTTTTTAAGAGATTATGAGAAAATACTTTTAAAGCTTTCATAACTTTCAGAGGCATGGCGTTTTTTATTTAAAAACAGAAAATATTAAATAAACAAATGACAATGAATTCTTCTCATTTCCCTTAAATTCTTCTAAATTCACTCAGCTTTTACTGAAATAAATCGATTTTTTCGATTTAAAAAAAAATCCCAATTCATTTGAATTGCTTTGTAGTCATTAGTCACTTTTTTGTTAGAAATAAGTAGGGTTTTAAAGATTTCAAATTATTTAGTGGAATTCACCTCGACTTTTTATGAATTTCATCGAATTCTTCTCGTTTCCTCTAAATTCATTCCAATTCTATGGAAATCAATCGAATTTTTTTTTTTACATTTGTTCCTAATTTATTTGAATTTAACTTGAATTGTTTTGAAATCTTATGACTTTATCCTAAATTTGTTACCATGAGACCGCGAAAAAAGTATCCTATATTTTATCCCATATGGACTGTGAGGCCTGAGAACGAAAATTAGTTTAAAAGAAAACGAGCGAATATTTCATACATAATTTTTTGGCGGAAACGGGATATCATTGTGGAGGAACAGTTTTTTTTTTTTTTACCAATTAACGGTTTCAATCGGTTAGTGTAATTTAACCTGTGAGTGAAATAGATTATTTTTTATCTGGTGAATAAGTGACACAGATCATGGACGACTCATTTAGCCAGGCAACAAATAATTTCACCATTTTGCAGTAAGTTGTGGAAACGTTGACCACCAGGTAGCATTATTTAATATTGAAACTTTCATTTATTTATTTTTAGATTTACAGCTATTAATTTTGGTAGGAGATAAGTTATGTTTAATAATCTGCCAGTCAACGTTTCAATTTTATACTTCATGCAGAAGCTTACTCCCATGTTATCAAGTTTTAAAGTTTTAATTTGTTTACTTAAAAACTTATTAAAGTAAGAAATTATATTATTTTTCCTTTCCAGCTTGAGTGACATGCGCAACTTTGCAAATAAATTTACATTTACATTACTTCTTTAATTGTTAACATAACATATCATTATCCGAGTTTTTCTTTCTACGTCAATCGAAAATGTTCTTTTTTAAAGAAGGCAATGCATATGTCAATATTTTTATTGTATATACTTAATCAAATATTTTTTGTAATCATTTAATTTGTTGGCTTCGTGTATTTTGAACTGCAACCTTTTCTTTTTACTTTATGAAAAATATTTTTTTTAAATATAATTTTAAAAGCTGTTTTTTCATACTTTCAAATTAATGGCAACCTTTATTTTATAATAATGTTCTTATCATAATGAAATATTAAGTGGAGTTACTTTTCTACATAATTTTCTAGTGCAAATAATTTTAATTTTGAGTTTTAGAAGTAAAAGTTTAAATCATTTAGGTGTTACAAATAATATAATTGGACAATTTGAAATTGCAAGCTTTTGAAATTTGATAACTTTGACATGTGCATTTTAAAAATGTAGCTGTAAAATTGATTGGTTACTTTAAATTCTACAATATAAATATTATAAGACCATTTCAAATCTTAATCGTTAAAAATGGTACCACTTGAAATGAGTTTTAATATTTTGTAAATTTGAAGCTTGAAGCAATCAAAAATGAATAATTTTTAATTGCAAAGGTTTGAAGTTCAAGAATTTTGAAATGATGTTAAAACTGTGCAATATATTATTAAATTGTTTGGTTTCAAAATTAAATTGTACAAAATTGGACAATTTCGCATTGAAAGTCTTAAGACTAAGAAAGATTGAAAGGAAAGCGTTCAAACTAAAAATTTTATTATTGAAAGTCAAAATCGAAAGCGTTTTAAATTAAATCATATTTGATTAAAAACGTTAAACTCTGAAAATTGACCAATTGTAAATTGAAATCTTTCTATTTGGAACAATTTCGAATTAAGTAACTTCGAAATTATTTAATTAAAAATTATATGAATCCATGATTGAAGGATTTAAACGTATAGCTTATAAAATCGAATAATGTATAATTTAACCATTGTGTAAGTATAAATTCGTAAAAATTTAAAAATCTACCTCATTCTCTCGCTAGGAAGTCCTTGGAAAAGTTTATGTTCACTTAAAAAAATTATTAGTGTCATTACCCAGCACATATTCAAGCAGAAAAAACGTTCATTTTACTGTGAAAAAATTGAAAATAAAAAAATGTGTTATTGATTAATAACAATTACTATAGTTCAAAGTTTAATGTAGATTTTTTTTCAAATTTACTCTACAAAAATTATCTGATTTTAGTGAATGAAAACTTTAAATAAACTTTAAATTAAAAAGAAAGGAATTTTTTACAAACTTTACCATCATGATTTTAAAATTAATCTGTCATTTCGTAAGTTATTATCGGCACGTCTTGGGTCAAGTATCTGATTATATGCTTTTAAAAATTTAAATATTACAGGTGAATTCTTGTAAAGGAGCAAAGTTAACTTTTTATGAAAAAAATTTGAGTAATCAAAAACTTGTTTATTAAAAAAGTTTGATTTTCGACTGAACTTTTTTTCTTATTGTTTGTTACCAAATTTTTGAAAATAATATGACTAATGAATAATGGTTCATTTTTTTCGGGAAAAAGATTCTCTACAACTTGACCTCATTCAAATTTCAATAATAAATCAATTATTAACAAACATAATAATTTTTTTATTAAATTTTTCGTTTGAAAAATGTTTTTTTTTGGGTAATTTAACCCATTCAAACATTTATTTTTTTAAATTGAGTAAGGTCACGATTTAAAGATTTTTTTCGAGCAAACAAACTATCATTCATTAAAATCATATTTTAAAAGTTTGGCAGAAAGCGATAAGAAAAAATTTATAGTCTCGAAGACCAATTTTTTTTTTAATAAACCATTTTATATTTTTCCAATTTTTTATGAAAAGTAACCTTCCCTCCTTTAAACAAGACCTCCAGTAATATAATTTTGAAAAATTTAAGTATAATTACGTTTTTTTCCAGAGACCTGTTTTTTCGTTTCCATAATTCGATCATTTTTGCAGAATGAATTTGCACATTAAACGTTGACCTAGAGAAATTTTTATTAATTTTAATAAAGATTATTGTACATAAGTCAAAGTCTAATGCCGTTTTTTTTCAAATACTAATTCCGTATTTAAAAAACGTTTTGTTTTTTTAGAAGCTATTTGTGGGCGTCCGTATGAAATGGGCCCTTATGGTCGGTTATAGTTTAGAAGATATTCACACTATACTCATGTCCCGAAAGCAACCGGAAGTCTATATATTTAATTTCCCAAGCAAAAGTATAACACGTGTGCTTATCACTCGCGAATTTTAGATGAGTTTTTCTAGAAAAGCGGTTTTTCTAAGTTCCAACTTAAAAGTGTCCCAGTGAATCATTTTTCAACCTAAAGTGTTCGTCTCAGGCTTAAAATGCCGGGAACTTATCCGGCTTTATGATCCTTTTAGTAACTCCATATCGACCATAAGGGACCTTTTCACACGGACCCCCACGTATAATAATAAAGGCAAGTAGATAAAGAACCAGAAGATCATTTATATAATATTCCATATACTAAAAAAAAATACTAGTGATTGCACATTTATTTTCAGTGGATATTTACTACGTGAAATTTGGCAACATTGCATGAGGACGCCAATTTGGTGGTAAACCAACTCATTGAATATTTTAAGTGCCAAAAGGGATATAGTACGCATAAAAAATGTCTTCCTTCCGGCTTTGGTTTTCTCTCCAGCATGCATACATGGAAGGACAATCTTATAACTGAAGGAAAGCATTTGTTACGTGTACTGTACCAGAAGTGTACCAACATGATAGCACACAAAAAATGAAGTCAAATTGCTTCCAACTTCCGTTCAGTTGTCAAACCTCATCATGAAAACTTCAATAATAATTATATTTCATTAAATTTATAGAAATAAAGAGCTATTGTGGAAATATTTTAGTGCATAATTATGACTTCTTGATAGTGAAAAGTCTGTAAAATTTGCTAAAATTTGCTTTTTTAGAAATTTAACATAAGTTGCAATTAGAAGCGCAATATGTGTAGTATTATGGAATTCTCATGAAATAATTAATCTTCTCAACTCTTGTTTATATTTTATAAGAACGTATTTCCAGATGTTATGATTTCTGAGTTGCACATGTTCGTTCTTAAATTTAACAAAAAGCTGCTGTCAAGCATTCTATCATTTGTAACAATTTTTAACATTTTCACTTTCACCTAATCTCCCTGATGGATCAGAAAATGATTATCAATACTCTAAAACTCTCGATTAAAGTTTGATGTACTCTAACTACACGCTTTTAACTCCTATTTTTAGGAAACCTGAGTGTCTTATATTCTGAGATTACTTTATGCTTCTATTTTCCACAGGAAGAGCATGATCGAAAACGGTTGATGAGAACGAGTGTGACAGCAGAGGATGGAACCTTGAGGCCAGTTTATTCAGAAACAGAAGATAATGACATATGGTGTCACATATGTAACGTAGCCCTGTTTGGAGCCCACAAGCTACTCAGTCACAATATCTGTAATCGGCATAAAATTAAATTAGACGAGTGGCCCTATCCGGTTTTGTTGTGGTCGAAACAGTCGGACATGGTGAATAAAAATACGGGCCAACCTCCACCGAGTTCGAATCCTTTAGCACCTGGAGAACCAATTCCACCAGGTATGGAGGATCAGATTTCCAGGAACACGACCATCCAGGTTAGCCTGGATCGACACAGAAGTTCTCCTCTTGTTGGTCTTGAGTATCTACTCGAGTTGGTAGATAATGATTCTTGTGAACCAAGTTACACTTGTGTTCTTTGTGATAAACGTGGAGATCCGCGAACTGTAATGGCCCACATCACCAGTTACAATCATCGCATCGCGTATTTGAACAGACACTTTCCGACAATTTCGCGAGCGATCACAGAATTACCCCGCACTGCGAATTATAAGCGCGGAGCCAATGAAATTTCGGTGTTAGTTGCGAAGAAAATTGAAGATCACTTTGGAAGATTGCAGCCACAGTTGGTGGATAAGGCTCAATTTGAGAAGAACAAGATACAGTACATCAAAAGGGTGTACCAAGATTTTCACTTTAGGTAAGTCTACTTTCCTCTTATATTTTTTCTTGATCTTTGGTGAATGCGAGATAATTGTCGAAATGCGGTGTCATTTCCATGAATTTTTTTATTTATCGTGGTCGTTTCCTACGTGCAGGGAAACGCCAGAGTTTACGTTAATGGAAATTTACGATGTGCGATGGGTGACGAATTTTGAAGAGAAGTCAGCTGAAGTTATGAATGAAGCTAAGTTGAAAGGTGAGTATTTCGGTAATGTGAGATGTAATGTTTTTTTTTCGTGAGAATTTCCGTGGTGTTAATTTGTGCAAAATATGTTTTTTGTGAAGAACTACCATCAGCAGGCGAAGATAAAAAAGAAGAAAAGAAGGAAGAAAAGGGAAAGGAGAGGGAGAGAGACAGGGAGAGGGAGAGAGATAAAGATAAGAATAAAGACAAAGAAAAAGAAAAGAGGAGAGAAAGTTACAGGGATGAAAAAGATTTTTCATCCAAGAGAAAAGATGCCAAGCCTGACCCTAAAGATTCAAAATCGTAAGTAGAACTGTTTAATTTGGAAATTATTTTATAAGTACTATATTTTTTATCAGTATTTTTTTATCATGATTATTAAATTTTAATTGAAATATTCAATACTTTCCAAGACACTGGTGGAAAATAAGTGATAGGTTTTTATCGATTGAGTTGTCAGAAATTTGATTATTATCTTTTAATGTACTCTTAATTCTATTGTCGTAAAAAGACGCTGTTAATTTGGATTTAGTGTTCCTTTTTCGGGTAGTTTAGACTTTTTTTTATCATAAAATCCTTTAACTTTCGAGAAAACTATTACAATTTAGGCTTCGGAATGGATTCGAAAAGTAGAAGAAAATTTTGAAATTGAAACAAACTTGAAGTTTGACCATGTTTCAGATTAGTGGGTACAAATTAGCTTCAGAATTTATATTTTTTCTAATTCAGGTTTCCGCATTTAAATATTCCTTCATTATAAAAAATTCTACAATTTGTAATTCTGCCACATTTGGAGGGTTTTCAGTTTAAAGGTTTTGATGTTCAAATTCTTTTCTACTTCTCCAGTTGTACTCTTTAAAACTAAATGTTGTCCCAACTCCAATGCAACGAAATTTGAAATTTTTGGAAATTCTTACACTTTTTAATGCTCAAGAATTTCAATATTTTGGTTACTAGGAACTTCACTCGATGCGTTTATTGTTGAAAGATTTAACTTTAAAGGAGTTTAGATATATGAAATTTATGTGTTTTTTAAGTTTTTTTCTTTCAATTTTTTGATGATTTTTTAACTTCCGATATGTTTTCTAAATTCTTTTACAGTTTGACGCCTTCCAAATTCATATTCTTAAAATTCAAGGGTTTTCGAATTGGAATAGATTCAAAATTAGAGATAAAATATGTATATATATTTTTTTTAATTTGTATCAAGTGATTCTTACGTTTTTTCCAATTTTTTGAAGATTCTGATATTTTTTCTAAATTCTTTCACAGTTTGAAGCCTTAAAGATCAGGGTTTTTCGGATTTGAATACATTCAAATATAGCCTAAAAATTGGTGTATTTTTTTTAATGAAAGGTGATTTCATAAGGAATCTTTATATCCTAATTTAACCAAAATAAAAAGGGAGAATTTTGCGAAAAATTGAATGAAAATTTTGTTTGGACTTGTTAAAAAATGTATAATTTCATCTCTAATACTTCTAAATTTCAACAAAATTCAATCGGTTCCGGGAATTTCGGTATTTAAAAAAAATCAATATGGCGTAACTCCCAAAATTTTGAAATTTTTTAAAAATTCTTTGAACCCAAAATGTCTCTTATATAGCACTATAATTCCACCAAGATTCATTAAAATCGAAAGACCACTTGCAGATTCTGATATTCCTGACGTGTACTGGCCCGTATATTTTTTTAAAATTTTGAATTACGTGTTTTTTTCGTTTGTTTTTCTTTCATTTTCTGAAGATTTTGGAATTTATTATAGGTTTTCTAAATTCTTTCACATTTTGAAGCCATAAGAATGAGGGATTTACAAATTTGAATACATTAGAATTCAGCCTAAAAATGTGTGTATTTTTTAAAAAATTGGAATTAGGTCATTTTAACCTACGTATCAAGCCGATATTGACACCGTATACTGGCATTTGTGTGAATAAAAAATCCTGCAAATGTCAACTTAAAGTTTTTTTGGTGGATATGGGGGGGGGGGGGAATAAAAGAAACATTTTTCTCGTAAACGAATAAATCAATTTTGATGAACAAAGTATATATGTTATAAAGGTCAGTGAGACTAATAAAAAAATTCAAGAAATTCTGACCAAAAATCAGGGGCATGACACGATTATTATGATTATATTTCCCGATTTGACTCTGTGGGGAAAATGCGAAACTGCTGTTATGAATGAAACATATATAAGCTGCGTGTAAAAGAAGGTCTAATTTATGATAACAATATTTGATACTTTTGTTATCCTTATATTCATATTATGCACTGTGATTATGTATACCTAAACTCATAAAATAACATGTGAACTTTGGCAACTTTGCCAAAAAAAAAAGCAAAAATTCTAAAACTGTATAAAATTGTTATTTTATGTGGGTTACACGTAAAGAGATTTCAAAAATTATATCTTGACATCGGATTTTGACACGTCCATTTTAGTTATTTTGACACTTATGAGTCTTTTGCCAAAATTTAAACACAACATTTAGGCGAACGGCGATCAGCGCCATAGTTTCTCCGCTGAGTCAAGTGGAGAACCAACTTCCTCTAGACTGGAATGGTTGACGTGATATATCAGGAACAAAAATACGATTTAATTAAATTGTATTCAGAAAAAAGATCTTCTTTCACTCCGCTGGGATTCGAACACCAGGTCAACTGATTTCCGCTCAGGTGCTCTAACCACTGAGCTACTAGAGAGATCAGAGGAAGACTACTTTTTTCTGAATCATGCTTTATTTAGCAAGATGTTACATATCAATTTTTAATAGAAATCTGTATTATCATCGGAGAAGGTAACGGATCGAGACCATGCATTTGAATAATTTTCGGCCTAAAAGTACAGCCAGCGCCACCCTCGGCCGTACTCAACATTTCCGTCAATTTCATTTCAGAGTGCCACGGGGCTGGCCTAAATGGCCGAAAACTGAGGACGGTCTGTGATTGGTGGAAAAACAACCCCTTTTCCAACTCGTCCAATGAAATTTGCTAAACCTTCAAGGCTTCTCGTATGTTTAGACACAGCCTTAACAAATTAAATAACCAATATCAAAGCAATAATATTAACTTTGCTTTTTTTCAAGAACTTGGGAAAGAAATCAAAATACACTTATGTTAAGAAATGAATTTTTTCCAAGTTATTACTTATAAAAAATATGTGTATTAATTATGATGTATATATTTTTAAACAATAAATGCTTTAAATTCTCTTTAATGTTCCATAAGTGCTCTATTCAAACTTAAATGCTGAGCATATTCTCGAGAGCATTTGCTTAACACAAATTTTTGTGTTTTCAGTAAGATCAGAAAAAAATAACAAAACAAAAATTGGAAAATGAAGAAGTCAAAAAGAGTTGAAGAAAGATACACTGCACTGTTTTTCTACACCACCTCGATGGGGTTAATGATACATCCTTACAAAAGTATTCAAATATTTATGTATATTTATCTTAATCAATTTTATTTTTCTGACGACAAAATTTGATAGAATAAACTATAAAGTATTATTTACGCAATAAAAAATAAATATTAAATACTATTTTAAAGAAAACTTGAAAGTATGAAAATAAAAATACAAAGTCTGATTTCAGCGCTACTGCAGACGAATTTTTAAATTAAAAAACGAACAGTATGTACATAGGTTCCTGTGAGTCAAAATCTATGTTATTTGAGCCGATGCTTTTGCATTTATTAAAATTTAATCCTTTTTCCGAAGTGCCTAAACTTACGCGAAATAAAGATGGCCGAAAACTGGCGACGATCTGTGATTGATGGAAAACAACCCCTCTTCCAGCTCGTCCAATGAAACTTGCAAAACTTTCAAGGCTTCGCGTAGGTATAGCCGCAGCCTAACTTAGTTATAAGTAGTAAAATAATATAAGTAGGGCGGAGTCCTTACCTAATATATGGACGACCCCTTATCAGTTAATTTTCAATTTCTTTCCTCATTTTAAATAATCAATACACCAAACACCTATTGTTCCTATTACTATTAGTGTTTTATTAGAGTTTATAAAATAAATGATAAAATAATGAATAGATATAATATTTTATAAAAAGTGGATATTGAGGCATTTGTCTTATTTTTAGTATTACTCTGTCCTTCGAATTAGTTTATCTTAATTTTACCTAATCTTCAGCAATCATAAACCCTCTATCAAATTAATGCACTTAGGTACACAGTAAGTACAAAAAATTCAATTGCAATCAGTATATGCACTTAATTATACTAAATTCTACATAATTAATCCAATAATGCAAAACTAAAAACTCTTTGTTGTGTTTCTTTCATTCTGGCCTCTTTAAATTTTCGCGCTAATGCCAGGTACGTTGATTCGCCGAGAAGGTCACCTGCGCGGAATTAGTTGCGCGCTGACTGGTATAATTTCATGTTGGTACGTCAGCTGGCAAGATGTCTGCACGCCGAGGGGCACCGATTATGATTCTTCACCATAAGTGTATTTGGATATTATTTTTAATTTTTAAAAAGTTTTAAATATTTTTTCCAAATGTTGACGTTTTGAGAACCTCCAAACCCGAAAAACAGGTTTTTACGAATGTGTCTGTCTGTATGTCTGTGAGCTTAATAACTTTTGAAAAAATTAATGTATTAGATTGGCCTTTGTTAAACTCTTTTGGCGTCGGAAACTGAAGGTCAAGTTCGTTAGACAGCTATTTTGGATGAAAATTCAAAAAGATAAAGCGTTTTCAACATTTTTGAGACCATTTTTTTCAAGATTTAAAAATTCTTTGTAGGGCTATTTGTAGTACTCGGAAATTGAAACAAAATTTTCTTACACAAAAAGGAGCAATATCTGAACAAGCAGTCCTGGACCGACGTACAGAAATAAATATAAAATACATTTGATATGTAGAAAAGTTCGTTAAAGCCGAAGAGGATTTTTAACAAAAGAGAATTAACAATCACCAAATTCCAGTTGTCGATACCTTGACCCTTAACTTTAAAAGGTCTGTAGACAAATATGGGGGAAGTACAAAGACCGATCGCGTAGCTCGAGGTAAATACATTATCAAGCGCAAAGCACGTAATAAATATATTATCGAGCGCGAAGCACGAGATCCAACAGACGCGCGCACTAATCATTTTTTATAAGATGCGTAGTTTTTATTTTTATTCGTAAAAACCAACATTGACAATATAAAAAATGAAATTTTTGGACAAACGACACAAGCTACGAAAAAAAAATAATTAGAGAAAAGTTGTTCACACAAAAAAGGGGCTACAAATTTGTTATTAATCATTTGTTGATGGAACGCGTAGTTTTGGTTTTAATCGTAAAAAATCAAATAAAAAAAAATTAAATTTTTGCACAAACGACGTAAGCTATGAAAAAATGAATAGACAAAAGTTGCTCGCCCAAAATGGATCTACAAATTTGTTATTAATAATTTTTAGATAGGACGAGTAGATTTTATTTTGATCGTAAAAAATAAGATTAAAAATAAAATTTTTGGAAAAGGGACGCAAGAGACGAAAGAAAGTAAAAAGTTGTTTTACCAAGAAAGATTGACAAATTTATTATGAACTCTTGGTATAAAAATATAAGAAAAATAAAAAAAATCAGCTTTTTGGAAAAACGACACAAGCTACAATGACACTTTATTTAATAAAAATGTTCGCCCTTTTAGTATATCTACAAATTTGCTTAGAACCACTTTACGCTAGTATGCGCATTTTTAGCTTAAATCGTAAAAAATAACATTCAAAGTAAACAAATTAAATTAATGGAAAAATGACACAAGTTACAATACAAATTTCAATAACAAAATGTTTTTTTTTTGTGTATAAAATAAGGAACCAATATTAAAGTAAATATGATTGATAAAATTGGTACTTTATTTTGTAATATCTGAATAAGCAATCCCAGATTGATGCAGAGAAATTAATTAATGTAATATACATTTGATATAATAGTGTTAAATATAGTGTAGGAAAGTTCGAATTGTTGACAAAATCGAGTGCGAAGCACGAGACACGTGATGAGAATGTGTTCGTTAACGCCAAAGGAGCTTTAACAAAAGAGAATTCACAATCACCAACTTACAGTTGTCGATGCTTCGACCTTTATCAATTTTAAAAGGTCTAGATAACCTCAAACTAATATATTTTCGTTGATTTTTTTAGTATAATTCACTTTATCATAACTTTAAAACAACATATGTAACTAAAAAAAGGATCTTTCCTTTTTCCTAGAACAAATCCAGCAACTGATATCTTTTCATATTTTATTTTGCAAATTCTTTAATAATGATTTTTATGAGGACATCAGTGTATTTGGCATACCCAGGACTCGCGACAGCAGACGATAAGTGAATTTTTTTCTGAAACGGCTGGTATAGGACGAGCCGATCATTTGCACACCTTCACCCCCTACTCTTTAGCCCAAGTCCAAGTACCCGTGTGCGCGCGCGGCTTCCAGCTCGAAATTAGTTTTCTGCTCGTGTCACTTACTCGCTTGACTTGTGAGAGGTTATAAACATAAAGTTTGAAAATCAAAAGTAGACGACAAATTTTTTCATCTTCGTATCTTGTTGTTAGTTTCGTTATTATTTCTGAAATGTTTATAGGTCAAATGTAACCTTCAAATTATGAAATACCCTGGTGAGAGTGTCGGATAGATTTTCCTTCCGAATCAATGCCAATCATTCCGGAATCTGTATCCGAACCAATCCGAGTCAACTCGGACCAATCCAAAAGAAGTGCTACAATTCGTTTGACCCAAATAGTTTTTAAATTAACCCGATTCAATCCGAACTCAAGAACGAACTAATCCGAGCCAAATTTGAAAGCCAAATTATTCCGAATCAATCCGAATTCGGATTAATATACACTGAATTTTCAATCCGAATGAATCCGAGTTCAGATTGAATTGGATTCATTCAGATTGAAAATCTTTTTATTTCAATCCGAGTCCGGATTCATTCGGATTAAAAAAAATTTTCGGATTGAACCGGATTGAATCAGATTAATTTTTGACCGATTTGGATCGAAGGGAATATAAAAATATTTTCGGATTGTTTCGAATAAACTCGAATTGATTCAGATACAGATTCCGAAATGATTCGGATGACTTTGGATTGGTTCGGAATGAATTCCTGTCCGATACTTTCGCCAGGGTATGTATAGAAATTAGGCTTCTTAGATAAAATTCAATTAAATAATAATAAGTAACTCAGTAAAAACCATCGAAATATGATTTAATTTATCCTTCATCTGTTATGGATCTTAAAATTTATCATGATAATTAAATGACGAAAAAAAATACTACCCTTAAGCTTAAAAAATTGCCCTTTTTAGGGGTTGAAATATCAAATTGTGCATTTTGAAATTCTTACGCGGAATTGTTTGGAAATTTTTTAACTCTAATGGTTTTGGACAATATAAGAAAGGAATCTTACACATATTACGTCACATTTTAAATTGCATGTCCTATTTTAAAAAAGCGATGTTACTTAATATCTCGAAAATATCGAACACATTGTGGTTGAAAACAAGAAAATTTGAATTGTAGATAATTGTTTAGTATTGGAAAATAATTCTGTGCTTAACGTTCTGCTACAACACTATAATTTGTAAACTTTTTTACATTTTCAAAGAGATAAAAAAAATGAAATTAGGGGCGAAAACTTATTTCGAAGAATTTGAAGAAAAAAAATTAGAATCTTTTCAATAATTTTTAAAGATTTGTAGAGAATAATTTTTTTTAGATTTATGGAAAAATTTTAATTGGTTTAGGTCTTATTCAGGATTTAAACAATTTTCAGGTAAACTTAATTTGGCAGGGTGTCAAGAGAATGAAAAATGTGTTCTTAAGAGTCATGAGAAGATTCCGAACAATTTTTTCTAAAGAATTTTAAGTGAAAATTGAAGTAGATTACAAAATATTTCAAATTATTTCCTAACAATTTTAAAAAGTGTGTAAAAGATTTTAAAGCAAAATTTTACAATTTCGTCATATTAGATCATTTTAGAAAAAAATCTGAGTAAGCTTAAAAGATGTAAAATTAATTAAAAGAGAATATTTTTAGAAAATCAAAACATTTACAAAAAGCTTCCTACAAATTGTCAAAGAAGAATCTGAAAGACTTTAAGTCAATTTTCTCAATTTTTCAGAACTTGAAAGAAATTCAGAAAAAGTTTGAATAATTTTAAAAGATTAAAAGGTTGAGAACTTCTGAAAAGATTTTAAAAAAATATAATTT